>CM031243.1:494673030-494933030 GCA_018340775.1 Taxus wallichiana var. yunnanensis | reverse complement strand
AGTTTCACATACATTCATGTAAAGTAACTTAACGATAAAGAGATTGCTTGGAAATAATGGGAAAACGTAATTTACTTATAATGAGGAAAGACATACCTGTTACCATCAATTGCTGACAACATCCGTAGGCGTTTCTCTTCTAGCAATCTTTGTTTTACATTCCTTGTTGTTTTGATTTCTGAGTAGCGCTCAAAACTAAAAGGGGGAGATATTCTCAGATGGTCAATGGACCTAACTCGGGAAAATGCCGTGAAAGTCAACCCCGGTTTCTCATCATCTCCAATATCAACAGTTGCTTTAGGTAAAGTTAATCCTTGAGACTTGTGTATGGTAAGGGCCCAAGCCATTTTTAGAGGCACTGTTTGCGATTGCCTCTTATTACAGGTAATATAGGAATGGATTTAGGATTTATGGTGTCCCATGTAGGACCTGTGTAGTTATCAAATTGTACTATTACAAACATGGGCAAGCTGGGTGGTTTGGAGCCAGTGGTGTAGATAATGTCTGTATAGTACCAATAGAACCATTAACTAATCCAACTTCAACACAAAGGTTACAGAGCAACATAACACGTTGTCCTATACAAAGGAGGACCTCATTTTCCAATTGGTCATCATCTACATCTTCTAATCTTGAGTGCCTCGTATATTCGGCAACACTCCGTGTGATTGGCCTGGATAAAGACTTAAGCATGTGTTTGTTATGCAGACGAACAAATTTGTTAGTTGCATATAAGTGGATTTCTGAATCGAAGGATTCTCTTTTACCCTAGCTGAAGTGAGTATTTATCTATTTCATGAGCGTTTCCCAATCATGGAAAATAGGTTCAACATTTCTAATGTTTTTCAAGATTGTGCGGAAGATGATTTGTTGTGGATCACTTCCTTGTTGTCGAAATATTACATCTAAGGTAACGACAATGTTGAAAGTGTCCCAAAGCCTTCTCCCTATTGTGTTTCCTAGAAGCGGTGTAAAAAGACCATTACAAGTGAAGATGAATGCAAAGTAACCATAATCATTGTAAAAGAAAGAAACCTATTAAATAATTAAGAAATTTTGGATGGTTGAAACACGATGCAAGCTTACCGACATATAATGGGACATCCTTCACAGGAGGTAGTTGAGCAAGATCTCCAACAAGAATCATTGATCTACCACCAAATGGTTCGGTCGCATGTGATGGGAATGCTTGTTGGAGTCGATCGTTGATGTTTTTGAACAATTTGGGCCCTAAAAAACTCATCTCATCTATGAGAATGTAACACACGTGTTTCATTTCTTCTTGAAACACTGCCAGTGTTTGTCCTTTTAAAGCATGGACATCCCTAATCGGGATTCTAAGGCCACTATGTATTGTTCTTCCTTGTATGTTGAAAGCAGCAACACCTGTAGGAGCAAGGAGCAAAAAAGGGATTTTTCCATTTATTGATCGAGAGTCCAAGGTGATCCTTATACACTGGATCAAATATGATTTACCAGTCCCAGTTGTTCCTTGAATAATCATTTTGAGTGGCTCGGATTGCCTACATGGTCGCAATGACCCATGACCTTGGAATATGCAATGTGTTGTTCTGCAGATAAATTGTGTATATGGTTGAGGTGTTCTAGAGTGTTATTGGTTATTGGAATGGAGGAACGAATGCTATCTAGAAAATGTACACATGTATCATGTAATGGTGCGTTGGTATAGAATGTTGGCTCCAATCATGGTCCAGGTCGTAATCACGATGACCAAGCAACTCGATATCTGAAAATTACATGTCATTATGTGGGGCCAATGCAGACATGAGTTCCCATTCATCCATATCTGAAGGGCCTACCTCTGGGTGTTCTTCGACGTTATCTTCAGTTGCATCATCAGATGTTGGTGATGTTTGCATGCGATCAATGTGCCAAGCATGGTATGTACCCCTTATAGATTCCCAGGAGTGAATTATTTCTTCATTTGTGATGCCGATATCAACACAAATGTTTGAAAGGGTTTATATAGGAGGCTTTCACTCCAACAAAATTCCACATATTCATCTGATTCTTCATCAGGGATGGAGTAAAATCTTGGCCATACGCGCACTATAGCTTGTGGCTGTCGAATTTTCCATTGTTCTTTTTTACGTTTTGGAGAATAAGACCATGACCTAGCAACAACATCAGCATCGCAATATTTTCTAGTTGTGAAGGGTGATGAATGTACATGTGTAGGAAATTAGAATCAGTTGAATCGTCATCAATGTTTAGTTGGACACGTCTATATACCCTTCGGCCAACACTAAGTGTAATAAAATTTCTGCTACACTCCACAAGTGGTAGCTTCAACAACATATGACATGTTTCTTGTGCACCAATATCATGCTCTCTACTATTGTGTCTGTAAGGAATTTTTGGTATGCACACAATGTTGGGTCTTGGGAATGATTAGCAGTAGCAACCCGCGTTAGCATGTCATGATAACTCTCTGAACTTTTTTTGCTTTTGCAACATACTTTGCAATGTAATTCAAAACTACTCGGTGGGAAAGAATGGGTTGAAAATCTATGTTTCCCTCCAAAGTGAAAGTATATTGGGATTATGTACATTGATTCTGTCATCATTGCATGTAGGAAGATTTTTTTGGCCATCTTCATCTACAAACAATTTTGATTATGTCTGCAACTCCCAAGGAGCTTTATACCGACAAACATTTGTGGACCCTTTTTTTCATAGGCATGTGTCCAATGAGCACTTTGTGTGTCTCTCAACATGATTTACAATTTCTTCATAATCATGTCTTATATCACATTGCATTATTTGGAATGTGTCCATCAAACAAGGGTCATCATTGGTAGATCTTGAAAAATGGTTATTCCTTTGACTCTCGTCTCTTGGATTCCATGCATTAATAAAATTATCATAATATGCCTTTGCTTTTGCAAGTTGCGATGGATCATTCCAATCCATATTTTGACATCTGGAGCATCCTTTAGCCAAACGACCATATGTCTATGAACTGATGATCGATACTTGCCATTCATTCCTGCAAGAAATGGACATAGATAGTAGTTACATATAAGTGTCACACATAATGAATGTATATGAGTTTTTGCGTCAAATACAATGCAATATAATTTGACGTGATTGGGGAGAAGAAAGAGGATACCTTGACCAAATGTCAGTTGTACCAAAGTGCTTGATGAGGACCTCATCAATGAAAATCTTGAAGCGATGATGCATATACATAGCAACAATATGTGGATAGGTAATTATATTTTTATTCCTCCAGTGGTAGCCCTCTGCAACATTACTTGGGTGCGAGCCAGGCATGACTTGATGCAGGTCTGGCCATTTGGTATCAGCAGTGCTTAATGTAATGAAGAATGTTGGACACCCTAATTGTGTAATCATGTCCATCAACTCATTCTTACATGTTGTCCAATAGGCCCTAGTACCTCTAATGTTGGCTGCATAACACATTACTTGCTCAGGAAGTTTGTCATCTGGCATATCTCGAAGGTGGTGGTGGAGATCTTGAATAGTAGTCGGTATGTTGTCACCCACATTTTTCTTCACAAATAACGATGCAAGTGGATTGGGTTCGATGCCTCAACATAAGGTTCAACAAGAAATACCTGAATCTTGGATGGGCACCAAATCTGTTGTCATGGTATTTAATCAAATGCAAAGCATATTCATGTATACGTAACTTTTTTATTCGAGGTTGCAACCATTCAACTTCACCACTTGGAAATAATGTTGGGAAGGCCATGTCAAACAAACCTTCAGTATTATATTCATTAACTGGAGATAGCCCAATAGTAGGCCAATCAATTCTATCAATGGCACCTGGTCCTCCATTTTCAACAATATTTCTTACCTCTTCCATTTCATGGCGTGTGTTTCCCATTCTTATTGCAAAAGACGATGGTTGTTGTTGAAGTTCTTCAAAATTTGATGTAGTGGGGTCTTCAACAAAGTGTTTGACATTTTGATTGTCGTCAATGTTCGACTCAACAAATTGGAGGCTCTGAGATATGTCCATTTCTTCTTCAGGCAGTTCAGAAATGGCAATATTACATAATTGAACATCCTTGTAGTACCTATCATTACAGATTTTATATCGGAGGGCATCCAATACATGAGATCTCTTTACCAGATAGTCATAGTGTTTTGAATGACTTCCATGTCTTCTAACGATAAGAATATCAAGGTCCCGAACACGCCGAGGAAGATAAGCAACAATCAAAGTTATGTCTTGTGGAAAGGTTATAGTGTGCCCCCTATACTTGTACTTGTCCTCCTCGTGCATGGCTTACTTGCATTATGGGATTGACACGAGCAATGAGCATCTCTTCAACTTGTGTGAGAATGCCCAAGACATGAGGTTGGACACCAGGGTCCATATTATTCCATGATGAAAAGTGATGACCATTACGTTCAGAGTAGCATCTTGTACAAACTGGTCTGTGGCTGTGAGTTTGACTTTGATTCCTGGGTATGCCTCTTTACAAATAGTGCACAGTGGCATGTTTGTGAGGTTATCAGTCTCAGGTGGAATGACCTTTGAATAGACATAAGGTCAGATGATAATCTTACTCGTGATTCTTGAGAATTGGAAAAATCACATGTTGTATGAGTCATCGTGATGTCTTGTAGCTCAAAATTACTTTCCGTGATTGTGGGATTTGGAAGGTTGTTAATGGGAACATGAGGATGTATTTGAGGGCACTGCAACATTAGGGAGTGTAAATTTTCTGCACTTGAAGGTTCACTTCCAATTTGATGAGGGTATGGATGGCTATACACTGATGGAAATTATACTGGCCCCTAGCTCTCTGAGAAATGTATTCTTCATTGTTAATGCCAACATTATAATGGGTAGTCAAGGAATGAATGGAAGCATTACGACACGTTGCCACCTGTGGATGCAAGGGAGGAGCTACTATAAAGTCATTTTGTTGCCCTTCGAGTTGTGTCGGTGTGAAATTAATGTCAAACAACTCAGTCCTCGATGCATATAGTTGTCTTCTTCTCCTATTTATTTCTTCTCTTCGTGCATGATACCTTTCTCTTTTCTTTTGTTTATCTCTTCTTTTTTCTCTTGATATATTTGTCTTCTTCGTCTATTTATTTCTTCACGCCTTTCTACATAAAGTGTTTGTTGAGTAACATTTGTTTGTTGTTGAGGTTGGGTCGTCAGTAGGTTCATGGGTTCGAGGCTGCACACAATGTTGGTCACTATGCAAATGGTTTCGAGGAATGTTAATGTAGCTTGCATCATTGTAACATGTAATTATATTAGCTGGATCCATTTGGCTGACCATAGTTTGATGGGAGTGATATCTATCTGTTTGAGTTGATGTCAACATTTCAGAAAGGATAGCATCTGGGTTTGACATCTACAAAAGTAATAAACAAATAAGTAATAATGGTAATCATAGTAAATGTCACACAAAAGAATCAACTATTTTGTAATTTTAAAACTACCTAAAATTCTAGATTGCAGTAACCATAAGAAACATGAATAACAACAAAGCAACAGTTGACATCGAATAAAATAATATAGAACCTATACATAGAATTGTAAATGATATGTGAAAGTTGTACAAGAATACAAAAATTCACCACATAAGTTTTCAAGAGTTGAGGCATTAGAAGCAGTATGAAATTTACATCCAAATATTAACAATTTGTCTTAAAAACAAAGCACATTAGAATATGAATATAGTCTTTACTGGGAATGTATAGAATGGATACCCTTGCATAAATGGAAAATAAATCTAAAATAAAATGTAATACTACATAAGTTTTCAAGAGCCATGGCATTGGAAGCAATATGAAAATTTGCATCTAAATATCAAGAATTTGTCTTAAAAACATATCACATTAGAATATGAATATAGTCTTTACTATGAATGTATAGAATGGAGCCCCTTACATTAATGGAAAGTAAATGTAAAATAAAATGTACTCAGATATCAGTAAGTAGACCTATAACAAATTTCAACTCTGAAGAGTAATCAACTTTTTTAACTCTGGTAACATTAGTTTTCAGCTTTGGTGGATTGTTGAACGTGTCCATTCGCACATGCAAAGTGAACGAATATTGATGGAATGCTATCTTCTTCTTCAGAAGTCGTATGTGCAATGGATTATCTTGAACCTGCCCATATGTTTCCTTTCCAGTTGCACCAATCAAATCTTTTCCTGCATCATCAAATAATGTAGCCCATAAATTCCCAGTGTGGTCTGTAATTTGAACTCTGAATAAGTATCGGTAATCATAGTCATGGAAATCACATCACATGCAGAGCATATCCAATTTCCTTCAGAGTTCTTCGTAATCTTCTTTCTACATGAAGTTCCTGTGTGCATTGATGAGCAAGATGGATAAGTGAAACAATCCATTTCATCAATAGAAACTATAGTTCCTCTTAGGGATAGCCATATTGGCTTTTCCACACTAAGAGATCCTCTAGCCGCTATCTCAGATATATTTGTTTTGCACAGAATTTAGAACCCCTTGTTGATCATGGGTTGTTAGAGACTGGCATTGTAGATATTTCCATGTTCCTCACACCAATTTCTCAAAATAGTTGCCTCTTGAATACTTGGGTTTATAAACACTTTAGTGTTTGAAAGTGTTCCTAAAGACTTTCCATAGAAATCGGTTATACGAACACATTTGAAAGCAACAATAGGATGTGGACCCATGGTAATGAGATCTTGGAGTTGAGAACCTTCCACGATGGATAAATCACCCCATAGTGTAACATCAATGGCATAATTAGACGTATATGTAATTTGAATTGTCCTCTTCTTGAGCTCTGAACCATCCTTCCTGAATAGTGTTTGAAGATCACTCACAAACCGAGCAATCCCAATTACATCTATCATAATATTGGCCTCCAAGTTGGTGATTTCACCAAGCAAAACAAAATGGAACTTGTTAAATGGGATAGATCCATCATCAAGTGAAGAAGCCTCCACTTTTGACATGCCATTCAACAATATTTCATATTCAGAAGGTAGATTATTAAATTTCTTATCAACTTTTCGTAATTTTCCATTTGAAATTGTGTAGACATTCCCAACTCTGATAATATCATAATGTCTATCAACTTGTTCATTGAAGCAGACAATCCGTATTTGTTCTTCATCCTTATCAATAATGTCAAAGCTAAATACCTTTCCAATCCCCCTACTGGTGCTGAAGCTACGAATGTTTGATTTAGAAGTAGTTCTACCTCGTATAGTCCATCCATCATGAAATGGGGACAATGCTCCAATAGGAAGTATTCGAACAAAATTGTTTCTGTTAGCGAATTATTTGTAGTAGAAGCATTCATTGATGTGGATGAACTTTGGGGCTCCATTTTGTAAACAAGTTGTCCTACATAATTTGAGTAATAAAAGAAGGATAATAAAACGTTTAGATGATATAAGTAAGGAAAATTAATTGAAAGGAGAAGATAGTGTGTATCAGTTGTAAACATTGGATATATAATTGCACCTAGAAATATGTTTAGAAGATAATACAACACAACACACTTTAAAAAGTTCAAAGGTAAGTTAATCTTTTAAGCATGAATAAAGAAGAAAACCCAATGTAGTAAATAACAAAAAAGGAAAACTATGTTAGGTAGTTGTTCTTAATACTTTCATGAAGAAATGATTTTTCCTTTGTAAAACAATGTAAATAGCGTAAATTTACATAAGAAAATTATATGCTCGTAGAAACTATCTAACACCACACATCATAAATTCATAATGTAAGTTAATATTCTAAACATGACCACAGAAATAAACATTAGGCAACAGAGAAGTTTTATGAAATTCCATATTGAATTAGTAAACAACGAAAATGAAATATTACATTCGGTAGTTTTGTTTCACGCTTTGAAGAATCAGTGACAACTTATTTCAAAGTAAAATTCTAAACAAGCTATGCATGGAATTTTTTCACTCCACGGATTTTTGTAGCTCTATTTGGATAGTCTTTCTTCGATTTTGGATTTTGAACATGAATCCCATTTTGAATCAACTTTGTTCCAGGTTCATATTCAATTGCATGTTGAATAGTATCATAAATCAGACCAAAACCTCTTGAGTAGGCTTTTTTTGTTTTGAACTCGAAAGGAAAATCATCGAGGTTCAACAACACCAAACTTTTTCATGAGGTCCTCTTTTATCTCTGTTGTACTAAGTTTTTTTCTTCTATGAAAGACAACATGAATCACAAATTGCTTTCTAAAAAACTGTTCTTCGCAATGAACTTTCTTCACAGATAATGTCCATGTTGGTGCATCACGAGATATTGGGATGATTGACGAGTTCCTAGTCCTCATTGTACTCCAATACAACTGCAAAAAATGGCAATACGTGAGGGAAAAATATAACTTCAACTTAACAATGAGGATATAATTGTGGGAAGCTCACTCGTTAGGCAACTTTAAAAGCCTTTCGTATACTCAGTCTAACATCCAACTTGGGACGTGATAGGAGTGCTTCTTCTGGAAATAATCCATCAGCAAGTCCTATCTCCTGGTACCGAGCAAGGCACGTGTAGCCCATATAAACGAGTTGTACGAGGGTCCAAACTATTTGTACTCACCATAATGTTTTGTTGACTAAGTAAATTCTAAAATTCATTTTAACATATTAGTGCACATATGAAATAAGTAAAAAAAGAAATTAGACATTTAAAGAATTTAGAAAATGAATGCATGAATTTAAGATTTCAATCCTATCAAAACGTAAGGTTGAAATAAATTTTCAGCAAAACACTACCCTAAAATCATAAGGAACTACTGCATCAATATAGTATTCTTCAGAAAAACACAACCCTAATTGTATGTGTGAAAAATCTACATATTCTTTTTGTCTTTCAATGGCAGTATAAAAGAGGGAAAAAACGAAATCAAGCTTGCATACATTTATGTTGTGATTACTTTTTGTTTTCCAATTGGAATTATTGAAGATAAGTATGAAATTTCCGTATAAAATATAAGCTTAGACATTCATATGTTGTGATACTAAGAAAATATGAGACATGCAACTTCAATAAATTTGTGTAGAATGTTGGAAGGTTTACAAGTTAGGGTCATATCTAGGTATAAAAATGAGACATTAAACATGGCATTTATCTGATGTAACTTTTTTACATGTTGTGAAATTTGGAGTCATTTTTATGTTAGAGTATTCTTGATTTTCAGAGGTTTACTTTAGCCATTGGTTTCATGCCTTCTCGGCTTTTTTAAGATTTAATAGGATAATTTAGGTGGTTTGATTTTAATTTTTTCATAGTCTTTTGGACTTTTTCCTGCACTATATGTAGACTTGAAAGGCATATGTAAACTGAAAAAATATTGCCCTAAATAAATGCTCGTAAGTCCTACAGTTCTAAGCGATTTGATCATGAGCTGTGATGGAATATTGAGGATGTTTCATTTTCTCTACAAATAATGTATGATAATTCAAATATTCAGTTACTAAGGATTGACTATTTTATATCATTGTGATCAAAAGATCAAGTTGAACAAATAACATAGAACCTTTTAGAGGTTTCATAGCCTCGATGGATATTATTGATTATTGGGCCTTGTAGATATGCATCTTGTGCTTTTGACATTTTTAGAAATGTATAATTCATTTTACTGGCGCCACACGATGGATTTGATGCTTAGTGGATGTTTTTTACAAAGAACTAATGGCTCATCATTTTCTTTTTCGCTATCCTTAGCAATTTTATGGTTATGAAAAGGTTGTTTGAAACAAGAAATGTTGTCAAAATTCTCAAAGCAATGTATTGATGTTACACATCTATAAGTTGAATTGCCTAAAATTATGTACTTTTTATAATAATATAGACTTCTCTAAATATAATTCTCTCTAATTTTTTGGATAGGGAAAGCTTCAACTTCTAACGATTTTAATTATTGATGTATCCTCCTTAATGCCTATCGGCCTCTCACATGCACCTATGGATGCATTTGCTAGTTTTTATTTTCTGTTCTCCATAATTTAAATTTTGATATTTATAATTTATTTCATATATACATGTATATTATTTTTGTTACAATAATGAAGAATGCGGAGGGATATCAATCTCGAAGCGTCTAGATGGGATTTTTCCATTTTAGAGACCAATTAATAACTTTGGTAGTCATCTTATAATTTATTCCCGTTGAGCGGAGGCAATGGATCAATGTCATCAAGTGTGAATGGGAGTCATTAAACAAAATGAAGGACAAGGTGATGAAGTGATGCCTAAAAAATGGCAATGGGCTCGAGTCAAAATGAAAACAATACTTCAACATCTCTCCAAGGCAGCGAGGGTCAAGGACATTCGTTTGCAACCAAGAGGGAACTACAATATCAAATGAATGTAAATATTAGTCTCATATTTGCAATTATCATTACTAATTTACATTTATATTCATCCGAAATAACCTACACACACACAGATGAGGAAACCAATATAAATCAAAGTTGAGTAGATGAGGCTAGGCACCAGTGGTCATACATTCACTGTAAAGGTGGTCAGTAAAAGGATTTTCTGCAAAAGGGATGGTCGTAGAGTGTTTGGTTGGGGATGAAACTGGTATTATCATTTTTATGGCAAGGAATAAACAAGGTGTGTCTCATGTCAGCAACTTTATCCATTTGAAGTACTAGCTTACATTGGTAATACTTTCATTCTAAATACCCATTGTTTCTAGCAGGTCACAATGTACGTTGAATTTAGTGAAATTAGAAGCTTTATTGATCAACTCAATAGATTAAACGTTTTCTGAGTTCAGACTAAAGAATCTGAGGCACACAGTTTTCCATAGACAAATTACGTAAGACATGAAGTATTGGATTTCAATGGCTAAGAATGGAAGGAACTTACTTTTCAAGTAGCACGAGCAATTTCTCCCAGAAACAAGCAACAACACCAGCACCAACACTATCACCAGCACATGACCCCACAATCGTATCACACACAATAAAAGAAACACCTCTCATGTGCCTTAAGCTCATGTTGCCATGTCATGTATAGCCCTATGTTTTTACGGGAAGGAGGTTCTTTGTAGGAAAATGAGTGAGGTGACACACAATGGGATATGATAACGTGGAGGGTGTGTAGGTAGCTATTTTGGGTTGAAATGGAAATTTGGAATTATTGATTTAAGTGCCTTCCCCTCCCCACACTATTATCACTTGAGCCATACCTCCGAGTCATTGGAATACCTCGAATCATCCGTCACGCTTAACCAAACACTCACCGATTAATGGAAATCATCACATGCTTTTGGAAGTCACGGGTTCCTCCAGGAGTTTACTTGTAATCTCTCGCATTTAGGGTAAGGGACGATGCAAAAGCCTTGATGTTTATCACACTGAGTATATCCGATGAGGTGTAGCCACACATTCATAATGCAACAACATCAAAGAAGGCCTAGGATACTCTTTCCACGATCTACGAAGCAAATAATTTGACAAAATTATGCATCTCCAATTAAAGCTTCATACCATGCGTATGTAAGAAGGAAAGAATGCGGAAGAATTCTTGTGTCATGTGGTGGAACTACGAGAAGAGCTTTCAATGCTTGGAGAACATGTCGAAGATAAGTATCTTGTCCCACTCACATTGCAAGCTATTCCATCCTAGTTCTAGGACATTCATCACCACATTGACCATCACACAAAAGGAGGCGAGCTTTGCCAAACCGGTGAATTTTTACGCAACAATAAGAAGCCATTCGGATAATACTAGAAGAGTTTGAGGACAAAGAGTTGATCTCGAGGTAGAAGAAGAGTTAGAAGCCTCAGAAGGTATAACAAGAGAATCGGACACAAAAACAACCCCAAAACCACCACAGAAGCGAAGTCTCAAAAGGCGAATCGATGGTGTCACATCTGCACTGCGAACACATGATATTGCGAATTGTTTGTACAATGGTCACACACAAAGCAATTATAGAGATGAGAGCACATCTGGTTGAGGAGATTTAAAGAAATCCAAGTGGCATCCTTGCGCAGAAAAGAAGAATAAAGGACATGCCACATCCACCAGGATGATGACTCAGATGAAGATGTCCTAGAATAAGCACACTACGGTGCACATAAAGATGATTTGGTTCTAGTCTCCCAAACATCATAGCCATCAAATAATGTTTGGTTGATTGATTCAAGTGCCAACAAGCATGTGACGTGCGATAAAAATATTTTTGATTCTTGGTGATCAACCCACTTGGAGATAGGGTCCAAATTACAGACAACAAGGAGTATGTACTGAAGGAATAGGCAATATGACCATTCCTCTCGGGACAAGAAGATATACTCTCATGAAGGTGCTCTATGTCCTTAGCTTGACCACAAATCTCATGTCTGTCTCTCAGTTGTTGAATCACAAGCTCAAGGTGGAGTTCTTGGTTTAGAATGGCATCAAATCATGTCTAATATCTAAAGAAGGTACAATACTTGTTAGAGATTTTTGAAGGATCATTTATTTGCATTAGATGTAGTTTCATCCTCTGCAGTTTGAGTTATCTGCCTCCATGGTGGAATCCACTACACTGACATTATCGGTATGGACATCTTTCTATCGGCTCCCTCTATCATCTCAGTTCGAAGGAGATGGTACAAGGACTTCCTCCTCTCTTAGTCATTACCTAATTGTACTAGATGTCCGGTCGTAGAAAAGAACATCGAGATCCATTCTATTTGATTACATACCATGCCAAGAACCGCCTCGAGGTCGTATATACCAATTTTTATGGAAACTTGCCTACCTCATTTAAGGGGTTTCAATACTTCCAGTTGTTCACTAATGATTATTCCCCAAGACTTGGGTGTTCTTTCTCCGAAAGAAGAGTGAAGCATTTGAAAATTTCCAGATCTTCTATAAGAGAGTTGTTGATGAGACCAGAAACCCCTCTTTGTCCTCCGCTCAGATCAAAGGGGATTTCACATAGAAGAAATTCTTGGCATTCTTGAAGGAGCATGACATCACATAGTACCTGACGCCCCTATACTCCCTAGCAGAATGGAATTGCAGAACGTCACAATCAAATTGTCATGGAGATGGCTCATTGCATGCTTTCCATTGCAAAGTTAGAGAATAGATTTTAGGTGGAAGTAGTACATACTACTCGTATATATTTACAATCGAGCACCTACAAAGATCTTGAAGGACAAGACACTAGAAGAGGTATGGAGTAATCATAAACCTTCTATTTCTCATTTGAGATTATTTGGATGTATTGCATATATGCATGTTTCGAGATAAGAAGAGGAAGAAACTTGATCCAAAAACACGTTAGTGCATATTTTTGGGGTACAATACAACCTCAAAAGCATATCGTCTCATGGATCCTGAGACAAAGAAGATATATGAGAGAAGAGATGTCATTTTTGATGATTCATCATTTGACTCATTTCCATAGAAGGAAGATTCAACATTGGCCTCCGATCATAGATTGATCACACATCTAGATGATGAGCATGAGGATTCTTCAAAAATAAGGATGAAAGAGGGTTTAAAACCCTGCAAGTGAGGATCACGAGGGACAATGTGCACATCAACGGATGTGCGAACGGCAGCGTGAAGAGATCTCGGGAGGAGTGAGCATCAACCAAATGTGCATGTAAATATTTGAAACATGGGAAGAACCTGGTTAAGCCATAAAACTCTCCTCTATCTCATAGATCAAATGGGGTGTACATATAGGAGGTGTTGAGTAACCCCCAGTGTTGTAATCATGACAACTTGAGTAGAGAGGGGGAGTTACATTCCCAGAATAGAAGTGTAACTCCCAATGACACTGATGCATTGATGCGTAAGAGAATCTCATAATGACCCCTAAATGACACATGGACCTACGATCTCACCTAAGTGAGATGACTCACCTAATGATGTGGAAAATACACACACACCAACACCCCCCCTTCATCGTAACTTAGGATGAGGTGGCAAGTCAGAAATGAGAAATGGGTCCCGACACAAAGCCTTGATGAGGTACCCATGTAAAAAAAAAAATCCCAAGCAGTGAAGGAAAACCTAGTGGGAAAAACATCCACCACAAGAGAAAAAAACACTCTCTAATCTAAGAAAGATGCCAAATATGGGTCCCGGCCATAGATGAGCCTGAAAAGGTACCCATGTACAAAGAGGTAATCTCTCGGAAAGAAGAAGAAGAGAGAAGAAGAGGGAGATGAGAGGAATGCAGAAGATGCCATGGACGGATCTAAACTCTGCAGCTCTAGGAGGTCTCCCAAAAGAATGTCGATGATGAGATCCTCTGCCTCTGGACTGAAGAAGAGCCACCCACAATGAACTGTGTGCCTAGCCCTTAGGAAGGATAGAAATGACATGTTGGAAGTCCACCCACTCCACAAAGGAAACTAAAGGCAGCAACACGAAGAACTCTGAGTCTGGTGCATGAAAGTGTGACATAGGTCTAGCGAGTGAGTGCCAAGGAACAAAGGTAATGCCACGTGCGTAGAAACTGTCAGAGTGAAAAAAGAGGAACACCCATAGAAAGGATGTCCAAGTGATGTGAAGGGAACAAAACATCCTCCACAACAGAAAAGGGATCCACAGCTGAGGGTGGATCAATGAAGGTCTCTGGAAATGTGGAAGTGACATGATTCCTAGAAGGGGCACTCCCAACAACAAAGATGATGAACTCCTCTGAAACACCTGTAGATGGATGAGGGACCTGTAGTGCATCACAAGTAGACTCTGTGAAAAGATGACTAAGGTCAGGAAGATACTCATCCCAATGAGGGGCTCAAAAAGAAGAGCGATGTTAGATAGGTATGAGTCATCAATGAAGGTAGAGGAGTGAAGTGGGCCTCACACACTGGAAGTGGAAAGGAGGCTGGTGTAATGATGGTGTGAGACTGAGTATGAGACTACTCGATATCTGATGAGATGTGGGATGTGTCAACACTCTTTGGAATAGTGAGAGAAAGAGGAGAAGAGTCCTCTGTAGTACTCTCGACATCAGAACTAGGTGCACAATCCTCATCATCAGAAGTAGAACCAAGTGAGTCTATGTCAGTGGAACTATCATCACATGAAGAAATGGGAGACAAGCTGAATCAATAAGTAGGAACAATGGTGCGGTATGTGAAGGGTCTCCATAGAGGATTGAAGAATGCTCCAGACATGGTGAGGTGGATCTGAGAGTCGCCACGTGAAACCAGAGAGATGAGAGACATGCATCATCATGTGACCAAAGACATGGTCACAAGTGTCAAGGAAGTCCTCTCAGATGATGATGATCAGTGGGTGCAGGAACTGGCCCAAGCAAGAAGGGTAAAAGACCCTCGTGGGTGAAGTAACGTTCCATGGAAGCACGCCAAGCTGAATAGTTCCCTCTCCCGGTGAGAAGTGGCTGGAGGTTGTAAGGTGATCCTATGACGATGCTCAAGTCTAGAAAGAGCACTCTCCATGATGAAAAATGCAAGATGCACAAAAAAGCAAGACGTCGGACTCGGTGATAATGCATCTGCGTGTGAAAGCCCAAGAGTACAAGTCAACCCCCTAGAATGTGGCACTTTATAAAGTAGTGCATTTACAAAACTAACAATGCCATCATGTAATGTGTGAGAAAAATCATACAACTTTGACTAAAGAAGTGCTAAAAAATGAGTAGCGAGTCAAAAGTTATGGCATTAAATATGATTCCCCCAACTGATGGAAAAAGTCAATAAAACTACTGTAAAACTGATTAAAAAGGTGCACAAAATGGGTGCAAAGGGTATCGTGTGAGTACTTGTTGGAAATGGCATAAAATTTTAGGCATAGTTTGTTTTTCTTGCGAGGGGTGATTAGCCTCCTGCCAAACCCGGACCTTGCCCTCCGTCTTCGACATTCATAGGAAGGCAATTAATACAAGCAAAAAACAGCCTTAAAAATTAATTACATGCCATGTGAATGTTTTTTTACCTTAAAACATTAAAAAAAGGGTTCGTTTTAACCTACCAAACAACAACTAAAAGGGAGATGTGGTAAATGTTGATTAATTTGAAATATATGTCGGCCAGAGCTTAGAAAAGAGGAAGCCCATGTGGAGAGCCCAATGCCGAGCTTAGGCTGGTGAGTGGTTTAGGCGTGGAAGAGTGGCAAAGAGCGAGAGGTTGAAACACCTCTAGCAGAGTGAGTGAGTTGTGTTGAGATTGAACAAGAAGCGTGCAATATAACCACTGAGGCCAGTAGCCACGTGCTTGTAATGGAGAAGAGAGAGCAGCAGAAGGTCATGGAATGGACCGAACTAAGAAGAAAAATAGCCTATAAATGAGCGAATTGAGATTCCACCACCAGAGGCTCGAAGCAGAGTCGGTGGCCAAGAATCCTGGGAAATGTAGAGATGAAAACCAGTCCATTGAGGAACACAAACTTAATGCAAGGAAAATGTTTCCATTGAAAAAAATAAAGTTAGAGTAGAGAACTCAAGGTGAGTGGAGGAGAGAATAGCGGGAGGCCTGAGTTAGCTGAGTGTAATCGAGAGGTCGAAACAAGATTGGGTAGGCACTTCCGCAGTGGAGTTTCGTTAAGTCAATGGATAGAGATCTAGCCAGAATAATGGTAAGTCAAAATGCCCACTTACCCTACATGATCCACTTCACAAACAATACAAAAATAACGTTCAATCGCTACTCAAGCCATGAGTAAGAAGTATTTGATGTGAAGCGTATCGAGTTGCACATAGAACCCAACAATGATAAAAATAGCATAATGCAGGAGGTTTGGAAGAAAATACAACAAACTATCAATGCATGAATGATACGAGGCGAATGTGAAATGATGCAAAGAGAATGCAATGCACGAGTTTTACGGATGTAAATGGAGTCACCACAAACAAATGCACTAAGAGAAAAGGAATGAGCATGACTAATAGAGATAAAACCCGAGAGCGCGGAGAGTCATGAGATAAGAGCGGCAAAAGCTAGGGCAAATTTGATGAGAATCAAAAATTGAAATAGTCCTCCAAAAACTCACAAACAACACTTTTAAACTCAGATCTAAACCTCATGAAAACCTACAAAACCTTCAAAATGCATGAAACCCCTAAAAGCTGAAATACATGAAAACATAAAATTTGAAAAGGTAAACCCTTGAAATCAATGCAATAAACGCATAGTAGGAATAACCATTACGACACACGCAACGAGATCTGGATATCACAGAAGCTGGAAAACACACGAGCAATGCGAGGAGTGCATGGATCCACAAGATCCACTCTGATACCATGAAGAGGGTTTAAAACCCGCAAGCGAGGATCACGAGGGATGACGTGCACATCAACGGACGTGCGAATGACAGCGTGAAGAGATCTCGGGAGGAGCGAGCATCAACTAAATGTGCATGCAAAGATTTGAAACATGGGCAGAACCTGGTTAAGCCATAAAACTCTCCTCTATCTCATAGATCAAATGGGGTGTACATATAGGAGGTGTTGAGTAACCCCCAGTGCTGCAATCATGACAACTCGAGTAGAGAGGGGGAGTTACATTCCCAGAATAGAAGTGTAACTCCCAATGATGCATATGACGCGTAAGAGAATCTCATAATGACCCCTAAATGACACATGGACCTATGATCTCACCTAAGTGAGATGACTCACCTAATGATGTGGAAGAATCTCATAACTCCCTTCCAAAATGACACATGGACCTATGATCTCACCTAAGAAATGAGGTAAAAAGATGTTAGGGCCACTATGCACCTTATGGAACTAGTCTCATAGCTCCATCATTTGTGGTTTAGAAGATAGTTTTTCAGATTCTAATCGGTCACTACATAGGTATTTTTGGATTTCAACATTCATCCTTCAAGCTTTTAGGGTTTAAATTATACAATCGATATCTATTTTGTGAAATAATATGGTCATTGTTTAGGTTTTGGGGCCTTTTGGATTGGTTATTGACATTTATATGAGTGTTAAATGTGTAGAAACTATATATTTTAAACTTGACAACTTCCAAAGGTAGTAATAATTGCTCGAATATATGGACTCATGCAATTCCTTATAACACATAATAAATCATTACACATAAGTAATTTTTATCAATTAAAATAATCAAGGAATGGTCATCATGAGGTCTTTGAGGATCTGAAACATCATGAGGTGATGCAGAGCTCCAACACATTTGTATGCATTCATCAACTCATAACAATCAATTTGAATCATTCTCATTAGTATCTTGTTTTAGAATTCTTTCCAATAAGCTCTATAGTATCAATTATGAAAAAATGACACAATCAACCTAAAATTACCCTTCCAACCCCCATATCATGCTCTCACATTTTCTACACAAGCCCAATCATTTGTTAAAATGACTCCTTTTTTTTGTAAAACCTCATTTTCTCAAACTTGATATATTTCTCTCACTATCTTTAAGTGTCCTAATTCCAAATTAACTACAAATTTGGACTTTTTTCTTCCATTTTCTCCTTCCAACTCTTTATATTGTTTCACCATGCTCAAACTAACATGAAACCATTCAACTCTTTATATTGTTAGAGACTATTTACTTAGAGACTATGTTGTGGTGCTTAGATGATTAATTTCAGTGGCTTATTGAATGTTGTATCTCTCTCTCTTTCTCTCTCTTTTTGTCTCACTCACTCTCTCGCATTATCTCTCACTCTCACTCTCTCCTTATCATTCTCTCACTTTCTATTTATCTCTCACTCTCACTCTCTCTCCCTCTCATGTTTTCTTTCTCTCTCTCTCTCTCACAATCTCAATCTCACTCTCACTCTCTTTTCCTCTCACACTCTCACTAACTATTTCTTTATTTTGAATCAAATAAACTTCAGTTTTATTGATGACTCGACTAATATGATATGACAACAAGGAAACCTAGAAATTTTAAAAAATCTCTCTAGTCTATAGTAGTGATTACTTAAGTAAAAACTTCTCTTGATCTTTTGCACTACAAGGATCGAGAAAACCTCATATATTTCTATTAGGTCTCATGATTGCGTTCATCATTTTGGAATATCAATAATAGGACCATATTTCATAGTCTCATTCCTAGAACCATCATCAAGTCTCGCTTGTCAAAACTACCTTGTTTATGAGGGGTGGGACAAGTAACTAAATAGATATGGCATCTACCTTATGCCTTGTAATGCATATTACACATCTATGCTAAACCTGTTTTCCCCACATATACTTGAGCTCTTGAATTTTAATTTCTTCACACTCAGAAATAAATTTCACATTTCTCATATTTCCTTGTATGGTATTATTTAATCCTAGATGACCCATTGGAAGCTAGAAACAATAACCACATGCTCATATTCACATTCATGATTCAATTTGATACATGTTCATATTCACAAGAACATCCTCTTCCATGAAAGTTTCTGGTTTGTCTCAATAATTGTGTCTCCCTATATCCAAGGATCGAGGACTATTGGAGTCTGTGGTAGGACTAGAAATTCAAGAATCATTGAGTGTTTGAATCAGAATTTTGTTATATCTAGAGAAACATTTGTAAACATTGGAGTAATGTATCTTGGAAATAAAATTGAACCTCAAAATACTCTCAAATTGCCATCTTACACAAGCACTAGACATATCAAGCTTTGTTCTTTAAATGAAATCTTCATTCTGACATCTTACTGTAACTAAAATAAATATTCAAAAGAGCATACAAAATGATCAAATTTACTTTTTATCCTAATCGTCAGACCCATAATTACCACTTTGGACTTGATATTCTCAATCTAGGGTTTAAGGTTTACTATTTAGGGCTTATGGTTCTGGTTTAGGGTTTAACACTTAGGGCTCGGGGTTTAGGGCTTAGGGATCCGATTTAGGGTTCAATGTTTAGGTTTATGCATTATGGTTCATGGTTTATGGTTTATGGTTTAGGATTTAGGGTTAAGGGCTCAAAGGCGAGGTTTAGGTTTTAAGGCTGGGGTTTAGGGTTTAGGGTTTAGGTTTTAGGGTTTAGGGTTCGGGGCTTAGGGCTCATGGTTTAGGGTTTAGGGTTTATGATTTATGGTTTAGCATTTATGGATCAATGCTCTAAGTTCAAGGTTTACGGTCTATATATCGGGGCTCAATTTTAGGGTTCAAGGGTTTATAATTTAGGTTTTAAGGTTTAAGGTTGAGGGTTTACAGTTTAGGGCTCGGGGTTAAGGGTTCGAGGTTTAGGGTTCAAGGTTAGGGTTTAGGGTTTAAGGCTTATGTCTTAGGGATTAGGTTTGCGTGTTTAGGGTTTAGGCCTCAAGGTTTAGGGTTCATTGTTAAAGGCTCAATTTTTGGGAATTAGGGTTTAGAGTTTAGGGCTTAGGGTTGAATGTATATGGTTTAGGGATTAAGCCTCAAGGTTAAAGGTTTAGGGCTTAGGGTTCAAGGATTAGGGTTTGTTGTTTAATATTCGGGGTTTAGGGTTTAGGGATTAAGATTTAGGGTTTATGGTTTAGGGCTCATGATTGAGGATTAGGGTTTAGGGTTTAGTGTTGATTTTATGGTTTAGTGTTTATTTTTTTAGGATTTAGGGATTATGGTTTAGGATTTAGTGTTGAGGGTTTAGGGTTTAAGGTTTAGTATTTAGGGTTCATGATTCAAGGTTTAGGGTTTAGGGCTTAGGGCTATGGGTTGAATGTTTAAGGTTTAGGGTTACAACTTAGGAATTAAGGTTTAGGGCTTAGTGTTTAGGGTTTAGGGTTTAGGGTTTAGTGTTCACGGTTTATGGTTCACGGTTTAGGGTTTAAGGGTCGGGGTTAAGGGTTGATGGTTTAGGGTTTAGAGCTTAGGGTTTAGGGTTTAAATTCCATGTTATAAGTTTTGTGACTAAAAACACAACCTTGAGGTGTTAGGAAGGTGTTTTCAACTCATTAAATTTGGCCCGTCCTCATGAGATCCTTATCCATGGTAAAAAAATAGTCTATTTATGATATTAGCCATTCCCTAAAGGTACTATCAACATTTAAAAATTTAACCTATCACATGTGGTGATCATCTCTCTAGTGATTACAAATTTAGGGCCATTTTTTTCTTGAACCAAAAGGGGTAGCTACACTATCTTAAAATTCTTCATTAAACCTTCAAGTCTTAGAGAAAAATGGATATTACCGACATGTATAGGATTTACATATCTTTCTAGTGTTTATTTTTTCCTCCTAACTCCTTATGGAGCTCCCAAAATTATTCGAAGAAGTCAAATTTCACCATTAGAGTGTTTGTTCCTTGCACTTAAAAACCCATTGTTGAGAATATCATCCTTGAATGAGTAAACCTTTCCTAAATCTTCCTAAACAATCCTAAAAATGTCAATAAGCAATCCAAAAGGCCCCAAAACCTAAACAATTCCTATATTCTTTCACAAAACAGATATCGATTGTATAATTTAAACCCTAAAAGCTTGAAGGCTGAATGTTGAAATCTAAAAATACCTATGTAATGACCATATTAGAATCTGAAAAACTATCTTCTAAACCATGATAGATGGAGTTGTGAGACTAGTTATACAAGGTGTAAAGTGACCCTAACATCTTATATTTACTAAAATAAATTTAATAATAAAATATGTATAATAGTAAAAGAAAAATTATACTTAAACATTTATTTTTGTAAATAGAAGCATGCCACAAACACATATATGACATAACACACAAGAAGGTGGCGTGTTATAATGCATTTGCATTATAACGTGAGCGCATTTTGTCTTCTATGGCTTTGTGAATCCCAATCCCTAGGCTTGGATTTTCTTGGATATCTACCCTATGGCACAGGTGACATGTAATCCGTGAATAAATCCATGATTTAAAAAAACAACAAAATGTCACGTGTACACCCACGATAAAAAGTGCGGTATAACATAATATTCCAAAAACATTATACTACAATGTCAATCTTGGTTTTACCTTGGCGATGATATGTTTCTTTCTAAAATCATTTAGTTTAAGGATTTCATCCATGATTTATTTTACTAGTGCCTTCTTTTTTTATGAAAACCTATCCATATGTTTTGGTGCACATTTTATGATTTTTTCATCGAATTTAGAAAAACCCCGTTCAAAACTCCATTCTACACGCATTAAAAAAATAAAAAATGACTTTTTTTCTCAAATTTATGGGGGTGTACACACCAATATTTCATTTTTCAAGATGTGTGCACTTTGAAAATTAATAGAAAATGATATATTCATCCAAAAATTATAAAAAATTAGTGAGACCTTGTACATGAAATTACCTAACTTTCTACTCAAGGGATTTTAAAAATAATTTATAAAACTCAAATAGTGAAGGATTAAAATAGTCCCTTCATGTTCATATTTGATATAGTCCCTTCATGTTCATATTTGATATATTTTGAATTATCGAAAGGAGAGCATAAATAGTCCCTTCATGTTCATATTTGATATAGTGGTGGAGGGAAGATGAGACACAATACATAGCACAAATCCAAGGATGTCCGAGTAAAAGATTGTTCTAAAAGTATCTTCTATAATATAGAAGAGCTTATGGAGGATTTTATAGGCGACACGGATGAGAAGAACAATGTACCTAATGGGGGATTTACATAATCATTAAAAGTGCAAAAGATGGTAGAAGATTCATACAAAATGGTGTTAGGTAATTTGATTTGGTCAAAAGTGTGAGAATAAATTATTTTTATGCTCGCACCATTATCAATCATGGTGCATCAGGATGAACATATCATTGATTTGGACCATAATGAAGAGAGGTAGATCATGTTCATCGGGTAATATGTTGGTGATTTCCAAATCATTGAAAGACATGGAGATAGATGCTATGAGAGCATCGAGTTAGGGCGCATGAGGGTTAAGACTCATCGGGTGATACGGGATCCATTGTATGGCTTTAATAAGAGCATGTTACGAGTAGGATAACTTTGGATAAGTTCATAAATTGACATTTTGACCGGAGACAAGTGGAGTTGTTTGAGTATGGTCTATTCGACACAAGTGGGATTAGGAGTAGGTAAAATAGATACTTTGGATTTAGAGGAAGATGAAGGGGATGATATAGATTGAATCGTGGGAGAAGTAATGATGACTTGAGGTTGTGATGGAGACATGGATGAGGTAAGCTCCTTATGAGGAAGGATAACAACAAAGGTATTTGATTTTGTTTGGTCTTGTGATCCATAGTTATGTGCACACTGAACGAGTGGTTACTTGAACATCATCAATGTATAGAGGAGGAATTTTCTCGGGAGAAAATGAAGTAGGTGGAATAATGGCAGCGTCATCTTTAGATGGTAGGTGACTTGGATATTTGTGTATGTGAATGAGGGGAAAAGGAAATGGATTCGATTGGTGGGAGATTTTGTTTCTCCTTGTTAAGGATATTATCCTCATTTTAAAGGTTATGTACGATGCCTTGAAGGGCTCTCAATGTTCGATTTCATGCCACAGTGAATGGTCAAATCATGAAGGCCTTGGTGCACTTGGGTGAAAGGTTTAATTGGCAGCAAGTTGATTTCCAAGGCTTGGAGTAACTGATAAACATTGTAGTATAATATCGATGGAATAGGCAATGATGCTCGGAGCGTGTGGTGGTGTAATATCAGCCTTGGACATTGTCTTAGCTTTGAAGGGGAGCCAATGTGTTTGATGTGGGATATTGGTTGAGGATGTGGTTTGGAAAGAGGTTTTCATTTTGTTGTAGTATTAATAGCATAGGTTGATGAAGGGGATGCTCCCAAAGTGGAGGAAGGCGATGAAGGTGTTATCCCAAAATAAAAGAAGATGACGAGGGTTTAAGATAATTGGTATTAGGGAAAGTGATGTCTAATTTTTGTGAAGATGTGAAATAATATGTTGGGGAAATGGGGGTCTAGATTTTACTTATGAATGGGGAATTTTGGAAGGAATAACAAGAATCTCTACTAGAGGAGTTGAAGATGGTACTATAGTAGACATGGGTAAAGATTGGTTAGATGTGTAGGAGTATGATTGTGTGGAGGAGATCGGATGATCATTTGAAATCATTGCAAGTTGAAGTGTTTGCCAAAATTCAAGTTATTACGGTATTGTATAAGAAGAAGGTGGCGTAAATGTGTTTACGATAGTGGATGTAATGAGTGTGGGTAAAAGTGCAAGAAAGGAAGCTGGGAGTGATGTTAATGATGGGATAATGAGTAAAGTTGGAATGAGTTTAGATAAGGTAATCAGATTCGATGAAGTGGATGTGATAAGTGATGAAGCAGGGATTAATATTTGTAAGGGAAGGTATAATAGGTATGGAAATTGGTGCGGGTGTGGGAAGAGATGCCGAGATGGATGTAGATATGATTGATCTTTGGTATGGGAATGAGTGTTAATGAGCTTTTAGATGTAGGAAGAATATCTAGGGATGTGGATATGATGGTTGATGCAGAGGGTAAATCTTCGGATGGGATAGGATCTTGATCAACAACATGTAGAGTATTTATGGTATGAGCGTTAGGTTCTTAGGGTGTATAAGAAGTGGTGGTGTGACTTGTTGGTATTAGTGCGTGGTTCAAAAATGGTTGTTTAAATATGTCTAATGGTTAATTAGGTGAATAATTTGGATTATTTACCTAAATATCTCCCGATCAATGAGTATTTGGACCACATCCTTGAAAGTTTAGAATATTTCTACATTGTATCCTCCAGACTTGGTGGCACTTGCATTAATGGTCCTCACGGTACCATGTAGGTTTTGGCCTAGACTCGTCAATTGGTAGGATAGGTGGTAGTGTAATCAAGTTTTTTGTCATTATTTTGCCAAATATCATGTTTTATGACTCCCGAGAGGAGTGTAGTTGGGCATTGGTCATGTGAATTGTTCATGTGCCAATGTAGTTGATGTAGGTCCGAGAGATGATTTAACATTAACAACATTAGTCAACTTTGCTTTTGATTTGTCATTTAATTTATGTGGTTTGATGAATTCCTATTTGGGATTATTTGATCTTAATTTTAAATGGCCCATTTTGATGGAACATGTCTCAAGCTTGTGATCCTTTGTAAAGGCTTCCTCAAAAGTTCAAAATGATTGAATTTGTAAATTAGAGGAAATAAGCTTGAGACAAGAGAGCACAAAGAGGTTTATTAGATCAGTTTGAGGAAGAGGAAATGATAAATAATTTATAATATTGTGCCATCGTGAGACGAAATCCATATTGGATTCATCTGCGAATTGTCGATAGTATACATATCATTGATGGTTAATTTGCATGCAATATTAATTGAGAAGTGTTCAGAAATAATTACACAAGGCTGAGAGAAAGAAAATATAGAGTATTGAGGTATATTATTATATCAATCGAGTAAGGACCAGCCAAGGACATGGGGAAGGTACAGAGCCTCAAACATTGCTCATGTGCGATAAGGTAACATGCGTGTTTAAACGCATGGATATGTTCTTAGGGATCCTCCTTTTTATTAAATTATGTGAATTTGTTAAATTCCCAATGTGGAGGATATGGTTTAATTGGTACATATGAATGGATGGGTTCATTGCATATTTTTTCATAGGATAAAGTGACTTTAGAACCCAAATTGGTGGCCTCTAGGTTGGATAATCGATTCACTAAGGTCTGCATGGGATCATTGGGAATAGTTTGTTAAGGAACAAAAAGTGGTGGTTGTGTGTAAGGAGTTGGATAAGTTTGCTGATGAGCTTGTAGGTGTGTGGGTGTTTGAGGAACTTGATAGGGGTGAATGTAAATCATGGGTTGTGATTGAAGTGGAGGTTGATGGAATACTTGTTCTTTGAGAAATGGGGACATGATATAATTGTTGGGAAGGCAAGGTGTTACATAAATTGTTGAGTGGGGATGTGGGCATAGATAGGTTGATGGAATGGGTGAGACATTGAATACTACAAAGGATCCGTAAAATGGGGTTCGAAGCAATTACATACATGTGTGATGTGAGAGGTGTTGGTATCAAATTATTTCCCCTTTTAAGCGAGCGAAACACAAATTCGACGAGGAGCTTAGAAAGCGAGATAGATCATAAATGTGTATCGTTTTGTAGCCGGGATGAAATCTAACTAACCGATTTGTTTGTTACATGGTTTGTGGAGAGATGGATAACACCTTAAAATTATTTGATCTTATCCTAACTATTTTAGGTTGTGCCTTTGACCAAGGTAAGAGAAACTGTTTTGTAACCTTTGTTATTGAAGGAGACGTAGATACCTTTATTTTAGACAAATTTTATAGAGAAGACCTTGGGAAAATATATGAACACACCAAATTTGACTCTCCCAAGTTGTTACTTCTAGATTTTGGAGATATTTTCAACACAAGGCTAAGGTTGCGAAGACATTTGAAATCTTGACATTCTACATACTTTAGTAAATGGATTTTTTCTTTTGTGGATATCAAAGCGAGAATAGGGGTGGTTCGGGGGTAGAATTGGTTATTTGAATAATTTTGGTGGGAGATCAACAAGATAGATTGGACCTTGCGAGATCTTGAAACACTTCACAAAAGATGGAGAACTTAATAACAGTAAAGCTTCAAAATAGTTAAAACATTCCTTGACGAGAAGGTGTGCATCAATGGAGGCCCAGGCATGCACCTTTTCACACAATCTTTGATATTCTAGCACGAAGGGTTGAGTTAGAAGACCCAATAAAACATAAAAATCTAATATCAGTCACTACACTGAGGTACACCAGAGAGGCTTTCAAAAATCTCTGTCAATAGATGAAAGAAAATTGATTTTAAATCATTTATTTCATTCCCGGATAAAGCTCTTACGAAAAATTAAATTACAGATGCCACTAAACTATCACAAGGATTGAGGTGCGTGTGATTGTGAGGGATTTTGATAAAAGATTGCAATAGGAATAAGAAAAACTACTCACTAACATTACAGAAAGTGAAATAAACACAAAATTGGAAAGAGATTTGACACAAATTAACTCAAAATTTATCAGATTCATCAGCAGAGGAGAGTTATTTAAACAATCTCGAGAGCTTGTTGATGGCTATACACTTGTAACCAACTCAACATGAATGAAAATAAAATACGAGAGGAATTTAACTTTGGTTTCTAAGAATTTTTTTCTTAGAGGATGAGCTTTCTCAAAATTTTCTCATGAAAATGAACTCCTGACCTTTTGCAAGAGTATTCTCATTGCTTTTATACATTTCATTCGCTCAATTTTTCCTCGAAAGAGCAGAATATTTGAGGGTCCCATCTGGCCTTTTGAAAAGTCTTGGTGTAAAAAGGTAGAGTGAGCAGAAGCCTCCAAGTGTCCTCCTGACACTTCTTCAAAAATAAAACACAAGGGCCGGTCCCTAAACATGTGCAATCCCTCCATGCCATGAAAACATATAATATCATTCTTAATACGCCTTAATGGGTGAAAACCTGGAAAACATTTTTTCCCCATTAATATGGGATTTGAATCATCCGATGTCCTCCACTTACGGGATATTGGGATTTTTGGTCTACCATCTTTTCTTATACAATAAACAAGTGTGGGGCACCAGACTCGACAAATGGAGGATAGAGTTTTTATGCATCAATTGGGGAAAATAGAAAATGTGACAGAGGTCGTAAACTGAGGGATTTTCAAGGGAAAATGGTGTGAGATCAAAATGAGCACCAACATCAGCTCCTGCTCGGGGATGGGCACTCCCAGCGAGTGCCACAAGAACAAAAGTAGACCAAGTGCCAAAAATAGACCATTGGGCAACAAAGTCAGCTTGCAAAGTAGAAGACCAGAACCATCTTCTAAAAATGAACCGAGAAACTAGAAAACCAGGTCACCAAGGACCAAAATGAGCAAAAACACAAAAGACAGAAAGAAACCAACGAACTATACTATACAAATGAAGCCCACCTTGATCCGAGATAAATTAATCAAGGAAATGTTTCAAATTCCTTCCATTAATAGGAAATTCAAGTAGTTCCCCATCTAAGTCCTTTAAGAAGAAGGTATTTTCATCAATTCAAATATATATGGAGTAAGGGCCCATCCATAGTGCATCAAATTTACTATGCTTACCCTTATTTTCATATCTGTTATCCCATAATGCCACGATATCTCCAACATTGAAAGCTCTTGGGGTGACCTTCTTGTTGAACAACTTCTTTAGCTTTTCTCTGAACTTTACATGCCTTTGGTGGGATGCCCTCCTTTTTTCATCAAGTTCAACAATCGGTTAATGTAGGAATCATATGGACTTACCCTTTGATCTTCTAGTTGTTGCATAAAGCGATATGAGGATAATTTCATATGCGAGGCGGTAGGGCATGATTTCCATACACCAACTCAAATGGACTCTTTCTAGTGGCTCTTTTAACAGTAATTTGGTCAGCCCAAACAACAAACTTCAACTGCTCACCCCATTTTCTCTTGTTCATCTCAAGGTTCTTCTGATAATCTTCAACAAATTTTTATTACTAGACTTAGCTTGTCCATTTCCTTGGGGATTACAATTAGATGCATACGTCAAGTTGATCATGTATTATTTTCACATTCTTTGCCAAAGGTTTATCTCTAAAGCTCATGGAATTGTCAACAACAATCTTGACTAGTACCCCAAACCTACGGATGATATGGTTCAACGAGAAAATCCATGACAATTTGGTGTGTTTCTCTTTTCATGTAGGATTTCCTCCACCCATTTGGTGAAGTAATCAGTGTCTATAAGAATCCAATTATGGCCAGGTGAATGAAGGGTCTAAAATATCACCAATGAAATACATCCCCCATTGCTTGAATGGGGATTCAATTAATATAGGCCACAAAGGAAGGGGGCACTGAAGCCTCGATCTTCAAGAGAAGCACCGACAACTCTCACATCTTCTAACCAAAAGAGTTGCATCCTTGAAGATATTTGGCCACAATAACCAGCCCTTAGGATCTTGTGTGTTGTGATCCTTCTAGAAAAATTCCCCCACAAGCTCCTCCATGGAGATTAGCAATTATCTTGGGGATTCATCTTGATAATGTGCCTTAAGAGGACTCCCTTAGGGTTCTTGAAGCTAACCCAAAATTAGTAATGACATATTTCTAGCAAGCCAACTTAAGGGCCCTTTTCAGGTTCTTACTTAAATACTTAGGGTAGTTCAGATGTCTGAGATAAAAAAATTACATCTTTGTACCACTCAGAACTCATCAATTTTTCAAAAACATCTACCCTGCTTTCTTCTACCTCATTTACCTCAATAGTTTGCAAGTTGCTCTCATCCATAAAGTTTAGCCATGCCCAAACCTCTCACCAACTTTTGGTTTGGATATCCATGTCATATTCTTGAAACTTGTTCACCCATCTACATCTTTTTCTTGATACTTCCATCTTTGATAAGATGTCTTTCACCATGGTGTGGGGAACATAAGCAACAATCTTAGAACTCAAAATGCAAGGTCGAAAACCTTTGTTACTTTTACAAGGAAAATGATTGTTTCTCCATAATAGTGTATTTCATCTCAGCCCCCTACAATGCCTTATTGAAAAAGGAAATTGGCTTCTCAGCCCCTTCCTCATCTTTCGCAACAAGACAAATGCAATAGTGTTCTCTGAAGAAAAAGAAAACATTTGAAAAGGATTCTTATAATGGAGAGCTGCTAGAACAATTGCATACTTTAGTGCCTCTTTAATCACATTGAAAGCTTGAATGGCATCCTCCTCCCACTTGATGACATGGTCCTTCTTTAACATGGAAGTGATTGAAATGGTCAACTTAGAAAATTTTGATATAAATCTTTTGATGAAGTTTATCTGCCCAAAGAAGATCGAATTCCTTTCTTGGTTTTGGGGTTGGAACCTTCATTGATGGCCTCTACTCTTTTGGATCAATCATCACCCCCTCTTGTGACCAAGTAATTTTTCCTTTTGCACTCCAAAATGGAACTTCTTTGGATTGAGTGAGATGTCATATTCTCGGCATCTTATCAACATCTTTTCTAAGTGTAGCAAGTGATCACTTCTCTTCTAAAGAACATAGTAACATCATCTTGGTAAATAACAATAATATCATTTATGTAACCAACTTAAAAATCAACATTCATTTCTCTTTGAAAAGTTTCTCCAGCCAATCATTAGTCTAAAGGACATCGACATATACATATGTTTCCCGAGGGTAGTGAAGGTTGTCTTAATCCTCTCGATTCCTTCACCACAACTTGGTTATAACCAGAGAAACCATCCAGTAGAAAGTATCTCGAGAACCGATCACTAGCTGCTTGGCATGTTTTCCATGTTCGGTAAAGGATAATTATCCTTCATTGATGCTCTGTTCAAGTTTCTGAAATCCACACACAACCTGATGTCACCATTCTTCTTTCTGACTGGCACTAGGTTTGCAACCTAAGAAGAATACCTTGTAGGTTGAATAATCCCTCCATCTCTTAGTTTCTTTAGTTCCTTTTACATCTTAAGAGATAAGAGAGGATTGATTGGCCTCATTTTTGCCCCCTGAATGGTTTTGCATTGATTTCAAGGGAATCTCATGTTGGAACAAATCCTCTCTATATGCCTTCAGTTCAGAATAAGTCCAAGCCATGCAATCTTGATACCTTTTCAATAATTGGATGTAGGACTGATTCTCCTCCTTGCTAAGATTGCTGCCTAACCAAATCTTCCTTGGTTTCTCCTTCGTGCCAAGGTCATGCTCCTCAATATCCCTTGAGGCTTTCATGCATCTATTAATAATGCGATCAACATTATCAAAATTGGACTCAAGAGCAACCAGCCCTCTGGGAATGGTATTATTCTTTAGTTGGATAATGCCTTTTCCAAACAAGGTTTCTTTACCCTCTGCTACGCACACCATTGGTTTGCCAATCAATAATCTAATGGAAAACTCCTCTTTGTTACGCAGAAATCTTCTAACTTTGAGCATCATCATCAACAACTTGCCAATTCTTAATATTGTTAGGTACAGATGGCCTTGTTAACACCTCAACATCATATTTACAATATGGGGACACTACAAAATTATCAAACCGAGATCCTAACATAGCAAGCCTGTCTACCATATCATTGAACTTCTGTCATGATGCACAATGTTGAATGAAACAAATATCTCAATGAAATCAAAAGCGCTTGCTTGTATTGTTTCATTCATTGATTCTTTGTGGCATATAGTTTTCTGACTTACTTTACAATCAATTCCAAATCTCCCCTAAAAATGATGTCTTTAACACCATATTTCCAAGCAATCCTCAAACCTAACAATAGTTCCTCATACTAAACAATGTTATTAGTGCACTCAAAGTTGAGTTTGAAGGAAAAATAAAATCTTCCGGCACGGAGAGATTAGTACAATACCAACACCATTTCCAAACCTGGAGCAAGATCCATCAAATAATAAAGTCTAGGGAGAGCCAACCTACTCAAGACACTTGCATTCTTCAATCTTGTGCTCGTTTCCATCAGCCAAATCCTACAAAGTTATTAGCATCAACACTTGTGTACAAAACCTCATAAGATGCATTGTTGGGATCTTGATAAAGTGTAACATCTTATTTTCCCCATACAACTTGATGATCATGCCCTCGGTTGGGATGGTAGCATAGGACATGTCCATTTTAACACTCCCACCAACACTCTGACCCATTTCTAGATAACAACTTACCCCACTTGGATGGGTAATCAACAATAACTACATCAAGCTTTAAATTCCTTCCTAGATAGGTATGAAGTTGTACTAAAAGACCCTTTACACATCCCACCACTGGCACCTCTCTAGAATACATAGCAGTACACTTCCCATATACTACTATTACCTTGATATCTAGCTCATTCATGACTTCGAGAGGTATAACATTGCATGATGCCCCCTGAGTTAGACATAAAGTTGTGTAACAATTTGTCTCTAATGATGTGAGTGGTGAAGAATGGATCCACGTTCGGCGAGAACACATCGAGGATGTCCCAGAGATAAACCTCGGGTGGTTTATCTAGTTCTTCCGATCTTTGGTGGTGCTTCTAATTCTTGATAAAAGTGCGGTCTCCACAATGTTTATGTTTTTACCTAGGGCGAGTCTTCTCCTCTTTCGATACAAAATACTTCAATGCCCTCTTCTTGTGCTCGGGGATCCTAAGCAACTCAAAAATTGGGACTGAGATCTTCATCGTCTCAAGACTTGGGCAATATCATAAGGGAAATACTTTGGCAAGGTAGCATTGGAAGGAAGTTTGACAGCTCATTAGATGGCACTAGATTTTTGATAGGTTGGGCATGAGGAGGGGTATGATTTTTGTTTGGGAAAACAAGGCCCTTGGCAGATGCATCTTTCTTAGGAGCCACCTTAGGAATATTGGAAAGTAATGGAGCTTTTGGCTTGGCTTTGAGGCCCTGTCCCTTTGACAACTCTACTTCAGTATTATAATCCTTCTCTTAAGCAACAATAACATTCATCAATAATCGCCTATCTTCCTCTAAAGGACTCCTCCATCATACTTACTTATCATTAAAGCTCTTAAATACTCAAATTCATTATTAGGTATTTCAAAATCTTGTACTACATCTACTTCATAAGTATGAGAAGGAGGAAGAAGTGGTACTGGTGAATGCAATCCCCAAAATTTGCAGCAGTTCAAGCACTTATTACCTTAGTTTAAGTTGCCCCTTGTTGTGAGTTTGTGGAGAAACCCATCATGCAAACATCATCATCAGTACCATCATAATTATTAGGTTCTTCATCTTGCTGATTTACTTCACATGGAGGATGGAGTAGAAAACATCTATCACACCAATCAATCTCATGGCGTCATCAACAAAGAAAAACAAGGCAGTCGAGAGGATCGGGCACCATTCTACTTTCACGAGCTTGGGGATGTCTATTTGTAGATCTCATGGGTCCTTTACCTCTGTCATCGACCTCCGATCACCCCTAGGATGATTGCAAGTGGTGTCACAATTTTGTGCCTTTTATTGACCTTGTGAACTTTGCCCAATTCCTTTCTGCTGCCAGAGCTAGTTTGTAAGAGATTTCATTTATAGCCCCTACCAAATTTTTAACAACCTCCTCAAGATCCACACTCTTTCTTGCTTGAGGTTTTTCGGGTTTATCGATTTGAAACCCTCCCTCTTAGGAGGATTTCTAAGCGCTTTCATGTTGTTCTCAATTTGTAAAGCCATGGTAAAGGCTTGCCTCAAAGTGCCATGGTTTTATCCCTCAAATAGTATGCTGACCTTCTTATCAAATGCATCAACATAAGTTATAAGACAAGATTCATCGCCTTATCCAAAATGCATCGCTGGGCGAGATCTATGGATCTTGGATAACGAGCCAACGGTGTGCGAGGGCATAGCCCCTCTTTGAGTCGCAAGGCTGGTTTATTCTATACGGCAGGAATAGCCGGGGTTTGGGGATCTCATCCCATTAGATTGTTTATTTCCGCGGAAGAGAAAGGAATGAAAGAGAGGGATGAAGAAGGAACAGGTCCAAGTGAGAAAACACATACGAGATCTAACATAAGAAATCTATCATGTATAACACAAGTATTCAGCACAAAGTCTCAATATTTGTATTGTTGTTTTTCTTCTGTTACAAGAAAGCTCAAAGTCTTTCTCTCCTCATTTCTATTTTCATCTAAAAAATGTCACCTGAATACAACAAGTATTCCAATATATATAGAAGAGGAGAAGGAAAGAAGGCAAAAAGGAGCCAACCACCTATTTACAAAGATATTTACAAAATATCTAAAAGTCATGTTGACTTTTGACAACTTGATGGATGACATCATCCCATGATGCAACATGGATGATGTCATCATTTGTGCCAACATACTTTAGACATTCCAACAAGAAAGTCGGAGAGAGAAGAAGAAGAAGAAGAAGAAGAAGAAGAAGAAGAAGGAGAAGCTACTCGTCGTCATCATCCTGCGGCCGAAAGGGGGTAGCCTGCTTTTGATGCTGCTCAGGTGATGAGATATGGAACTGAGCGCGGTATTCCAAAAACTTGTTAATCATTGGCCCAAATTGATCCTGGGAAGGATCCTTGTGCCGCTTCGCTGATCGCCTCACAAGTCTCCCGCTCGTCTATGAGCTTTTCTGGGAGTTTGGAATAGTCCTTCTCCGCCTCAATGAGGAACCCGATGAAGTCCCTATAGGCCAGCAGGTTGTTGATAGATTCAGTGTCAAATGTGACCTCTGGCCCCGTTCCTTGAGAAGCGATCTCCTTGAAGATCCGGATGGTTTCATCAGCTGACCTTATGGTAAAGGAAGGAGTGAGCAACCCTGGAGACATGTTGAGAACAATTCACTCCATTTGATGCATTGCATCCAGGGCCTCTTCCTTTACCTTGTCGATCTTTTCCAGAACAAATTCAAGCTGATCCACCCGATAGTCCAGAGTGGACATGGTTTTGTTGAGGGCCCTTGGATGGCCGAAGACACCGAACTTGACCAGATCTTCGACTGAACAGTCGAACATTTGTTGAAAGGTCTCGTGTTGGAGTCTAGCATGTTCCAGCTCTTCTGATATGCCCCGCTAATGCTTGGAGCTCCTTGTTCGCCTTTGATGTTCAGATACAAATTGACAAACTCGGTGATCACTCTTTCACTGTCCTTGAGGATCTGGCTCCTCCAAGCAGAAACGGCCATACCCTGCTCACCGATCTTTGCATATTCATTGATTTTCTCCTGGCTGAGAAGCTCGGGAAGTCTCAGGCGATTGTGGGAGGTGCACTACCCATCTTGTAAGGCTTGAAGCGAGATATTTGTTTTGCTCCTTGGTAGCCTTTTCTCTTCTTTCGTTTCTTGAAGCTTTTGGCAGAGGGCATCAACTGCGGAAAGAGCTTCCCCTTGGAGACTTTCAGAAGATGTCCCCATTGTGACTTGGGTCACAGTAAAATCTATCGGAGACAGATCCTTTTTCTCTTTGAGGGGATCGGGGTATGCAATTTCCATGATTCTCTCACTGCTGACACTTTTAGAGAAGCGTGTGAGGCTTACGCTTCTTCGCCCCTTTGGTGGGATCAGCTTTGAAAAGTCCATCGGAGTGATGGGAACTTTCCTCTTTTTTGGCTCATTTCTTGAGAGATCCAGGCTGGTCTATGGAAGAAGGACCGAGAGAGATAGAGAGGAGGCGGCTATAGTAGAAAAGGGGAAAAACGTGGAGACACGCGGCGGCGGCATTGAGAGAATAGCCGAAGAAGTGTCCACGGGAGGAAGGAAGCTGTAGCAGCTGCGAGAAGACATAGGAAGGGAAGGGAGCCGGAGATGAGGGAAGAAATAGAGGAGGACAGATCGGTGAGGGAGGAGATAGACGAAGAAGCGGGGAAAGAGTAGAAGAAGGGGCGGAGGACACGACCAAAGGGATGGTCGCTTGAGTCACTCGAGAGGAGGAAGGAAGAGAAGAAGAAGGGATAGAAGGGACCTCTGTTGTGGTAGCAATGCCGACATCCTGAGTGGATGGGCCTATGGGACTATCCTCTGTTATTTCTTCCTCCAGAGTTATGACTTGTTGCAGCGGCTGTGGAAGGAGGACTTTCAGGGGCTTCTTCACGAATGGTCTTTGGATTCACCTTCTACACCTTTGCCTTTAAGCTGCTTCTTGGATCGTGAAGGTGCGTTGCCCAATGGGGAGGTTGTGAAATCTACCCCAAGGTAGATTAGCCCGTTCATTCGGCACCAGTGCTCTGTCCTGAGAGTTTCCTTGACCCTCTCCTCAATTGTCGAGGAGCCTTGTTCGATCAATGGCGGGAAGGGCCAATTGTCCCCATCTGTGTCATTATATACTTTTTCTACTTCATCTTCTGTAGTTTGGAAGCATTTGGGGACAATGGCTATCCGTCTTGGATGATTTCTGCCAATCTAGGTGAGAATGATCCTTTCTTGAGCTCTACCTCATGGAGGACGTCGATATAAATATCCTCGATCGAGGAACATGGATTGGATCGAGCTTCGCTCTTGGGCAGCTCCTTGGGTCGAAGGTAGGCACTTTGGGAAGTCATGCTTCAAATTGAGTAACTCCGGCTCTGCAAACATTTCCTTCGCCTTGTGGTGGGTAGAGCATGTGTATCGGCCCCTTTGTGAGGGGAAAGGAGTTCCACCCTTCTTTCTTTTAAGGCATTTTTCGTGGTATGTGACCATTTGCCTTGATAGCTCTAGTAGAATCGGTTTAGGCCCAGCATACCTCGGTAGCTGGTTGGCTCTCCCAAAAAGTTGTGACCCTCGAATAGGTGAATGTGGGAAATTGGGTGAACAGGGCCCCCATTTCTCGTGGCTGCCACTATGTTTTTGGTAAATGCGACCATGAGTCGATTCGGCCTCAACGGGCGAGATGATGTGATAAAAGAATGCATCGTTGATTTTGGTGAATTGGGCGATGCTATTCTCAACCTCGAGTTGGATAATATTCATATATTTTGACACGAGGCCAAACTCCACTTCGTGTTAGGCTGGATAATCTCTCTCCGTGCTGCGGCGTAGACCACGTAGGAGTTCATATGGAATACTCCCGTTGTCTTTGAATTGTTGTAGGTTTGCTCGGAGATGGTGCTGCTTATAATTTCCCAGCAAAAGCGGCGATCGGGAAAATTCTTGTTCATTGTTTCCAGTAGCGCAACATCCATTTATGGAAGTAATGGGCGTCGAGAAAGCCCGAAGACCACCTTTCGGGAAGGTAATGGTATCGTTGAGCTCTTACGAGAAGTCAGCTGCGGTGGATGATTTGGGGCCACCGGGTTACTACCTTCTTGTTTTCGAGATAGACTTCATTCATTAGTTGCATACATTGGTCTTCATTTATCTTCCCAGGGCCTTGATGCACTCTGGCTTGGCTATGCGGCCACAAAGTGCCGGTGGTGAGGATGCGAGTATGATCTCAAAATGACGGGCGGTGAGGTTAATGACTACCTCGCCCTTGCTTTGTTTTTCGACACATCTTGTGTCTTTGTTGTAAGGCTGGCAACCACCATCATAAATTCATTGTTGTTGGCGGCGGGGATTCCCCCGGTGAAGTGCGGGAGCCTTTGCCTATTAGTTTGTCCATCCATGGACTCCTTGTAACTTTCTGAGTTCTGGCCCAGAATTCCTCCATGTCGATATGCCCCAATTCTGAGTCTCTGACGTCCATGCTGCATTCGGCCTGTGACTCGGGCATTCTGACCCTCTGATATTTGTATTTCATTTCTTCCTCCGTAGGCTTAGCCTTTCCTTTCAATTTGATAGGTCTTTTGCTGGATGTTGACATATGTTCTTCTAAGTTTATCTAGTTGATCTGCATGAAGAAGAAGCGAAACCCAACGTAGAAAGGTTGCATCAGTCATTTGATTTCCCATTGAAGTGCTAACAGAAGAAAGAGTTAGTTATTTTCAGGCTCAGGGCGCAGGGCGCATGAAAATTGCAGCTTACAGGGCTAAATAGGTAAGGCGCAGGAAGAGGGTGTTGCAAGGATAAAACTGGCGCCAAAGGCGCATGGCGCATGCATACTGCAGATTGCATTTTATAAAGGGCGCATGAAAAGTGCGTGTTACATAGTGACAGGATGCGCCCTTTGGCGCATGGAATTTTCATGTTGCATTGGGATTTGGTGCGCCCTTTGGCGCATGGATGGTTCGTGTAACAAGAACTTTTCGTGCGCCAAAGGGAGCATGGCGCGGCGCACGAAAGGTTTACACAACATGATGTTATTGTAATCGGGGATGCGCCTGCGCCTTTATAACTTCATACTTAGCGCGGATAAAGCTTGTGTTGCATGGATGTTGGGTGCGCCATTGGCGCATGGAAATGTGATGCAGCAAGAAGGATGGTGCGCGAAAGGGGCGCAATTTTAGCTTTGCGGCATGTGAAAGAGGCGCGCCTTGAGGGCGCGATGAGTTAATGATGCAACAAGCATGATTGCAGTCGCCATTGGCGCGGGTTTTTTGTTCATGTTGCGCCAAAGGGGGGTTCATGATGTTGCGGGGCGCGCCGAAGGCAAAGAGGAAAGCAGTGAACTAAATCACTCCAAAGGGGTTTTACATGGTTTAGATTCTTCTTCTCCTCTTTTCCTTTTGTGAGTCATTTGGGTAAATGAAATGGTTAAAACCGGGAGGGTTACAAACCATTGTTTCAAGATAACGTCCTCCTCCAGCAGATCTGGAAAGAGGAAGATCAGGGAAAGACAACACGGGGGAAAGCATGCTCAAACATGCACTCAAAAACCAAACCAAGCAAGAAGAAGCACTAGAAGCAAAACACATGGAAGAGGCGAGAGCACTTACCGGATAAATAGAGAAAATCTTGAGAAGCGGGTCCACAACGTGTTGAAAGCGAGAGGCGGGGCGCGAGGCTCGAGAGAAAGGAAATCACGTGCTCTGCGACTAGTGAAAATGACATTTGGGCGCAAATGAAACACATATATATATAGGTGAGCTGGTCATAAATCGCCACCCACTTTTAAAGGCGCATGAAAGTTCTTTGTCGGCGAGGGAAAAGCGTGCGCCCTTTGGCGCATTAAAGCGTTGCAGAGGAAATTAAAGCGCGCCTTTGGCGCACCAAAAGCTATGTCGACATGGGATTATGTGCCCTTTGGCGCACCAAAAAGTGTGTTGACAAAAGATTATGTGCGCCCTTTGGCGCACCAAAACATGGCGCAACAAAATTTTGCCAACACAAAGGCGCATGCGCCTTGGCGCCATGGCGCATGAGAAGGCTCAACATACTTTGGCGCACGAAAAGGTGTGTTGACACTTTGAAAATCATGCGCGAAAGGTTTTAAAGGGCGCACCAAAAGTTGGTGTTACAAGCAATTTCATGCGCCCGACCAAAAAAGGCTCAAAAGACTAAGTTCGAAAAACCAGATTTCCGGGAAGGGATTTTACAACGTTTGAATGCTGAGGATCCCTAACGAGGATCGGAACAAAATTCGGTATGGTTATCGGTAAAATTGCCCTTGTCGATTTTACGGGATAACAGTGGCTCTTTAAGGGACTATCCACGAGCAAACTCGGGGTAGAGAATCCCGAGATCACTTGTGCCTATCCATTGGGTAACAGAGTCAAAAACAAAGGGGACCGGAGGAGAACAAAGGAAACACACACAACAAAGCGAAAGCAAACACACGATGAAAACAAACACAACTTAAAAAGCAAAGCTGTACAAAGAAGAGAGCAAGCTCTACTTCTGAAAATCTTCGAGATCTTGCCCGCTATAGGGAAGCGGGAGCTCGGTTCCATCAGATATGAGAGATAGAAACTATTCTCTCCGTTGAGTGCATTTGATCTTGAAAGGCCCTCTCCATAGAGAATCCAACTTTCCGTGCATGCCCTTTGGCTCTCTTCGCTTGTCCCACAAAAAGCGAGATCTCCCACTTGAAAATCCCTCTGCTTGGCTTTCTTATCGAATAGTCTCTTGACTTGATTCGATGTTGGTGATCTGTCGACCACCCTTACTCTCTTTTCTTCAAGTTACGCGGATACATGATCCTTTTTCTAGAGAACTTTGGAAAGTTTCATCTTCTATGGCTCGTGCCAAGTGCAGAGCAGGGAGTTCAACAGAAATGGGAAGCTCGGCATCAGTGCCATATAACACTTGAAAAGGTGACATACCGAGAGACCTCTTAGGAGTAATGCGGTCTGCCCACAAAGCGTCGTATAAGGACTTGTGCCACATTCGTTGATTTGCTTCCACCAGTTTTCGTATGATGGTCACCAAGTTTTTATTGCTGGATTCTGCTTGACCATTTCCTTGAGGGTAATAATCTGAGGCATGAGCCAAAGTTATTCCATATTCATAACAAAAACTAATAACTTCTCGTGAGGAGAAGTTAGAAGCATTATCAGCAACAATCTTGTTGGGCACGCCGAACCTGACAATAATATTTTCTTTAATGAAATTGCAAACAACCTCAGAAGTGGCATGTTTGACAGGCATGGCTTCCACCCATTTAGTGAAGTAATCCATTGCTGTTAGGACATAACTATGTCGGCACTCGATTGGGGGTTGAGTGCACCAATAAAATCAATTCCCCATTGCCTGAATGGCTCGTTGATAATAACCGGCCTTAGGGGAAAGGCAGCCAGCTTGGGCTTGCCGACGAACTGCTGGCAAGGTTCACACTTTGCTACCCAGGTAGCTGTATCTTGGAAGAGCGTCGGCCAATAGTACCTGGCTCGAATGATCTTGTGTGCAGTTACGGAGGAAGAGAAATGGCCTCCACAGGCTGAATTATGAAAACTTTCCAGTAGTCTCACCTGCTGGGGTTTGTCGACACATCGCAGGAAGACACCATCTATTCGCGCTTGTATAAACCGTCATCCCAGATGACATACTTGGCCGCCCTGAGCTTTGTAGTGCGCTTCTCCTTTGCGGTTAGGTGGGTTGGACATTCACCGTAGGTGAGAAAGAAAGCAATATCTGAATACCATTCATCGTTGGTTGCAACAAATAGGACCAGAGGTAGAGAATGGGTTTCCTCCAGAGGGCTTTGCGCTTCATTGGTACAATCATCTTTTTCCTTAGGGCTTTCTAAAACTTTGTTTTCAGCCATAAGCTGACATAGGCCCTTGCCTCTCACCAGCTTGGTTGGTTTTATATCCAGATCGTACTCCTGGACCTTTGCAATCCAATTTCCTCGCAAGCTCCCTAACTCCTGTTGAGTTAGGATTGACTTCACTGCTGTGTCAGGAACTAGTACTACTGTATGAGAATTTAAAATATAGTACCTGAAACTCTTAACTGCTTTGACAACGGCAAAGGCATGCTTTTCCAGTTGAGTCATTTTTAGTTCGTGAGGCTTGAGAGGAGAACTCATGAATGCAATCGGGGATTCAACGTCTTCTGAATTCTTTTGCATTAATATTGCAGACACAGTATGCTCAGATGCATAACTATACATGATAAAATCTTTGGAGAAATCGGGACATACCAGGACCGGTGCATGAGCAACAGAAGCTTTTATTTCCTCAAACGACCTTTTCCCCTCTTCACTCCATCTGAAAGTTGGTGTCCCCTTCATCATGTTCAATATGTGGCGAGTCTTCTCAGCAAAGTCGGGAACAAAACGCCTTAGGAAGTTCACCTTTCCAAAGAAAGAATGAACGCCAGTCTTGCTTGTAGGCAAAGTAAGGCTCTGAATAGCCTTAACTCTTTCAGTATCTATCCTTGTTCCTTCCTTGCTAACGACATGCCCCAGAAGCTTTCCTTCTGTGACTCCAAAAATAGACTTTTTTGGGTTTAGGGAAATCCCATGCTCTCGGCATCTGGCCAATACTTGCTCCAAATGATCACAATGATCACTTCGTTTTTAGAGAACACAGTTAAGTCATCTAAATAAACCACAATGACCTTTCCCATCATACCTTTGAATGCCAGGTCCATGGCCCGCTGAAAAGTGGCACCAGCGTTGGTTAAACCGAAAGGCATTCTGCTGTAGGCGAATGTACCCCAGGGAGTAGTGAATGCTGTTTTGAATTGATCTTGGTGAGACTCGATCAATCGATTGTAGCACGAAAAACCATCAAGCATGGATGACATCTCGATCCGATCCTTGCTTGCGAGAACTTGATCCATTATTGGAAGTGGGTAGTTGTCTTTTAAGGACGCCTGATTCAAGTTTCGAAAATCTACGCATATGCGTATTTCACCGTTCTTCTTGCGTACTGGCACAATGTTTGCTACCCAAGTACTGTGATGGATCGGGAAGATGATTCTTGCATCCAGCATCTTCTGAATTTCAGCCTGGATAGTGCCGAGATCTTAGGATTATAGTGCCTCTGCTTCTGGCGAAAGGCTTTGACGTCTTCTTTCAATGGGATATCATGTTGAACGTCCTTTGGCTTGAAGGACTTTAAATCGGCATAGGACCATGCCAATACATCCATATATTTCTTTAGCAACTTGACAAATTTCCGCTTCTCTTCTGGTGTGCAACATTTTCCAATGTTCACAAATTGCGGATGTGTCTCCGAACCTATATTGACTGGTTCGGTCTCTGGGGATGAGTCAGGATCATCTCGCCTCTTCTTTTTCACAAAACGATCATGCCTGTCGAACAACCGTTCGAGAGAAACCAGGCCCTTCGGAATTTTATTTCCTTTGAGCTGACATATGCCGTCGTTCTCTTTTGATTCGTGGTTTTGACCGGTGACTGATTCACGGCACTCAGAAGTGGATCCTTCGAAATGCAACTCCTTAAAATTTTCTGATTTTTCCAGAAAGGCAATGAGTTGATTGTCATCATTGAAAACTTGCCAATGCTGGGAATTGTCTGGCACACTTGGGCGGAAAACCACCTCAATGGTGTATTTATGCATTTTGAGCACAGGTGTGGGAGCATGAGAGATCTTTAAAATGGCCAATGAATCGGCCATGTCATTTTGAGCTCTTGGAATTGCCTCTATTGAAAAAGCATCAAATTCTTCGATGCTGTCCCATACTGCATTACGGTAGTGCCTGAGCCTCTCATTTTTTACTTGATAAATCCTCTTGACTTGGTTTCTGACCAATTCGCATCACCTTGCACTTTTAGATTTTTAATTCCTCTTTCCTTTGCGGCTTGCATCACTGAGTAACAGAGATTCATACTCAGCAGTATTGTTAGTGTTGAAAAACTGCAATTTGAAAGAGAGAGGAATTACCTCCTCTTCGGGAGATATCAGCACAGCCCCGGCGCCACATCCACTAGTTGCACAACTGCCATCAAACTGCAAGGTCCAGATCTCATTAAGATCCTTTTTTCTGAACGAGAACACCCGTTTTATCCGTCTCGGTAGACAAGAAATAGTTCCCCATCCCTGATGATTCAAAAAGGATTTGGGCTTTGGGGTCTTCGGAGCTAGTAACCAAGTATTTCTTTTGTGATTCTGGCTCTAATGTCTGCATTACACCTTTGATGGGAATTCTAGCTTTAGACCAGTCCATATGAATTTCCCCACCAACTTCGCTGTAAAAACTTCTTCCCAGCAGAATCCCATAGGCTGCTGGAATGTCAGCGACAAGGACGGTCATCTTTACCCTCTTATCAGGGAATGCCGCAAATGCAAATTGCGCGTCTTTGATTTGGCCAATCAACGGCACCTGCTTGGTTTCCAAGGAATAACATCTGCCAAAAGGCTTGGTAAGAGTGAGGCCCAAAGCATGGGTGACTTTTGCCGGCATGACGTTATCCGAAGCTCCGGAATCAATTATGCAGTTACTCAACTTATGGCCATTGATTAGGAGGAGAGATAGAAAGGCTCTATCTTGCCTGATGCAGATGTTGAAGCAACATTTATGCGGGATTCAGGAGGAGTGGAAAGGATTCCTTTCGGGGAAACCTGCTTAGATATAACAGCTTGACTCTGAATATATTTAGTCAATCTTACAAGCTGTTCGGGATTTGACTGAAGGTACTCAGCTTCAGACATTTGGATCTTGGTCTTTTTAGCATGATCTATGATATCAAATGCGGCCAAGGGTTGCGCTGGTGAGGGAATGAGTCCCTCTCCTCGCGATGGTGGAACAGGGTTACTGATCTTGATAGGAATATGAGGGGGCTGATTTGGAGGAGAGATGGGGGGAAAAGATTTCTTTGTAAAAGACTTAACAGGGAGTTGAGTAGGAAGAGGATTACCTCTTTTAGCAATGGTTGGAGGCGCGTTTGACACGGCCTTCTCCTTCTGCACATGGGCAGCAACTTCTGCTTCTTTTCCTTGCGAGCGGGTAAAAACAGCATATGATTGTCCGCTTGCATAGCCTTGAGTACCCTCCTCTTCATCAGATTCTTCCTCATCAAATTCCATATATCCAATAGTAGAGTCGCCAGTCGGCTCACCGACATCTTGATCATCTTCGCCTTGAGACGAAGGTTCTTCATAGTACTGCTCTTCTTCTTCAATCTCGGCCAGAGCATTGACCGGAGGAGCTTCAAGCGCCAACCGTGGAGCAGTTGCAGGTAGACGCGGCCTTTGTGAAACATTATTGGGAATGAAACTCCTTCGTGGAACATCCCGGTATGAGGAACTAGGAGCCTGGGCCAACTGCTTCTTTAATGCGAGCAAATCGTTCGCCATCTTTTGGAATGCTGGATCAGACGAAGTAGTAGGCGAAGGGTCTGAAGATTTGGACTTGGATGATTCCTTTTTCAACTCGCCAGATATTATCAAATTATCTTCTATTCGAAATAGCAGCACTGAGCGAGAACTAAGGTAGCTACTCGCTCTTGAAGGAGCAAGAAACTAACTTTTGAGCTCATGGCGTTCACGAAGAAACATTTCTGATTTTCGGTGTGGGGAGCATGGCAACAGGGACACGATTGATTAGTGCATTGAACCGGGTGATAAAATCACGCATGGTCTCATTGGCCTCCTTCTTCAGGTGAGTGATCCGTGATAATAATGCAAACGCATCCTCTGAAGGCTTGTATCTGTCTTCAAAAGCCTCCTGCAAGGTGGCCCAACTGGTGATAGATCCGGCCGGCAAATGCTGAAACCATTCAGCTGCGGGCCCTTGTAGAGTTTCCAGAAAAAGGTGAACCGACACATCTTCGTGAGTCACATCCAAAATACTGCATGACATAATGAATGCAGATATGTGGGAATCCGTGCTTTGATTTCCGCTCCCATCGAATTTGGGAAAATTCTTTCGGTTTCCGTGAGGGAGCGCGTGAACTGGATGTGGCAGTGCGAGAGGACCCATAGCATTTCCCCATGGTACTGCCATTTGAAGGGCTGGAAAGAGAACACGGGCTGGAAGGGTGGTCCCAGGCGGCGAAGCAAAAGGCACTACAAAGGGCGTGGATGCTCCTTGTGAAAAATTCTTCTCCGTGGAGGGTGAGCACTCTGGATGACCGGTCGGCCGAGCTTAGCGTTGAAAAATGTGCCGGCGTTACGCTGAAATTGTGCCTTTGAAGTAGATCGAAAGTAGGATCAGTTTCTCCACGAGCTCTCCTGCTGCGTGTAAAGGTTCACCTGCGTGTCTTCCTCGATCTGCGATATTGTAGCGCAGATTTAAAATTTCTTTTTGGTTGTACTTGCTGATTTTCTGGTTTTTCTGTCAAAAACCAGCAGCATGTACTTTTCTAAATATTTAAAAACTATCCTCTTCAGAAAACCGATTGCGGTTAATGACAAATAACAGCGAGGATAAAATGACAGAGAAGATTAGCAAGCTGATTTTCAGATCTGGTTTTGACTTTTTCAGAGGGTTTCAAACTTTTGGTAAACAGTCAAAAATTCAGATCTACGGAAAAATACTGATTTTTATAAAAACTCAGCGAACTAAAGCTCTTTAACTAGGCCCGATCTATGGATCTCAGAAGAAAATTTTCAATTTGGAGCATTTTTGCAAAATTTTGGATTTTTAACAAAAAGTTCAAGTTTGCAAACAGGTAGTGATTTTTCTGATTTTTTCTAATTTTCTATCCTACCACCTTCATAGATCTGATAGATCCGTTCGATCCCCAGCGGAGTCGCCAAAAACTGTTGGTCCGAAAATCTGTCGCCTGGACAGATCTATGGATAGACGAGCCAACAGTGTGCAGGGCATAGCCCCTCTTTGAGTCGACAAAGCGGCGGTTTATTGCTATTCTACCGGTAGGAATCTTGTGCAAATCTCACGAGTATTCTACCTTCGGGGGTTGGGATCTCATCCCGATGGGTTTGTTTCAGATTGCGAAAGAAAGGAATGAAAAGAGGAGGAAGAAGAAAAAGCAAGTCCGAAGGAAGAAAAGAAATGAATTCCAAAGCGAGAAAGGTCGGAAGATTTATGTTTTGGGTTGGTAGTAAATGAGCCAAACCTACTTGCATAAATAAACAAAGCAATACTGATGAGCAAATGACAGAAAAGTAGATATGAATCTAACAGATTAAACACATACAGATCTAACATAAGAAAGGTCTGATGCATAACACAACTATTCAGCACAAAGTCTCAATATTTGTATTATTGTTTTCTTCTGTTACAAGAAAGCTCAAAGTCTTTCTCTCCTCACTTCTATTTTCATCTAAAAAATGTCCACCCTTGAATACAACAAGTATTCCAATATATATAGAAGAGGAGAAGGAAAGAAGGCAAAAAGGAGCCAACCACCTATTTACAAAGATATTTACAAAATATCTAAAAGTCATGTTGACTTTTGACAACTTGATGGATGACATCATCCCATGATGCAACATGGATGATGTCATCATTTGTGCCAACATACTTTAGACATTCCAACAAGAAAGTCGGAGAAGAGAGAGAAGAAGAAGAAGAAGAAGAAGAAGAAGAAGGAGAAGCTACTCGTCGTCATCATCCTGCGGCCGAAAGGGGGTAGCTTGCTTTTGATCTTTGCTCGGGTGATGAGATATGGGCGAGCGCGGTATTCCAAAAACTTGTTAATCATGGGCCCAAATTGATCCTGGGAAGGATCCTTGTGCCGCTCGCTGATCGCTTCACAAGTCTCCCGCTCGTCTATGAGCTTTTCTGGGAGTTTGGAATAGTCCTTCTCCACCTCAATGAGGAACCCGATGAAGTCCCTACAGGCCAGCAGGTTGTTGATAGATTCAGTGTCAAATGTGACCTCTGGCCCTGTTCCTTGAGAAGCGATCTCCTTGAAGATCCGGATAGTTTCATCAGCTGATCTTAAGGTAAAGGAAGGAGTGAGCAACCCTGGAGACATGTTGAGAACAATTCGCTCCATTTGATGCATTGCATCCAGGGCCTCTTCCTTTACCTTGTCTATCTTTTCCAGAACAAATTCAAGCTGATCTATCCGATAGTCCAGAGTGGACATGGTTTTGTTGAGGGCCCTTGGATGGCCGAAGACACCGAACTTGACCAGATCTTCGACTGAACAGTCGAACATTTGTTGAAAGGTCTCGTGTTGGAGTCTAGCATGTTCTAGCTCTTCTGATATGGGCCCCGCTAATGCTTGGAGTTCCTTGTTCGCCTTTCCGATGTTTAGATACAAATTGACAAACTCGGTGATCACTCTTTCACTGTCCTTGAGGATCTGGCTCCTCCAAGCAGAAACGGCCATACCCTGCTCACCGATCTTTGCATATTCATTGATTTTTCTCTGGTGAGAAGCTCGAAGTCTCGGCGGCAGTTGTGGGAGGCGCACTACCCATCTTCTGTAAGGCTTGAAGCAGATATTTGTTCTGCTCCTTCAGTAGCCTTTTCTCTTCTTTCGTTTCTTGAAGCTTTTTGCAGAGGGCATCAACTGCGGAAAGAGCTTCCCCCTGGAGACTTTCAGAAGATGTCCCCATTGTGACTTGGGTCACGGTAAAATCTGTCGGAGACAGATCCTTTTTCTCTTTGAGGGGATTGGGGTATGCTATTTCCATGACTCTCTCTCCTGCAACACTTTTAGAGAAGCGTGTGTGAGCACGCTTCTTGCCCCCTTGGATGGAATCTTTGAAAAGTCCATCGGAGCGATGGGAACTTTCCTCTTTTGCTGGCTCAGCTGCTGAGAGATCCAGGCTGGTCCTATGGAAGAAGGACCAGAGACAGAGGAGGAGGCAGCTACAGTAGAAGAGGGGAAAAACGTGGAGACACGCGGCGGCGGCATTGAGAGAATAGCCGAAGAAGTGTCCACGGGAGGAAGGGAAACTGTAGCTGCAGAAGACATAGGAAGGGAAGGGAGCCCGGAGATGAGGGAAGAAATAGAGGAGGATAGATCAGTGAGGGAGGAGAAAATAGACGAAGAAGCAGGGGAAAGAGTAGAAGAAGGGGCAGAGGACACGACCAAAGGGATGGTCGCTTGAGTCACTCGAGGAGGGGAAGGAAGAGAAGAAGAAGGGATAGAAGGGACCTCTGTTGTGGTAGCAATGCCGACATCCTGAGTGGATGGGCCTATGGGACTATCCTCTGTTATTTCTTCCTCCAGAGTTATGACTTGTTCTGGCGCTGTGGAAGGAGGACTTTCAGGGGCTTCTTCCTGAATGGTGCTGGATTCACCTTCTACACCTTTGCCTTTAAGCTGCTTCTTGGACCGTGAAGGTGCGTTGCCCAATGGGGAGGTTGTGAAATCTACCCCGAGGTAGATTAGCCCATTCATGCGGCACCAGTGCTCTGTCCTACGCAGAGTTTCCTTGACCCTCTCCTCAATTGTCTGAGGAGCCTTGGTTCGATCAATGGCCGGGAAGGGCCAATTGTCCCCATCTGTGTCATTATATACTTTGTCTACTTCATCTTCCGTAGTTTGGAAGCCTTTGGGGACAATGGCTATCCCGTATTGGATGATTTCTGCCAATGCTAGGCGAGAATGATCCTTTCTTCTGAGCTCTACCTCATGGAGGACGTCAATATAAATATCCTCGATCTGAGGAACATGGATTGGATCGAGCTTCGCTCTTGGCAGGCAGCTCCTTGGGTCGAAGGTAGGCCTGGCTGGGAAGTCATGTTTCAAATTGAGTAACTCCAGCTCTGCAAACATTTCCTTCGCCTTGTGGTGGGTAGAGCATGTGTATCGGCCCACTGTGAGGGGGAAAGGAGTTCCACCCTTCTTTCTTTTAAGGCATTTTTCGTGGTATGTGACCAGCTGCCTTGATAGCTCTAGTAGAATCAGTTTAGGCCCAGCATACCTCGGTAGCCTGGTTGGCTCTCCCAAAAAGTTGACAGCCCTCAGATAGGTGAATGTGGGAAATTGGGTGAACAGGGCCCCCCATTTCTCCGTGGCTGCCACTATGTTTTTGGTCGTACGACCATGAGTCAGATTTGGCCTCAACAGGCAGATGATGTGATAAAAGAATGCATCGTTGATTTTGGTGAATTGGGCGATGCTATTCTCCAGCCTCAATTCTGGATAATATTCATATATTTTGACCTGAGGCCAAACTCCACTTCGTGTTAGGCCTGGATAATCCCTCTCTGACGCTGCAGCGTAGACCACGTAGGAGTTCATATGGAATACTCCCGTTGTGCTGAATTGTTGTAGCTGCTCGGAGATGGTGCTACTTATAATTTCCCCCCAGCAAAAGCGCTGATCAGGAAAATTCTTGTTCATTGTTTCCAAGTAGCGCAGCATCCATTTATGGAAGTAATGGGCGTCAGAAAGCCCGAAGACCCTGCTCAGGAAGGTAATGGTATCGCTGAGCTCTTCTGAGAAGTCACTGCGGTGGATGATTTGGGGCCACCGGGTTACTACCTTCTTGTTTTTCATATACACTTCGTTCATTAGTTGCATACATTGGTCTTCATTGTCTTCCCAGGGCCTTGATGCACTCTTCTTGGCTAATGGCCACAAAGTACCGGTGGTGAGGATGCAAGTATGATCTCAAAATGACGGGCAGTGAGGTTAATGACTACCTCGCCCTTACCATTTTCGACACATCTTGTGTCTTTGTTGTAAGGGGCAACCACCATCATAAATTCATTGTTGGCCAGTGCGGCGGGGATTCCTCGGTGAAGTGCGAGGAGCTTGCCTATTAGTTTGTCCATCCATGGACTCCTTGTAACTTTCTGAGTTCTGGCCCAGAATTCCTCCATGTCGATATGCCCCAATTCTGAGTCTCTGACGTCCATGCTGCATTCGGCCTGTGACTCGGGCATTCTGACCCTCTGATATTTGTATTTCATTTCTTCCTCCGTAGGCTTAGCCTTTCCTTTCGATTTGATAGGTCTTTTGCTGGATGTTGACATATGTTCTTCTAAGTTTATCTGCTGATCTGCATGAAGAAGAAGCGAAACCCAACGTAGAAAGGTTGTATCAGTCATTTGATTTCCCATTGAAGTGCTAACAGAAGAAAGAGTTAGTTATTTTCAGGCTCAGGGCGCAGGGCGCATGAAAATTGCAGCTTACAGGGCTAAATAGGTAAGGCGCACAGGAAGAGGGTGTTGCAAGGATAAAGCGCGCAGTGCCAAAGCGCATGGCGCATGCACACTTTGCAGATTGCATTTTATAAAGGGCGCATGAAAAGTGCGTGTTACATAGTGACAGGATGCGCCCTTTGGCGCATGGAATTTTCATGTTGCATTGGGATTTGGTGCGCCCTTTGGCGCATGGATGGTTCGTGTAACAAGACCTTTTGTGTGCCAAAGGGAGCATGGCGCGGCGCACGAAAGGTTTACACAACATGATGTTATTATAATCGGGGATGCGCTGCGCCTTTCAAAGACTTGTACTTAGCGAGATAAAGCTTGTGTTGCATGGATCTTTGGGTGCGCCATTGGCGCATGGAAATGTGATGCAATGCGAAGGATAGGTGTGCCAAATGGGCGCAAGTTTAGCACTTGCAGCATGTGAAAGAGAGCGCGCCTTGAGGCGCGAGTTAATGATGCAGCAAGTATGATGGGTGCGCCATTGGTGCGGGTTTTGTTCATGTTGCAAGGTGGTCAGATGCGCGAAAGAGAGAATCTATTCATGTGAACTAAATCACTTCAAAGGGGTCTTTACATGGTTTAGATCTCTTCTTCTCCTCTTTTCCTTTTGACGAGTCATTTGGGTAAATGAAATGGTTAAAACCGGGAGGGTTACAAACCATTGTTTCTAGGATAACATCCTCCTCCGTAGAGATGGAAAGAGGAAGATAAGGAAAGACAACATGCGGGGGAAAAAGCTCAACACATGCACTCAAAAACCAAACTAGCAAGCAAGAAGCACTAGAAAGCAAAACACATGGAAGAGACAGAGAGCACTTACCCGGATAAATAGAAAATCTAAAAAGCGGGTCCACAACGTGTGAAAAAGCGAGAGGGGTAGAAATTTGGTGAGGCTCGAGAAAGGAAATCACGTGCTCTGCGAATAGTGAAAATGACATTTGGGCGCGCAAACACATATATATATATATAGGTGAGCTGGTCATAAATGCGCCACCCACTTTTTAAAGGGCGCATGAGAGTTCTTTGTCGACAGGGAAAGCGTGCGCCCTTTGCGCGCATGAAAACGCATTTTCGGCAGGGAAATTAAGTGCGCCTTTGGCGCACCAAATGCTATGTCGACATGAGATTATGTGCGCCCTTTGGCGCACCAAAACTGTGTTAACAGGAAGTTATGTGCGCCCTTTGGCGCACCAAAAGTCAAGCGTAACAAAAGTTGTGCCAACACAAAGGCGCATGCGCCTTGGCGCACGCAGGGAAGGCTCAACATACTTTGGCGCAAGAAAAGGTGTGTTGACACTGAAAATCATGTGCCAAAGGTTTTAAAGGGGGCGCACCAAAAGTTGGTGTTACATAGCAATTTCATGCGCCCACCAAAAAAAAGGCTCAAAAGAATAAGTTCGAAAAACCAGATTTCCCGGGAAGGGATTTTACAACGTTTGAATGCAAGGATCCCTAACGAGGGATCGGAGCAAAATTTCGGTATGGTTATCGGGATGTTGACAAAGAGTTTTAAGTGCTTATCACCGATTATTGCATTATTTTCTTGAAACATAGGCAATCTATTTCTTACATCCTATGGTACAACATTGAGATAACCGGTGATACCTCTAAAACTAATGGGACCAAAAGTATTAATGATAAATGGTGGTTTGGGTGGAAGGTGAGCCTATTATTTTGAGGAGGTGATCTTATAGGAGAAACAGAGTGACAAGGAGTGAGGGATCTGTGTGGCACATAGATATAATATTCATAATGACTATCCCCCAATGGCCTTTTTCACGGCAAACACTATCATATTTGGAAAATACAAGGGTAGAATGAGAAGGCCCCTCTCCGGATGGAGAATTCAGATTTATAAAGAGACTACTTGATTCGTAAGCGAGTTGAGGAAGCATTGCATTCTACAATCGCGTGCCAATCATTTTCACCAATGAAGACCTCATTTCTTGATGTTTGATCTCCAATAACCTTCCAAATTCTTCCTCCTTCTGAATTAGACTTTCCAAACTCTAGAAAAAACCTTCTACTAGGTGCTGCATGGTGAAGAACGATCTTCTTCCTTCCATCTTTATAAAGATTAGTAACAAATTTTCAATTGTGAGAGGTTAAGAAACTCGGCATTTATCAAATCAACTCAGAGTCACCACTAAGGATTTTCACCCTAGTTGTGCAAATGCACTAAAATAATCTGTCAAATATCTATTAGCACTAAAAATCATGCAAAGCTTTTACAAATCAGACCTTCCTTCACCCAAAATTATCAATGGTGAGGCAAACCTAGTACAATAACTGCTAAAAAAATTAGACAGAAAACATGCAGAACTTATAACTTTGTTCAATCTTTACACATCTAATCAGAGAATGAGGTTTACAAAACATATTTTCACAATAACTACAAGAAACATTATCGTGGTCTAGAAAACTTTAAATTCTTCAAAGCATCTCTGGAAACGACGCCACTAGTGTTGTTGATGGCCAAATGGAAGTGAATGGACGGAAAATCAATAATTCTATCTCAAAGCAAATCAAATTATTCTTCCCCGCAACGATGCCACTAGTGTTATTGGACGGCCAAATGGATGTGAATGGATGGAAAATCAATAAATTTGTCTCAAGAACTCAAATTCTTCTTCCCGACAATGGCGCCACTAGTGTTGTTGACGAGCCAAATGGATGTGAATGGACAACAAATCAATAAATTTTTCTCAAAGAACTTAAATTCTTTTTCCCTGGCAACGGCACCACTAGTGTTGGTATCCAAATTCATTCTCCTTTTCTGTCGAGCAATAAGCTTGATTCGATAGGGAGCTTAGAGGTAGATAGATCATAAATGTGTATCTTTTTATAGCCGGGGATGAAATATAACTGACCCTTTATTACTCAAGTTTGTGGAGAGATGGATAACACCTTAAAAGGATTTGATCTTATCCTAACTATTTTAGGTTGTTCCTTTCAACCAAGGTAAGAGAACCTATTTTGTAACCTTTGTTATTGAAGGAGACACATATACCTTTCTTTTGCACAAATTTTATAGAGAAGACCTTGGGGAAAATATGATCAACACACCAAATCTGACTCTCACGAGTTGTCACTTCTAGATTATGGAGATATTTTCAACACAAGGCTAAGGTTACTGAAGACATTTGAAATCCTAATCTGTTTTGCATACTTTAGCAAATGGATTTTTTTCTTTTGTGGATATACAGAGCTAGAATAGGGGTAGTTCAAGGTAGGATTGGTTATTTGAATAATTTTTGGTGGGAGATCAACAAGATAGATTGGAATTTTCCAGATCCCGAGAAAATTCACAAAAAATGGAGAACTCAATAACAAAAAGCTTCAAAATAGTTAAAACATTCCTTCAACCAGAAGGTGTGCATCAATGGAGGCCCAGACATGCACCTTTTCACACAATCTTTGAGATTCTAGCACAAAGGCTCGAGTTAGAAGACCCAATAAAACATCAAAATCTAATATCAATCATGCCTGAGGTACACCCAAAGGCTTACAAACAATCTCTGTCAACAGATGAAAGAAAATTGATTTTAAATCATTTATTTCATTCCCAGATGAAAGCTCTTCTGAAAAATGAAATTGTGGAAGCCACTAAACTATCAAAAGGATTGAGGTCTCGTGTGATTAAAAGGGATTTTGATACAATATTACAATAGGAACAAGAAAAACTACTTGCAGACATTCTGAAAGTGAAATAAACACAAAATTGGCTAGAGATTTGACACAAATTAACTCAAAATTTATCAGATTCATCAGCAGGGGAGAGTTATTTAAACAATCTCAGAGCTTGTTGATGGCTATACACTTGTAACCAACTCAACATGAATGAAAATATAATACAGAAGAAGTTAACCTAGTTTCTCATAAAGTTTTCTTAGAGGATGAGATTTTCTCAAAATTTTCTTGTGAAAATGAACTCCCGACCTTTTGCAAGAGTATTCTCATTGCTTTTATACATTTCATTCGCTCAATTTTCCCCAAAAGAGAAGAATATTCGAGGGTCCCATCTGGCCTTTTGAAAAGTCTTGGTGTAAAAAGGTAGAGTGAGCAGAAGCCTCCAAGTGTCCTCCTGGTGCTTCTTCAAAAATAAAACACAGGGGCCGGTCCCTAAACATGCGCGGTCCCTCCACACCATGAAAACATATAATATCATTCTTAATACGCCTTAATGGGTGAAAACTTGGAAAACATTTTTTCCCATTAATACAGGATTTGAATCATCGATGTCCTCCACTTACCGAGATATTGGGATTTTTGGTCTACCATATTTTCTTATACAATAAAAAAGCATGGGGCACCAGACTCGACAAATGGAGGACAAAGTTTTTATGCATCAATCGGGGAAAATAGAAAACATGACAGAGGCCGCAAACTGAGGGATTTTCAAGGGCAAATGGTGCAAGATCAGAATGAGCACCAACAAGAGGGACATGTTGTTCATATAAGGGATGTGATATATGGGGAGGTTGGATGGGAGCACTAGTGATAATTATGGTTAAAGAGGTGATGGGAATGGTAGTTACAATAGTTGTGTTGATTTGGGGGAGATTGGGAGGAATGGGTGTGACTAAGTAGTTTGGTGGGATGGTGGATTGGTAGAGGATGAAGTGAGATAACGTTGGGATGTAAAAGTTCATTTGATGTGAATGGTACGATTTCAGAATTGGTATGGTAAGGGTAAATTTGCAGAAGCGGTGGGCCATCTAGAGGAATCTGTATGGATTTCCTAAGAAGATAGTATTGAAGAGCCACCAGATTGGCATCAAAAATTTGTTAGAATTATGGATCACCAAGAGGGATAATATGAGGACCAAAAGGCTCTAATCTGCAGAGGGTGGGGTGGTTAGCTTAGATGGGATGAAATGATGGTCTAAAATTGAAGTGTGACCCAAGGGTACTCGGTGAGGAATGTGTTGTCCAATAAAATTGACAGGGAAAATTTATAGATAACCCTACTAAAATTTTGTTTCGGTCCCTAAAATCTAGTTTTCGAACTTAGCCATTTTTGGTCTTTTTTGGTTGGGCGCACCTTTTGTCTATGCAACACAGAGTAAGTATGCGCCCCCTTCATTTCCTTTGGCGCACCCTTTGAAGTGTCGACACATGTTTTGGTGCGCCTCCCCGTGATGCGCCTTTCTTGCATGCGCGCCAAGGCGCATGCGCCTTCATGTCAACAACATTTTTGTTGCACCACGTTTTGGTGCACCTTTGGCGCACATATCCAGTGTTGACATATTTTTGGTGCGCCAAAGGCACACATAATCACATGTTAACAAGTATTTTGGTGCACCAAAGGGCGCAAGGTTTGAAGTGTCGACAGGTGTTTTGATGTGCCACTTCAAAAAGTGGTTGGCGCATTTATTGCACCTTTGCCTATATATAGGTGCATCCGCCCTGTCACTTTCACAATCATAAAACACGTGATAGATATTTTTCCTCTGCACCTGTTAGCATGCCTGTCATCCTCGTGTCGCGTTCGTGGACCCAGTTTCACCTCTCACATTATATATATTCCGGGTAAGTGGTCCTTATTGCTCTCATGTTTTATGTTTTGATTGTTGGTTTTTGTTTGTGGGGTTGGATAGAATGATCTGTGAAGCCATGAAACCCCCTTTGTTGTTTTTGCTATCCTTCTCCCCCATGCACTTCCCCCTCTTTCCAGATCTGCTGGTAAAGAGGACTCTGCCTCAGAAAAAATCACTTGGGTCTCTTTATTACATCCTCTTCATCATCCAAGGAACCCTGCAGAAGAGGCTTAAACACATGTAATCCCTCCAGAGAAGGAAACAAAGACTTAAAAGCTCGTACGACTGCACTTTTCCTCTTTGGCGCAATCACCACCCTTGCAACATAATGCACAGTCGTGCCAACGGCGCATCCGCCATGCTTGCTGCATAAAAAATAGTTGCGCCCTCAAAGTGCACTTTCCTTGCTTGCAACACCCACTAACCCTGCGCCCTCTTGGCGCACCAAACTCATGTGTAACATTGCAAAAAACTTGTGCCATTGGCGCACCCTGCATCCATGCAACACCAACCTTACTTGCGCCAAGTATAAAACTATTAACAGCGTAGGCGCATCCCTTATTACAGCAACATCATGTCATGCAGACCTCCCATGCGCCGTGCCAAGTTCCCCTGTTGCGCATGAAAAGATGATGTTACACGCACTAAACCTGCGCCCTTTGGTGCATCCTGTACCCGTGTAACATGAAAAATATCTGCGCCGTTATAAAATGCATGTAAATGGCACAGGCGCACTTCCACTTGCAACAACAAAAATGTCATCTGCAGTATCCATGCCCTGTGCCCTTTGGCACTGATTTGTCCCTTGTAGCACCCCTTTTCTGTGCGCCATACTATTTAACCCTGCAGTCTGTAGTGTTCATGCGCCCTGCGCCCTGATGCCTTAAAATTAATAACTCTTCCTTCTATCAATGCTTTAATGGAAGATCAGATAGCTAACATGACTCTTTTCTACATTGGGTTTCTCTTCTTCTTCTTGCAGATCAAAACTAAATTCAAATCCACATATGTCTACATCAAGCAAGAGGCGAGTCAAATCAAAAGGCAAAGCTAAACTTACGAGAAGAAGAGATGAAGTATAAATATCAAGGTCGGGATGCCCGAATCCCAGGCAGAATGTGACCTGGACATAAGAGACTCTGAGCTCGGTCACATTGATATGGAAGATTTTGCAGGCGAGAACCGGGAGGGTCACGGGAAGTCCTGGATGGATAAAGCGGTAGGTAGTGGCCTACATTTTTTAGGGGATCCCGGTCAGTCTTTGTGAATAACGAATTCATGATGGTAGTGGCCCACTGCTACAACAAAGACACGAGGTGTGTCCTAAATGAGAAGGGTGAGGTCGTGATCAACCTCACTAGCCCGGCACTTTGAAATTATGCTTGGCATTCCTCACCACCGGCACTTTGTGGCCGTAAGCCAAGAAGACTGCACCAAGGCTTGGGAGGATAATGAAGACCAGTGTATGCAATTGATGAATGAGGTATACCTGAAAAACAAAAAGGTGGTGACTAGATGGCCATAGGTCATTCATCGCAATGATTTCTCTGAGGAACTAAGTGATACCATCACATTCCTAAGTAGAGTATTTGGGCTTCCTGACGCCCACTACTTTCATAAATGGATGCTTAGATACCTGGAGACAATGAACAAAAATGTGCCAGATCAACGCTTCGAGTGGGCGGAGATCATAAGCAGCACTATATCCAAGCAGCTCCAACAACTTACCACAACGGGGAGGTTCTACATGAACTCCTACGTAGTTTATGCTGCAGCCTCGGAAAGAGATTATCCAGTGTTGATGCGGTGCGGGGTTTGGCCCCAAGTAAAAATATATGAATACTATCCAGAGCTGAAGCTGGAAAATAGTATTTCATAGTTTACAAAGATTAATGACGCTTTCTTCTACGCATCATCTGCCTTTTGAGGCCAAACATGACTCACGGTCGTACGACCAAGAGCATTGTTGCAGCAACAGAGAAGTGGGGGGCCTTATTCACACGTAATTCCCCACCTTCACCTATCTAAGGGCAGCCAACTTCTTGGGGGAACCAACCAAATTGCCAAGATATGCCGGCCCCAAGCTGATCCTGTTGGAGCTATCAAGACAGCTCATAACCTACCACGAGAAGTGCTTGAAGAGAAAGAAGGGTGGAACTCCTTTCCCCCTCACAGTGGGTAGGTACACTTGTCTTTCCCACCACAAAGCCCGAGAGATGTTTGCAGAGCTGGAGCTGCTCAATCTAAAGCACAACTTCCGGCAAGGCCCACTTTCGACCCAAGGAATTGCCTTCCCAAGGCAAAACTCGATCCAATCCACATTCCACAGATCGAGGATATTTATATCGACTTGTATCATGAGGTCGAGCTCAGAAGGAAGGATCATTCCCACTTGGCCTTGGCTGAAATCATCCAGTACGGCGTAGCCATCGTCCCAAAAGGTTATCAAACTATTGATCAATAAGTTGATCAGGTATATCTTGACACGGGTGGCGATGACTGGCCATTTCTTTGTGATTGAGAACAAAAGCACCTCGAGACCATTGAAGAAAGGGTGAAAGAAACTCTGCGGAGAACAAAGGAGCTGGTGCAGGATGAATGGCCTCATCTACCTCGGAGTTGATTTCACCACATCTCCATTGGGAAACGCACCTTCCAGGCCAAAACATTTTCCAAAGGGAAAAGGTAAAGATAAAGAGGGTGAATCGAAGCTCTGCCCAAGAAGAAGCTCCTGAGAGTCCCCTTTCGCCACACGAGAACAAGTTGTAACTCTGGCTTCTCCAGAGCAAGAAGTGGCCGAAGATGTTCCGATGGGCACATCCACTTAGGGTGTCGCCACTACAAAAACTATTGAGGTCCTTTCTATCCCTTCTCCCTCTCCTCCTTCCCCTCCTCGCGTGACCCAAGTGACCATTCCTTTGGTCGTATCCTCTCCCCCATCTTCTATTGTTCCCCCTTCCTCGTCATCCATCTTCTCTTCTCTCGCGGAGCTGTCCCCCACCATTTCTTCCCTCATTTCTCAGCTCCCTTCCATTCCCATGTCTACCTCCCCTGCAGTATCCCTTCCTCCCTTGAGTACTTCGCTGGCCTCTCTCCCAATTCCGCCACCAAGTGTCTTAACGCACTTTCCCTCTTCTACTGCAGCTGCTCCCTTTTCTATTTCCGGTCCCTCTCCCATAAGTCCAGCATGGATCTCTCAGCACCTGAGCCAACAAAAGAGGAAAGTTCCCATCGCACCGATGGACTTCTCCATCATCCCATCAAAGGGGGCCAAGAAGCAAAAGCCTATAACCCGCTTCTCTCAGAGTGCGTCAGGAGAGAGAGTAATGGAGATAGCGTATCCCAATCCTTTAAAGGATAAAAAGGATCTGTCTTCGATAGATTATATAGTGACCCAAGTCACAATGGGGACATCTTCAGAAAGCCTTCAAGGAGAGGCCCTATCTGCAGTTGACGCCCTTTGCAAGAAGCTCCAGGAAGCAAAGGAAGAAAAGAGGCTATTAAAGGAGCAAAATAAACATCTTCTCCACGCCTTGCAGAAAATGGGCAGTGCACCTCCTACAACTGCCGCCGAAACTCCTGAGCCTCTGAGCCAGGATAAGATTAATGAATATGCCAAAATCGGTGAGTAGGGTATGGCAGTTTCCCTGGAGGAGCCAAATCCTCAAGGAAAGTGAGGGAGTAATCGCCAAGTTCACCAGTTTATATCAGAATATCAATCGGGTGAACAAAGAGCTCCAGGCGATAGCAGGACCCATCTCCGAAGAGCTGGACCATGCTAGGATGCAGCATGAGACCTTTCAGAAAATGCTCGACTGTTCAGTCGAAGATCTGGTCAAGTTCAGCGTCTTGACCACCCCAGAGCCCTCAACAAAATCCTTTCTACTCTGGATTACGGGTTGATCAGTTGGAGTTCGTCCTAGAGAAGATTGACAAGATCAAGGAGGAAGCCCTGGATGCAATGCATCAAATGGAGAAAATTGTCCTGAGAATGTCTCTCGGGCTTGCTCACTCCTTCTTTCACCTTAAGAAAGGTTGATGAAACTATTCGGATCTTCAAGGAGATCGTTTCGCGAGGTGGGACCGAGAAGTCACTTTTGATGCGAATCCATCAACAACTTCTTGGCTGTCGTGACTTCATAGGGTACCTGATAGATGCAGAAAATGAATATTCCAAGCTCCCAGAAAAGCTCACAGATGAGCGGGAGACTTGCGAGGCTATCAGTGATCGACACAAGGATCCTTCCCAGGATCAACTTCAACCCATGATCAGCAAGTTCATGGAATACCGTGCCCAGTTCCACATCTCGTCACCTGAGCAGCAGCAAAAGTAGGATACCCCCTTTCAGCCGCGGGATGACGATGAATAGTTTCATTCTTCTCAACCTTCTCCTTGTAAACATCTAAAGTATGTTGACACAAATGATGACATCATCCATGTTGCACCATGGGATGATGTCATCCACAAAGTTGTCAAAAGTCAACAAATGACTTTAGGATATTTTGTAAGATATTTTGTAATTAAGTGGTTGGTTTGTTTTTGCCTTCTTTCTTCTCCTTCTTCTATAAATACTTGAATACTTGTTGTATTCGAGGTGGATACTTTTCAGATAAGAAATAGAAGTAAGAAGAAAAGATTTTGAACTTTTTGTAACAGAAACAAATATTAATACAATATTTAGACTTTGTGCGTTGAATACATGTGTTTTACATCAGACCTTTCTTATGTTAGATCTGTATGATTGTTCTGTTGAATCTACTTCTACTTTGTTGTCATTTATTCATCAGTATTGCTTTATTCGTCTATGCAAAGTAGGTTTGGCTCTGTATACTACCAACCCAAATCATAGACCTTCTGACCTTTCTGCTTTGGAATTCATTTCTTTTCTCCCTTCAGATCTTTCCTATCTCCCCACCTCGTTTCTTTCCCTTCTTTTACAGTTGGAAATACCTCTACTGGGATGAGATCCCAACCCCCGAAGGCAGAATATTGTGAGATTTGCACAAGATTCTGCTTTGGTAGAATAACAATAAACCAGTTTGCTTTCTTTGACTCAAAGAGGGGCTATGCCCTGCACACTGTTGGCTCATCTATCCATAGATCTGTGCCCAAGATGATTTTGAACCAACGAGTTTTTGGTGACTCTACTGGGGATCGAACAGATCTATGGATCTATGATAGTGGTATGATAGAAAATCAGTAAAAATCAGAAAAATCACTACCTGTTTGCAAATTTAAACTTTTGTTCAAAATCCAAATTTTTGCAAAAATGCTCCAAACTGAAAATTTTCTTTAGAGATCCATAGATTGGGACTAGTTAGAGATCTTTAGTTCGCTGAGTTTTTACAAAAATATGTATTTTTCCGTAGATCGAGTTTTTGACAGTTTACCAAAATTTTCAAACTCTTTGAAAAGTCAACTCTAGATCTAAAAATCAGCTTACTAAGTTTTACCATCATTTTATCCTTGTTAATCAAACAAATAAACCGCAATCGGTTTTTAAGAAAAGGATAAAATTTAAATATTTAGAAAAGTACATGCTGCTGATTTTTGTCAGAAAAATCAGAAAATCAGCAAGTACAATCAAAAAGAGTTCTTAAATCTGCTCCAAAAATTATAGATCTGGAAGGTACACTGGCGGGTGAACCATTTACTCGTAGCAGGAGAGCTCGTGGAGAAGTTGATCTTACCTTCGATCTGCTTCAAAGGCATAACTTCAGTGTAACACCAGCACGCTTCTCGTCACTGAGCTCAGCTGACCGATTGTCTAGGAGTGTCTCACCTCCACGAAGGAAGCATCTCTCATTGGGAACATCTACATCACTTTGCAGTGCCTTGCTACTCAGTGGAACTATGCTTCCAGCCGCGTTCTTTTTCCGGCCATCCAAATGGTAGTACCATGGGGAAATGCTATGGGCCCCCGGCTTTGCCACATCCTATTCATGCGCTCCCACATGGAAATCGAAAGAATTTTCCCAAATTTGATGGGAGCGGAAACCAAAGCACCGATTCACATATATCTGCATTCATCATGTCATGCAGTATCCTGGATGTGACCCATGAAGATGTGTCGGTTCACCTTTTCTGGAAACCTTGCAAGGGCCCGCCAGAATGGTTTCAACATTTACGGCCGGATCTATTACTAGTTGGGCCACCTTACGGGCTGCATTTGAAGACAGGTATAAGCCTTCCGAAGACGCGTTCACGTTACTGTCAAAGATCACTCACCTAAAGAAGGAGGTCAATGAAACTATGCGTGACTTCATCACCCGTTTCAATTCACTAATCAACCGTGTTCGCCTACCATGCTTCCAACACCGGAAAATCAGAAGTGTTTCTTCGTAAACGCTATGAGCTCAAAAGTAAGTTTCTTACTCCTACAAGAACAAGTAGCTACTTTGATTCTCACCCAGGCTGCTGCCATCCGGATCGAAGATAACTTGCTAATATCTGGCGAATTAAAAAGAGAATCATCCAAGCTTAAAGCTTTGAGCCCTTCTCCCACTACTTCATCGATCGGCATTTCAAAAGATGTGAATGACTTGCTCGCATTAAAGAAGTAGTTAGCCCAAGCTTCCCCCAGTTCCTATACCGGGATATTCCATGAAGAACTTTCACTTCCCAACAACGTCCCGCATAGGCCACGTTTACCTGCAACTGCTCCATGGTTGGCGCTTGAGGCTCCTTCGGTCAACGCTTTAGCCGAAATTGAAGAAGAAGAGCAAAATTATGAAGAACCTTCATCTCAAGGTGAAGATGATCAAGATGTCGGTGAACCGATTGGTGACTCTACTATTGGGTATATGGAATTTGATGAGGAAGAATCTGATGAAGAAGAAGGTACCCAAGGATATGCAAGCGGACAATCATATTTTTTTACCCACTTCGCAAGAGAAAAGAAGCGAGAGGTGGCTGCCCATATGCGAAAGAAAAGAAGGCGCGTCATCACACGCCACCAACTATTGCTAAAAGAGGTAATCCTCTTCACTCAACCTCCTATTAAGTCTTTTACAAAGAAATCTTTTCCTCCCATCTCTCCTCCAAATCAGCCTTCTTCATATTCCATGAAGACCAGTAATCCTACCCCTACCATCGTGAAATGAAGGACTCATTCCTTCATCAACGCATAACCCTTGGCCATGTTTGACATAATAGATCATGCTAAAAAGACCAAGATCCAAATGTTTGAAGCCGAATATCTTCGATCAAACCCCGAGCAACTTGTAAGGTTGACCGAATACATCAAAGTCAAGTTGTCATAACTCCCGGAGTTTCCCAAAAGGAATCCTTTCCACTCCTCCTTCATCCCGCATAAATGTTGCCTCGACTTCGCATCAGGCAAGATAGAACCTTTCTACCTCTCCCTCCTAATCAATGGCCACAAACTAAGCAACTGCATAATTGATTCTAGAGCTTCGATAATGTCATGCCGGAAAAAGTCACCCATGCTCTGGGCCTCACCCTTACCAAGCCTTTTGGCGATGTTATTCCTTGGAAACCAAGCAAGTTCCACTGATCGGTCAAATCAAAGACGCGTAATTTGCGTTTGCAGCATTCGAAAAAAGGGTAAAAATGACCGTCCTTGTTGCCGATATTCCAGCAGCCTATGGAATTCTGCTGGGAAGGAGTTTTTGCAGTGAAGTTGGTGGGGAGATTCATATGGATTGGTCTAAGGCTAGGATCCCCGTCAAAGGTGTAATGCAAACATTGGAGCTGGAATCACAAAAGAAGTACTTGGTTACTAATTCCGATGACCCCAAAGCCCAAATTCTCTTTGAATCATCAGGGATGGGAAACTATTTCTTGTCTACTGAGTCTGACAAAATGGATGTCCTCATCCAAGCAGAGGATCTTAACAAGATCTGGACTTTGCAGTTTGATGGCAGCTACGCGACTAGTGGGTGTGGCGCTGGCGCCGTACTAATATCTCGAAGAGGAGATTATTCCTCTCTCTTTCAAGTTACAATTTTTCAACACAAATAATACTGCTGAGTATGAATCTCTGCTACTTGGCATGCAAGCCACAAAGGAAAGAGGAATCAAGAATCTAAAAGTACAAGGTGATGTAGAGCTGGTCGTAAATCAAGTTAAAAGGATATACCAAGTGAAGAATGAAAGGCTCAGGCATTACCACAATGCGGTGTGGGACAACATCGAGGAGTTTGATGCTTTTTCAATAAAAGCCATCCCAAGAGCTCAGAATGACATGGCTGATTCATTGGCCATTTCAGCATCCCTCATGCTCCCTCACCCAGGTTTGAAAACAGACAAATATACCATTGAGGTGGTTTTCACCCAAGCGTGCGGATAATTCTCAGCATTGGAAAGTATTCAACAATGACAATCAACTCATTGCCTTTCTAGAAAAGGTGGAAAATTTTAGTGAACTTCATTTTGAAGGATCCACTTCTACATGCCGTGAATCAGTTACCGATCAAAATGAAGAATCAAAAGGAAGCGATGGCATATGTCAACTCAAAGGAAATAAAATTCCAAAAGGTTTGGTTTCTCTAGAGCGTTTGTTCGACAGGCATGATCATTTTGTAAAAAAGAAAAGGTGAGATGATCCTGGCTCCTCCCCAGAAACCGAACCGGTCAATTTAGGTTCGGTTGAACATCCACAGTTTGTAAACATTGGAAAATGTTGCACACCTGAAGAGAAGCGGAAGTTTGTCAAACTGCTGAAGAAATACATGGATGTATTGGCATGGTCCTACGCCGATCTAAAGTCTTTTAAGCCAAAGGACATCCAGCATGACATCCCGTTGAAAGAGGACGTCAAACCCTTTTCCGAAGCAGAGACATTATAATCCTAAGATCTCAGGTACTATCCAGGCTGAAATTCAGAAAATGTTGGACGCACGGATCATTTTTCCTATCCATCACAGTACTTGGGTGGCAAACATTGTGCCAGTATGTAAGAAGAATGGTGAGATACGCATCTGTAGATTTTCGCAACCTGAATCAGGCGTCCTTGAAGGACAACTACCCGCTTCCCATAATGGATCAGGTTCTGCAAGTAGTAACTGGATCAGAAATGTTGTCCATGCTTGATGGTTTTTCGGGCTACAATCAGATTGAAGTCTCACCTGAAGACCAATTTAAAATAGCATTCACTACCCCTTGGGGCACATTTCGCCTATAGCAGGATGCCTTTTGGTTTGACCAATGCTGGTGCCACTTTCAGTGAGCCATGGACTTTGCGTTCAAAGGTATGATGGGGAAGGTCATCGTAGTCTACTTAGATGACTTAACTGTGTTCTCCAAATAGTGAAATGATCATTGTGATCATTTGGAGCAAGTATTGATTAGATGCCGAGAGCACGGGATCTCCCTGAATCCGAAAAAGTCTGTTTTTGGAGTCACAGAGGAAAATTGCTGGGACATGTTGTTAGCAAAGAAGGGACGAAGATAGATACTGAAAGAGTTAAGGCTATTCAGAGCCTTACTTTACCTACAAGCAAGACCGGTGTTCACTCCTTCTTGGAAAAGTGAATTTTCTCAGGCGCTTTGTTCTGACTTTGCTGAAAAGACTCGCCACATATTAGACATGATGAAAGGGTCACCAAATTTTCGATGGAGCGAAGAAGGGAAGAAGTCATTTGAGGAAATAAAAGCCTCCGTCGCTCATGCGCCAGTCCTAGTATGTCCCGATTTCTCCAAGGATTTTATTATGTATAGCTATGCATCTGAGCACACTGTGTCGGCCATCCTAATGCAAAGGAATTCTCAAAATGTTGAATCCCGATTGCGTTTATGAGCTCTCCTCTCAAGCCTCATGAATTAAAAATGACCCAGTTGGAAAAACATGCCTTCGCCGTTGTCAAAGTAGTTAAGAACTTCAGGTATTACATTCTAAACTCTCATACGGTGGTTCTAGTTCCTGACACGGCAGTAAAGTCCATCTTAACTCAACAGGAGTTAGGAAGTTTGCGAGGAAATTGGATTGCAAAAGTCCAAGAGTATGATCTGGATATAAAACCAACCAAGTTAGTAAGAGGCAAAGGGCCTATGTCAACTTATGGCTGAAAACCAAGGTCAAAAGTTTCCGGGAAGAAAGAATGATTGCGTCGATGGAGCCAAAGCCGGTGGAGAAAGCCGATTCTCTACCTATGGTCTATTTGTCATGACAAGTGACAAGTGGTATTCGATATTGCTTTCTTTCTCACTATGGTGAATGCCCAGCTCATCTAACTCAAAGGAGAAGTTTTATAAAGCTCAGAGCAGCCAGATATATCATCTGGGATGACGGTTTATACAAATGCGGAATAGATGGCATCTTCTTGCGATGTGTTGACAAGCCACAATAGGTGAAGTTACTTGAGAGTTTTCATGATTCGGCTGTATGGGGCCATTTCTCCTCTTCCGTGATGATGCACAAGATCATCCGGGCAGTACTATTGGCGACGCTTTTTCAAGATACTGACCACAGGTAGAAAAGTGTGAGCCTTGCCAGCAGTTTGTCGGCAAGCCCAAATTGGCTACTTTTCCCCTCAGGCCGGTCATTATTGACGAACCATTCAAGCAGTGGGGAATTGATTTTATCGGTGCACTCAATCCCCAATCAAGTGCGGACATAGTTATGTCCTAACAACAATAGATTACTTCACAAAATGGGTGGAAGCCATACCTATCAAACATGCCACTTCCAAGGTTGTTTGTAGTTTCATCAAAGAAAATATCATTGTCAGGTTTGGCATTCCAAACAAGATTGTTGTTGATAACGCTTCCAACTTCTCCTCACGAGAAGTTGTTGGTTTTTTCTATGAATACGGAATAACTCTGGCTCACGCCTCAGATTATTACCCTCAGGGGAATGGTCAGGAAGAATCCAGTAATAAAAACTTGGTAACCATCATACGGAAGCTAGTGGATGAGAATCAGCGAATGTGGCACAAGTCATTATACGACGCTTTGTGGGCGGACCGCATTACTCCCAAGAGGTCTCTCGGCATGTCACCTTTTCAAGTGTTATATGGGATCGATGCCGAGCTTCCCATTTCTGCAGGAACTCCCTGCTCTATGCTTGGCATGAGCAATGAAGATGAGACTTTCCAAAATTCTCTTGAAAAGAGGATCATGTATCTAGCAGAGCTCGAAGAAAAGAGAGTAAGAGTGGTCGATAGGATCACCGAACATCAGAATCAGGTCAAGAGATTATTCGATAAAAAAGCTAAGAAAAGAGAGTTCCAGGTGGGAGACCTCGTCCTTTTGTGGGACAAACGAAGAGAGAGCCAAAGGGCATGCATGAAAATTTGATTCTCTATGGAGAGGACCTTTCAAGATCAAGCAGCTCAATGGAGAGAATAACTTCTATCTCTCGTATCCGGATGGAGGCCCGACTCCGCTTCCCTATAGCGGGCAGCATCTGAAAATCTTCAGGAAGTAGAGCTTGCTCTCTTCTTTGTACAGTTTTCTTCAGTTGTGTGTTTGTTTTTGTCGTGTGTTTGCTTTTGTTGGTTGTGTGTTTCCCTTTTCGGTCGCCCTTGTTTTTGACTCTGTAGCCCAATGGATAGGCACGTGTGGATCTGGGATTCTCTACCCCTGAGTTCCGTTCAGAGATAGTCCCAGAAAGAGCCAGTTGTTATCCGTAAAATTGGCAAGGGAAATTTCACGGGTAACCCATGAAAATTTTTTTCTGGTCCCTCATCAGGGACCCCTCTGCGTTCGGAATGATCTTAAAACCCCTTTCTGGGAAATCTAGTTTTCGAACTTAGCCATTTTGGTCTTTTTTGGTTGGGCGCACCTAATGCTATGCAATATAGAGTAAATATGTGCCCCCTTCATTTCCTTTGGTGCACACCCTTTGTGTGTCACACACATGTTTTGGTGCGCCTCCCGTGATGCGCCTTTCTTTGCATGCGCAAAAGCGCATGCGCCTTCATGTCAACAATATTTTTTGTTGCGCCACATTTGGTGTGCCGAGGCACATGTATTTCCAATGTTGACAGTATTTTTGGTGTGCCAAAGGTGCACATAAACATGTGTTAACAAGCATTTTGTGTGCACAAAGGCGCAAGCTTTCTTTGAATGTCGGAGGTGTTTTGATGCGCCACTTCAAAAAGTGGTTGGTGCATTTATTACACCTTTGCCTATATATAGGCGCATCCGCCCTGTCACTTTCACAATTAAAACACGTGATTGATCTTTTTCCTCTGCACCTGTCAGCACGCCTGTTGTCCTCGTGTCACGTTCGTGGACCCAGTTTCACCTCTCACATTTATATATATTTGGGTAAGTGGTCCTTATTGCTCTCATGTTTTATGTTTTGATTGTTGGTTGTTTGTTTGTGGGGTTGGATAGAATGATCTGTGAAGCCATGAAACCCCCCTTTGCTGTTTTGCTGTCCTTCTCCCCCATGCACTTCCCCCTCTTTCTAGATCTGCTGGTAAAGAGGACTCTGCCTCAGAAAAAATCACTTGGGTCTCTTTATTACATCCTCTTCATCATCCAAGGAACCCTGCAGAAGAGGCTTAAACACATGTAATCCCTCCAGAGAAGGAAACAAAGACTTAAAAGCTCATATGATTGCACTTTTCCTCTTTGGCGCAATCGCCACCCTTGCAACATAATGCAGTCAGCACAACGGCGCATCCGCCATGCTTCTTTGCATATAAAAACAGTTTCGCCCTCGAAAGCGCACTTTCTTTACTTACAACACCCACTAACCCTGCGCCCTCTTGGCGCACCAAACTCATGTGTAACATTGCAAAAACTTGCGCCATTGGTGCACCCTGCATCCATGCAACACCAACCTTACTTGTGCCAAGTATAAAATTAACTGTTAACGGCGCAGGCGCATCCCTTATTACAGCAACATCATGTCATGCAGACCTCCCATGTGTCACGTGCCAAGTTCCCCTATTGTGCACGAAAAATGATGTTACACACACTTAACCTGTGCCCTTTGGCACATCTTGTACCCATGTAACATGAAAAATATCTGCGCCCGTTATAAAATGCATGTAAATGGCGCAGGCGCACTTCCACTTGCAACAACAAAAATGTCATCTGCAGTATCCATGCGCCTGTGCCCTTTGGCGCTGATTTGTCCCTTGTAGCACCCCTTTTCTGTGCGCCATACTATTTAACCCTACAATCTGCAGTGTTCATGCATGCCCTGCGCCTGATGCCTTAAAATTAATAACTCTTCCTTCTATCAACGCTTTAATGGAAGATCTAACAGCTGACATGGCTTTTCTGCGTTGGGTTTCTCTTCTTCTTCTTGTAGATCAGCAACTAAATTCAAATCCACATATGTCTACATCAAGCAAGAGGCCGGTCAAATCAAAAGGAAAAGCTAAACTCAACGAGAGAAGAAGAGATGAAGTATAAATATCAGAGGGTCAGGATGCCCGAATCCCAGGCAGAATGTGACCTGGACATAAGAGACTCTGAGCTCGGTCACATTGATATGGAAGATTTCTGGGCCAGAACCAGGAGGGTCACAGGAAGTCCCTGGATGGATAAACTGGTAGGTAGTGGCCTACATTTTGCTGGGGGGATCCCAGTCAGTGCTGTGAATAACGAATTCATGATGGTAGTGGCCCGCTGCTACAACAAAGACATGAGGTGCGTCCTGAATGAGAAGGGTGAGGTCGTGATCAACCTCACTGCCCGGCACTTCAAAATTATGCTTGGCATTCCTCACCACCGGCACTTTGTGGCCGTAAGCCAAGAAGACTGCACCAAGGCTTGGGAGGATAATGAAGACCAGTGTATGCAATTGATGAATGAGGTATACCTGAAAAATAAAAAGGTGGTGACCAGATGGCCACAGGTCATTCATCGTAGTGATTTCTCGAGGAACTAAGTGATACCATCACGTTCCTAAGTAGAGTATTTGGGCTTCCTGATGCCCACTACTTTCATAAATGGATGCTTAGGTACCTGGAGACAATGAACAAGAATGTGCCAGATCAACGCTTCGAGTGGGCGGAGATCATAAGCAGCACTATATCGAGCAGCTCCAACAACTTACCACAACGGGGAGGTTCTACATGAACTCCTACGTAGTTTATCTTTGCTGACCTCGAAAAGAGATTATCCAGCGTTGATGCGGTGCGGGGTTTGGCCCCAAGTAAAAATATATGAATACTATCCAGAGCTGAAGCTGGAAAATAGTATTTCTTAGTTTACAAAGATTAACGATGCCTTCTTCTACGGCATCATCTACCTTTTGAGGCCAAACATGACTCACGGTCATACGACCAAGAGCATTGTTGCAGCAACGGAGAAGTGGGGGGCCTTATTCACGCAATTCCCCACCTTCACCTATCTAAGGGCAGCCAACTTCTTGGGGAACCAACCAAATTGCCAAGATATGCCGGCCCCAAGCTGATCCTGTTGGAGCTATCAAGATAGCTCATAACCTACCACGAGAAGTGCTTGAAGAGAAAGAAGGGTGGAACTCCTTTCCCCCTCACAGTGGGTAGGTACACTTGTCTTTCCCACCACAAAGCCGGGAGATGTTTGCAGAGCTGGAACTACTCAATCTAAAGCACAACTTCTGGTGAGGCCCACTTTCGACCCAAGGAATTGCCTTCCCAGGGCCAAACTCGATCCAATCCACATTCACACGGATCGAGGATATTTATATCGACTGTATCATGAGGTCGAGCTCGAGAAGGAAGGATCATTCCGCTTGGCCTTGGCTGAAATCATTGATGGCGTAGCCATCATCCCAAAAGGTTATCAAACTGCTTGATCAAGAAGTTGATCGGGTATATCTTGACATGGTGGGGATGAGTGGCCATTTTTTTGTGATTGATAGGAAAAAGCACCTCAAACCATTGAAGAAAGGGTAAAAAGAAACTCTGCTGGAGAAATAGAGCATTGAGTGTAGGATGAATGGCCTCATCTACCTCGGAGTTGATTTCACCACATCTCCATTGGGCATGCACCTTCCAGGAAAAACATTTGCCAAAGGGCAAGGTAAAGATAAAAAGAGGGTGAATCGAGCTTGCCGAAGAAGACTCTCTGAGAGTCCCCCTTCGCCGCCACGAGAACAAGTTGTAACTCTGGCTTCTCCAGGAGAAGAAAAAGGCCGAAGATGTTCCGATGGGCACATCCACTCAGGATGTTGCCACTACTACAACTGTTGAGGTCCCTTCTATCCCTTCTCCCTCTCCTCCTTCCCCTCCTCGAGTGACCCAAGTGACCATTCCTTTGGTCGTATCCTCTCCCCCATCTTCTATTGTTCCCCCTTCCTCATCATCCATCTTCTCTTCTCTCGCGGAGCTGTCCCCCACCATTTCTTCCCTCATCTCTCAGCTCCCTTCCATTCCCATGTCTACCTCCCCTGTAGTATCTCTTCCTCCCGTGAGCACTTTCTCGGCCTCCCTCTCAATGCCGCCTCCAAGTGTCTCAACGCACTTTCCCTCTACTACTGCAGTTGCTCCCTTTTCTACTTCGGCCCCTCTCCCATAAGTCCAGCATGGATCTCTCAGCACCTGAGCCAACAAAAGAGGAAAGTTCCCATCACACCGATGGACTTCTCCGTCATCCCATCAAAGGGGGCCAAGAAGCAAAATCCTATAACCCGCTTCTCTCAGAGTGCGTCAGGAGAGAGAGTAATGGAGATAGCGTATCCCAATCCTTTAAAGGATAAAAAGGATCTGTCTTCGACAGATTATACAGTGACCCAAGTCACAATGGGGACATCTTCAGAAAGCCTTCAAGGAGAGGCCCTATCTGCAGTTGATGCCCTTTGCAAGAAGCTCCAGGAAGCAAAGGAAGAAAAGAGGTTGTTAAAGGAGCAAAATAAACATCTTCTCCACGCCTTGCGAGAAAATGGGAGTGCACCTCCTAAAGCGCCTGCCCGAAACTCCTGAGCCTCGAGCCAGGATAAGATTAATGAATATGCCAAAATCGGGTGAGTAGGGTATGGCAGTTTCCCCTGGAGGAGCCAAATCCTCAAGGAAAGTGAGGGAGTAATCGCAAGTTCACCGGTTTATATCGAGAATATCAATCGGGTGAACAAAGAGCTCGAGGCGATAGCGAGGACCTATCTCGAAGAGCTGGACCATGCTAGGATGCAGCATGAGACCTTCTAGAAAATGCTCGACTGTTCAGTCGAAGATCTAGTCAAGTTTGGCGTCTTGGTCACCCCAGAGCCCTCAACAAAATCCTTTCTACTCTGGATTACCGGGTCGATCAGTTGGAGTTCGTCCTAGAGAAGATTGACAAGATCAAGGAGGAAGCCTGGATGCAATGCATCAAATGGAGCAAATTGTCCTGAGAATGTCTCTGGGCTTGCTCACTCCTTCTTTCACCTTAAGAAAGGTTGATGAAACTATTCGGATCTTCAAGGAGATTGTTCGCAAGGGCTGGGACCAGAAGTCACTTTCGACGCCGAATCCATCAACAACCTACTGGCTATCGTGACTTCATAGGGTACCTGATAGATGCGAGAAAACGAATATTCCAAGCTCCCAGAAAAGCTCACAGATGAGCGGGAGACTTGCGAGGCTATCAATGATCGACACAAGGATCCTTCCCAGGATCAACTTCACCCATGATCAGCAAGTTCATGGAATACCGTGCCCAGTTCCACATCTCGTCTCCTGAGCAGCAGCAAAAGTAGGATACCCCCTTTCAGCCGCGGGATGACGATGAATAGTTTCATTCTTCTCGACCTTCTCCTTGTAAATATCTAAAGTATGTTGACACAAATGATGACATCATCCATGTTGCACCATGGGATGATGTCATCCACCAAGTTGTCAAAAGTCAACAAATGACTTTAGGATATTTTGTAAGATATTTTGTAATTAAGTGGTTGGTTTGTTTTTGCCTTCTTTTCTTCTCTTCTTCTATAAATACTTGAATACTTGTTGTATTCGAGGGTGGATACTTTTCAGATGAGAAATAGAAGTAAGAAGAAAAGATTTTGAACTTTTTGTAACAGAAACAAATATTAATACAATATTTAGACTTTGTGCTGAATACATGTGTTTTACATCAGACCTTTCTTATGTTAGATCTGTATGATTGTTCTGTTGAATCTACTTCTACTTTGTTGTCATTTATTCATCAGTATTGCTTTATTCATCTATGCAAGTAGGTTCGGCTCTGTTTACTACCAACCCAAATCATAGACCTTCGACCTTTATGTTCCATTTTGTTAGCAGTTAATTGAGTGATTACAAACATAAAACAGAAAAACTACTTTTATGCTAACTAAGCCAAGGAAGTCATGAAAAAAATTTATTTATTTATTTTATATTAAGAAAATGTGTGAAAAGAAAAAGAATATGGCTGTAATAGGACCTAGAAGAAAGAAAACTATATTTAGTTTAGGTATTTTGTGGCTTGAAAATGTGAAATGGCTTCTTGTTGAGTGATCAAATCCTAATCAAGTGAACCGGGTGAAAAGGATGTTTTGATGTGTTAATTGATGTGTGAAGTTTCAAGCAAAGTTGTGTGGTAAAACATGTGATGCGAATATTAAACCTCCTACTTAAATTATATGAGCAAAGCGGGATGAGAAATGAAAGTTCTTTTCTAACCCAAATATAAATGTTATCATTCAATGATGACAATCACATAGGAAAAGGTACTTGTGATGCAAAAAGAAGAAAATAGAGAAAATGAGGAATACATGTATAACACTTTTCCTTTTTATTTAGCGATAATTTGAGCCAAGCAAAGTGTAGGCTCCAATAAATCTGGAAAGCATTTTTCTTCTTATCTGGGTGAAGCAGTGTTTGAAATAAGTAATTGTTGAAGAGGAACATACGAGGACCCTAAAATTATACGATTCACGATTTCGGATGGGGTGGGCAAAAGAAGAATTGCGGCGTGTTTTGGTTTAGCAATTGATCTTCAACAACGTAATTTAGTGGCTGCAAGTTCATAGATCTTACATGCCAAAGAAAATATGAAAATTAGTGGATATGAGTTAAAAATATATAAAAAGGATTTAAAAAGTTCTAATATTTATATGCAAAAGAAAACCCTACGCATAGAAATTAATCTAATTTTTTTTTGACGTTCAGTATGTAATTAGAATAAACAAGATATAGAAACTAGTCAAAACAAGTTATAAAATACACAACGAAATAACTAGTACGAAATAAACAATTAAATAACTTCCAAATTATGAAATAAACGATGAAATAAATATTTAATGCTCAATTTGAATTGTAACACGGGCTGTGAATTAGACTATAGAATGACAAACAATGCAACATGATAATGGATTGAAATGGGAAGCTATGAAATATAAAATGACAAAACAAACTAGAAAACTATAAAAATAATATATAAAATACACTAATAATGAAATGAGACAATATGCTAGGTGGATCAAAATAAGAGATTATCGACTAAAAATCAAAATGAAGGAAATGAAAACCGAGGATATAAATGAAGACCTACATTGTCATAAAAGGATCAATGTGCGCTCTGTTTATTTGTGTAGTGAACTATAATGAGATTACCTATAAACAAAATAAGAAATTAATGTCTTATACTCTACTGAGGTTATATGTTGTCTAAAGTGACAAGATATTAAAATGATAAGATGTCACAAAGTCTTAAATGATGGGATGGGTTTGAGAAATTAGGAGCTTGGCGTAGGGTGGAGGGTCGGTTGATAGCAATACCTTACCAAATTTCTTTATTGACACATCCATTTGTTCAATTTAGGTGCTCCATGATTGATCCTACTACACATGGACATGGATTTTCACATGTACGATGATATAGAGAGAATCAAAAAAATATGTAAGCGAAAAAATATATAATTGACTATGGTGTTGTAAGCATTTTTATTGTGTTGTAAATAATTATAAGACAATTTCTATAAAGAAACTTTATGGTCACTTCCCACAAAGTTGTGTGTGAATTTGGTGAGATGGAAACTTGTTGAAGCAATTAAGCATTGGAATCTCGTCTGAAAACCGATTAGTTTTCTATGTGAACAAATTATAGATATGTCTAGAGGACGTTGGAATTTACAGCCATCCCGAAAGAGATAAGCCGTTAGCGAATTTTCATTCCACCGACAAAGATAATTTGGAAGTACGAGATTGAGCAAGAAATTTTGGAAGCATCAATCATTGGAATCTTGTGAGTCCGCATGGATATTTACTTTCTCCGTAAGGAAATTAGTGGGGAGTGGGAGTCGAAATGGGATGGTGTAGACCGAAAGTGAAGAGAAGTAGAAATGGGAACAATGGGTGGGAAAAGGAGATTGGTTGAGGTGCACTAGGTAGTAGTGATGGTCGGCATTGTGAGTTGATGGGGAGAGTATTCACTTAATCCTATGCGACTCGCTTAAAATCTTGAATTCACACAACAATGGAATACCACTTGATAGCACATGTCAGGGGAGCGGGGATGCTAATCCGAGTCTTTCTAGAGCTTACAAATGTGACTAAGGAAAATCCGTTTATCCCTACGGTCCAGTGACCATGTGAATCGGGAAGGAGGGGTATGGGATTAATATCGATTTCATTAGTCACACAATTATAAGAATGTAGATAAATATGCAAAATAATAAAATTGTATTCCACATGCTCGATTGACCGAAATGAAGCTTGGTGTGGAGGCGTTAGGTGAATAGAGATGAGTGGCAAGTTGGAGGATTGCGTGTTGAATTGGTGTATGGGGATGAGGCAGAGAGCGGGAGTAAGGTAGGGAATTAAAATCCTGCTTGAAAGAGGTTGATAAGAGGCGGGGAAGTGGTGGGTAGCTCGGTGAAGAGGGATGCGGGAAGTGACGAGTTGGAGGATTGGCGAGATGGGGTGATCGGTTGAGAATGGGGATAGCTCGGGTTGTTGGGATGAGAACAAAGTTTACCGAGGATGGCTTGGGATAGGAGAACGTGTTGGTGTGAGGATGGCTCCGGATAGGGGAATGGAGTTGGGTGGTGAGTTGCGAGAGTTGGGGATGAAACATTGATGTGGGAAAGGAGATTGGTGAAAGGAATTGAAACTTCAAGATTGGGTGTAGAGAGTTAAACGTGGAGCCAAGTGGTTCGGGTAGGGAATGTAGGAATTCGGTGAGGAAGTCGAGGTGGGTTTAGAGTGGAGAGTGGGTAATGAGATAAGGTTTGGTCGAGTTAGATGGAGAGGTCGAGAGTTATGTGAGGTGAGGTGGCTAGCACGAGTGGATTGAAAATGATATGTTTTTTTTTAACTTCAAAATGTATTTCCCAAAATTTCTAATTTTTTTAATGAGGAGGATGGCCTATATTTATAGCCTAGAGGTGAGGTTAGATTGTGGGTTATTAAGTAATCAGGGTTGGATAAAGTAACCTTGGTTAAGGGACATGATTTGAGTGATTAGGTTTGATATGGATATGATGTGATTGCGTGGGGCTCATGATTTGAATTAGTGGGTGAAATAGTCGATGTGATCTAGATTTATTTTGGAATGATTTAAATTATGAGTGGGACTCATGATTTAAATAAAAGGAGTAGATGATTTAAAGGGTTGGATGAGAATAAATGAGTCGTGGGACTCTTGATTTAAATAATTTTTGAATGATAGGACTAAATCTGGGATATTTAGATGATAAAGATTAATTATTTAACAAAGTGAATTAATTAAACCATTATGATTGCTTAAGGGAACATGTATTTTTGATAGGAAAAGGGATTTATTCAATTTGATGGAAAATGGATTTGAATGGGTAAACTCGATGAGGGAGAGCGAATGCGGGGTGAAGGGAGGAATGATACCAAAAGCTGATGTCTATAGCAAACTCGGTTTGCAAAGCTATGAAACATAGCTCAATCCATGTAAATACTCAACGACATAGTGAATTTAATTGTTGGAGTGGATTGCTTGTAGATACTCATATGATTTCATAGAGATCAACACGATAAAGGGCCCTTGCTTGGTTGTGGACATGATGAGGTGGTTGTTGATATGCCTAGCTCGTGGCTCACCGTCGAGCAGTGTAGAGGCGGGGGCTCACGATACCAAATATAAATAATGAACATGGAAAAAATCTTGATTAATTTATTAATATTCAGGAAAATCATTTACAATTGATATGTTTGTAATACTTATAACAATAAAATAGCTAGATACGAGATAAAGAGTTATTGCATAGGTACAAAAATATACACAACCGTGAATAACAATATGGTTATATAAATATAACCAATTAACAATATACATATGAGACATCATAAAATGAAAAATATAATGGTTATACTAACATAACCATGTAACAATTGAAAAACAACTAATTACCTTAGTGAATTACTAATTACTAAAGGTAATACAATGCATAATTAACCTAGTTTACCTAACACACACAATCTAGTAGGAGATGAAGGATATCAAGAGGTACAAGGTGAAGGTGAGGTAGCCGTATTGTGGCAATAGTTACAGTAGGTTATAGCCCTCCGATACTGGTGGACTGCAGAGAGAGATTGTGTGATCGGGGATAGGAACCAAACACTAGAAGATAGGGCATGGCTACATGCCAAGAGAGATCGACTAGGCTGTAGAGAACGGACATAGGCATAACAGGTGATAGTGGAGTGAGATCAGATATATACATAGTGTGTACATGATCGGGCGGTGATGGTGCATCTTACGAGATGAGGTTGCCTCTCTTCGTCATTCTATTAGTGCTTCTACTACACCACGAGTATATATGGATATGGTTGCGGTGATTAGAGAGGCCGCTTATTATAGGTCTCTATATTATGATGCACTGCTTTAGAAGGTCGAGAGAACCCCAACATTTAGCTAGGAGGTGATGAGTAGGTGTTCTTCTCAGCTATGAATGGGATTTCCATCAATTCCATTGGTGTAACGGCACGGATTAGGACATCCGAGTACAACCCCTCCTGCAAGTCCATCACATCGGATGCCCCCACCGAATAGTAGACTTGGTAGTCCCCACGAGGTAGAAATTTGATCATGAATCTTCATTTTTATTTGATGTAAAAATAGATGGATGTATGTATTCCTCGATTACGAAGGCACGAGTTTTGACCCATGTACATGTGATTTTTAATCATGCCTCATGATGAAGACATAGTTTTGTGTATAGATGTACATTGTATATATATATATAATCATGCATCACAATTCGGGAATAGTTTTGATGGATGCCCATGATGAAATAATTTGTATCTAGATGTATACTTTTAGAGATAGATTATATATAGATATGTATTTATGATGTATATGATCTATATCACATGTGTTTGATATTATGAGATAACATTATATGATATGGCATGTTTTTATGAGCTATTTCATGTTCTACTTATCATTTTGTGTGTATAAGATAAAGTAGATGAGAGCATTTTGTTTTACATGTGATATTTATGTTGATCCACATTTTTATTATGGTCTATGTTTGAGGGAGGGACAAAAGGTGGTCCCTCTTTCCCCTCATGGTGATATTATATGATGTTATCTTAGCATACATATTTAATTTTCATGTTCATGATGATGTAGCTTAAATTTTTATTGATATATGATGATAGATGATAGATGATAGATGATAGATGATAGATGATAGATGATTGATGATAGATGATAGATGATATGCAACCTGTACAAGCAAACAACAAGCACAACTTAATCAAACCTAATTAAAACAACACAACTATCTACAAGTATGCAAGATAAAATGAACTCATTGTAATGTACAATGATTAAAGTAACACTTAATCTAAGAAAGCAAATGAATTCAATTTAAAGCACACAATACGAAAAATTAATGTAATCAAAACTATACAAACCAACAACTAAAAGTAAGAAAACTACTAATTTTTTTGTGGAAATTTTTGAAACGTTTTCTATTATTTTGGTGCATTTTGAGACAATTTTCAAGGCTAATTTTCACATTTTGGGGGTTTTCATCCCTAAAGGGTTTTTCCAATGTTTAGGGTTTTTCTAACATTTTGTGAATGTTTTTGGAGTTTTAGAAAGAGTTTTCTAGAGCTATGTATAGAAAAAAAAAAGAAGCATGGATGCCCCACTTTTGTTAGATGGGAATATGAAAAGGAAGAATGCCACACATGTATGTGTGAGAAATTTCATATGCGAAGGTACCCCAATGTGAGATGGGAATGTACAAAGGTGAATCCTTCAAAAATATATACAAGAATGGATCAGCTAGATGAAGGCCATGAAGGATAGACTAAAATTGATACCCGAGAACTAAGAAACCTAACCTTAGATTTAAAGCAAGGACACTCTCCCAGAATATGAATCGTGCTTGTGAATAAAAATCCTCCCAAGGCCTTTGGAAACTAGTTTTCACCTGGGGACCAATCAAAAGTTCTACAATTGCATGGTTTTCTCTTTAAGGAACTCTTCTCTTTACTTTTTCTATTTTTTATGATTTTTATTTATTTTTCTATTTTTAAGGAACTCGTACTCAAACATAGAACCACTTGAGATGTATAATGTTCATGGGTTCCTTGAGTTCCTCACCATATGAATTAAAAATTGTGTAGGCCCCTAAAACATATTTAGCAATTACCACATATGGTCCTAACCAATTAGGCTCAAACTCACCTTTCTTTTCACAGTCGTTGGTGGTGTTGAACTAGTTTTCATTTAATACTAGATATCCTACCTCGATTGGCTAGGTATCATCTATTTTTATATGATCTTGACACTAGATTCTGGTAGACCTTCAAATGATTAAGGGCCCTTGTATGTTTCTCATATAGTATCTCTAACTCTATTATTCAAGCCACTCGGTAGTCCTCATCTTTGTCCGAGATATTCCCTAAGGGATATTCTCGGGAAGGAATTTAAATATCTAAAGGTACAATGGCCTCGGTGTCATAGACTAGGAGTACGGTGGGAACTAGTAAGAGTGTGGATGGAGATTCTATAAGCCTAGAGGGCAGGATGGATTTGTAAGTGCCAATTATGGCCTGTTTTACTTACCATTTTCTCCATGATGTGAACAAGTGTTTTATTAGTGGCCTCATCTTGTCCATTACCTTGAGGGTAATAGGAAGTAGACCACTTTAGAAAGATTTGAAAACATTGACACAATGCTTTGATTTTCTTTTTCTTAAAGGAATTACTATTATTTGCTCTGATGGAAGATCGAGATTCCATAACGGAAGATGAGGTGGTTCATAATGAATTTGGAAATCTACGCATCGGTGACATATGTGAGAGGCACAACCTCTACCCATTTTGTGAAGTACTCGATGGTAGTGATGATGTGTGTATGGACATATGAGGATGTGGGAGTGAGATTCCCTATGAGATCTAACCCCCACTTTGAAAATGGCCATGGAGTTTTGATTGGCTCACAGAATCTACGCTAGTGCATGAATTATATTTTTATACTTGACATAGTTCAAATTTTTGACATGATTGCAATAATATGATTTTATTTTAGACCAATAGTTACCCATTTTCAATAGTTATTTATCAAACACCATACCACTTGTGTGTGCTCCATAAAATTATTCATGCGATTCCTTGATTGCTTGGACAGAGACTCGGCCACATCAAGACAACATAGTAGATTCCCATCATAGGCTCAATGGTAAAGAGTGTCTCCTAGGAGGGTATAGTGGGCTATGCGGTGAATAAGGGATATTTTCTCAGTATGGGTAATATATGGAGGGAAGGTGTTGTCATTTAGGTAGTTGTAAATTGGATCATACTAGGGGGAAAAAGGACCAACAACTTCGCATACCGGACATGATTTTGACATGTTATGCACTAGATATTTCAGATGTTCAATGAAGAACAAAGTTTTCTTTTTCTAAGGTGAAATACGAAGCAAATTACCAATTGTGTACATAGCATCTACTTACCTATTATGTTCCCATACCATTTGTTCAAGAGTTATATGCATAAATTACTCTTTCAAAGTCTCAATCATTTTTGTACGGGGGTGAGCTTGTCATCCTTAACTTTATATTCGTCATTGACTTGTTTGATGATCTGTTGTGAATCACCCATGAGTTTGAGATTTATTATATCACATTGAAAGGAAATGTTTAAACCAGAAATAAGTGCTTCATACTCGGCTCGATTATTTGTGCATGAGAAACCTAGCCGAAAGGCATGTGGAATAAAGTCTCCTATACAGGTGATGAGCACCATGCTAGCTTCTAAACCGTGATAATTGAATGATCCTTTGAAGTTAATTTTCCATACGATGGATTCCAAAATGTACATTATAGATGCGTCTAGAAAATCAAGACACAATGGTTCTCATGGCGTGGGAGGAGATTGACGGATAAGAGAGTACATTTCTTTTGAGTGATGTTTTGTTGGAAAATTCAATGTCAAACTCACTTAGGAGTATGATCCAATTATCCTTTTATCTTGTAAACGTAGGTTTAGAAAATACGTACTTTAAAGGGTCAACTTTGGAAATCACCTTGGTCTTATTGTTGAGCAGATAGTTGCGAAGCTTCGAAAAGTAAAGACCATGGAGATGAATGCTTTTTTATTTAAGGATATCTTAGCTCATATGAGATTAAGGTGTGACATAGGTAATGTTATCCCAAATTCACCCCGATTAATTTAGATAACTCATCATGAGTGGACTTAACCATACAAAATTCAAAGATGCCCTAACGGCCACAAAATTTCAATCAGAGTATCGAAGATAAAGGAAGTTCGAGAATAGGTTCGAACATTTTATAGGGCTTCATAAAGTGATTTGGAAGGATAAAAATGATACTTCATGCTTTGAAAACATTACAAGTGATTGAGATAATTTTAAGAGGTTTTGGACTTACAATCAAACTTTCGGGCCTAAAGGAGCATGCATTGTAAAAGAGGGCCTGAGCTTCAAAGAAATATTCTAAGAGCTGCGTGAGGAATTATAAGTCCAAAAAAGTTCCTATGGAAATAATTTTTCATGCCCTACATGGTGGAAAATATAAGACATCTTGAAACATCATATAATTTCCATGGAGACTAACTCTTTTGGCACACAACTAGCCATCCCAAGAAAGAAGGAGCCATTTGGAGGTTTAAAATTGAAAATTGGATCTTACAACTACTACCATTGGATTCAGTGGGTCGTTTGTAGGTGGATTCATATAAAATTTCACCCCAAAATTCATCCGGGAGCTCGAGATATCACCTTCGTAAGTTGTCCTCTAGGGGTTAGGCAGTGGGTTGGATGGCTAGGGGTTGGATGACTAGGTTAGACGGTCCAAGGGTTAGATGTCTAGGGGGTTGGATGGGTGTTTGATGGTTTTCCAACCTAGGTTGGATGTTATATGGAGACCTAATTTGGATGGGTCACTGTTAGAAACATAATGGATTGAGAGGGGGGTGAATCAGTCCTTATAAAAATTTCAAATTAAACTTCAGATCTGAAACTCAAATTACAATATTCAAACAGCCACAATAACCACTTATTCAACTTTTAATGTGTGCATACCATAAACCATCAACAATGCATGAAACCATGAAAACATAAGAACACCATGAGAACACAAGATTTAAGTGGGAAACCCTCAAGGGGAAGAAAACCCACTGAAACACAATCTTATATTGATATTTTTCAAATTTAGTGAGGCACCAACCCCACAAGGAGCACCAACCCCTAGTTTAGTAGAGCACCAACCCTACAAGGAGCACCAAATCCGGAAGGAGGATACAACCCCTAAGATGATTAAGCACCCATTCAACCACCTTATAATGTATAGATATTTTATTTTCTCGCCACAAGTGATAGAGATCATATATTCATCTCACACTTCTTCACTCAAACCCTAGGTGACAATTCATCACAAAACAATCTCCACAATCACTTAAAAATTCATGAAACCATTGCTCTCATGCTCTCTTGTTTTTTTCCACCTATAACACACTTGAATCTACTTTAATTCATGCTTCAATACCTACAATCACAGCTCACCTAGGTTGCGCCACCTTGCACACACTCAACTAGTCCCTAAAAGCACACAAAACATGCTTTTTATATACAATTCATCTTTCAAACTTAGGCCCAAAATTTTCCCTCCAATTTGTTAGACCAAAACATCAAGTAAACATTAAAAATTCAAAATAAAATAGCTACATATGACCCATTTAGGTCGGCCTAAACAAAAAGATCTTTATATGTGCCAAAAATGGCCCAAAACCGCATGGGCACAATCGAAAAATGCCCTAACATGAGTACCATAATTTTTCAAGGCCCATGAACCTTTAAATATTATTAAAACATCATTAAAAATTCATACATGGCTTCAAATTTAATCAAAAAATTAAAATATTTCGTTTATTGGGCTCATCAATCTTTGCATCTCTCAAAACAATTGTTTCCTTCACCCTTAAACACCCTGAAAACTTCATAATGCCAAAAATTTCTTCTACTCCATCACACCATGTTATGTAACCAATAAAAATAAATTCTAGGACCTGTAGAATACTCTTGAACTTGTTTTAGGCGTTGAAACATCTTCCAATTCAAAATACAACAAGATTTTCCTTGTCCAAAATAACTGCCAAAAAGCTACTTTCAAATATTATCTCATAAATTTTTTTATATATATCATCAATACTTATAAATAGGATAATTTTATGAAAAAATAATTTATATTCATGTTCCAGTGATATGAGGCATCATAAAACCCATCACATGCCTCAAACCACATCAAACTTTCGCAATTTCATAACTTTTCTTGAACTACCAAAACTATTTTTTCTAAAACACTAACATGGAAACAAATTCAAATAAACTCATAATGAGGTAATTAGTACACCAATGCAACGAGTATCTGAATATAGTTTCAAACAATTTTTTAATCACCTCAAAAATCCTCTTTTATTTCAAGTTATGATAAAACACTTGAAAACTTCTCCTTAAGGACCCAAAATTGTCCTTTGACCAGTCAACCTATTTGACCCCCAAAACATCATAAAACTGCATATACATTATCATAAACCTTCATGGACATAAATAAAAAACTCGCATACATTACACATGATTAATTTAGCATGTTACTCCTTTGGATCAACTTTCCCAAATACCTTCTTCTTGAGAAATTGTTATTTTTATGTGGGCCCACATATGGTCACAAGCTCAAACTTACATTTCGAAATCTCTCTAGTTATAATAAAATATCCAATCATCACATTTTATCTTTCAATAAAATCGGGTTAGTATAATTTATCCTTTGCAACCGGTCCTAGCTAGGGTTTTGTTAGCGTTTTGAACCTTCTTACCTTTTTAACGATCGTTGATAAAAAAGTGGTGATCAACTGACCTCATTTTATTCCAAAACCTTATTGAATCACCTTAAAATCAAACTTGAAAGGATATATGTCCCATTCAAATCACATTATTTAGAATGAGCATCGAAGTTGTATTTTGAGCTAGAAATACACTAGAATCGAACATATCTCACCAAAACTTGAATATCTCAAAATTTCCTTTTCAGAATCACCTAAAATTTTGTGTGAAGCATCATGACACACTGTAATAAATATCCATAATGATTATGGCATAATCACTTCATGACCAGGTATTCTCCAAAATCTCTATACATAGAAACTTACCTATGTTTACATGTTTGTGCCTCATAGTATCAATGAGTACCAACTAAACCAATGCAATAATTGAACAAAACCACTAAAATTGAACCAAACATACCTCATACACCATCAAAAACCTGAATGCATGCTTTCATGATCTCATATGGACCCAAAACACTTTGTCACACACCTCAAAGCAAGCAGCATACCGCTCCTAATGAGCACAGTAACATGTTGAATCACCAATAACTACATCTTTCCACTACTGTGAGTGACCAAGAACCCTCAAATCATGTTTTAAATCATGCCAACATGATCATATAACATCTATGAAGCTTGTTCTATCATGCAACACCACCTAGGCTCTGTATAGCCTTGCTTAAAACAAGCTTGTACCATGAATCTCATTGTACCAAATGAACTACATACGAACCAACATGTTAGAAATACACACATCATAATGACACCATGATACAACATCCAATTTGTCATTAATGTGGTTTTACATCAATGAAAACACTTATTAGGCCTTTCTAAGCCTACATGCCAACATCACCATATTGGACGACCTATTTGCTCGCCATAGGGACAAGATTAACAACCTGTTCAACCCCTAAGGTTGGAAAAAACATGTTAGATGACTATGAGGATGGTTGGGTGGGAATCGTATGTGCACATGTTTAGATGGTCATCCAACCCCACCAATTTTATGGGTAGAGATAGACGGTTGTTCGACCCCTCGGTTGTATGACCAATGATTTAAGAATGGTGATCACGAGGTTGGGCGGTTACCACGAGGATGTACGGCCTAGAAGTTAGATGGCCATCCAACCTAGATATAAAGTACAACTCGATGAGGTTGGAAGTCCATCCAACCCCAACACGATTGGATGACTCACAAGCTAGGTGAAGGTAGGAGGGTGAATGGCACTCAACAACTAAATTTAATGAGGAATAACACGCATGACTACGTGCAAGAAAAATACCAATTGTATAGCTCCCCATACCTCTTTAATGAATACTACTGATTGGTGGCACAAATTTTCCTATATATTATAAAATCATCCCCATTTTGAGGGGATAAATTTCAGTAATGTAAGCGAACTCTGTCAAAAAATTTCTAGAGCTATTTTGAGCCGAAGGCCTCAAATTTGGACATTTTATAAAGGTTTTTTTCTTGTGCATAAATTACAATGGATTGTGCATTTTTGTAGAAATAAAATTTTTGTTTGCATGGATTTTATTTCCTAACTCGGTTTATATTGCATCTTTTCCTCCCATTATGTTCGCATGTATATTTTGCATGTTTATATCTCTTTGCAGGACCTTTAATTTGTTGTGCTTTATGAATCGATGGAATTGAACATTGTTTTACACTATTGATTTTCACCTACCCTCTCCTACTATGTTTACTCCCTATTTTTCAGTCACTTAAGAGTATCTCATCCCTTGATTGGTGCATCACCTTCCCTTATAGTAGATTTAGTTTTTATGCAATCCTTCTATCTTTATATCCTTGGAAATTGTTAGGGTAGGAATAGTTTAGTTTTCCATTATCTAAAATTGCGAAGTTCGCACGGAGTTAGGTGAAGAATTCATCTTTCTCGCAGAGATTTATCCTACTTAGAATGTCCCACACCGTAGGATAATCCCATGTTATGAAAATTACACTAAGTGCCTCACACGAAATCACTAGCAATCAAGGGTGTTGTAATTATGTAGTAATAATTTTGGCACACCGGTGGGATAGAAGTCAATTTTTCCATATTTATAAATATTAGATGTGCATTTTGGTGATTTTTCATCCTTTGGAAGCTTTTTATAACACATCTCATGACTCCCAGTGGTAAAATTTCAACTTGTTTCAGCAGTGCTAGTGGCTCAAGTTCATGAGAAGGATTCAAACCAGATATAAAGAGAGAGAAGAAGGATATTTGTGTGCTTGCAGTTATCTCCATGCAAAGGAAGGAGAGTAAGACAAGTTCAGATGGTTCCATCTCCACCCAACAGGACCTGGTCTACACCCCTACCTAGTAGACCCTTCTTTCAATTAACCTGAGTTCTTAGGTCAATCAGGATCGGCACATCACCAACCACAACAAGGACCACCAAATCCATTTGTAAACTTAGCAGGAGTAAAGTACCAACTCACCCTCAATGCATAGAATCCTATTCCGGTGGCAACATTGAAGAATGTCCCCTTTTTCACTAGATAAAATCACACAACATTAGCTATCCACATTTAAGACATATCGAATGTTTGTGTCATCCACGAGATCAACAAGATGGATGTTGCGGTTAATTTGTTAGCTTCCTCATTCGAGGGTAAGGCCTTGTATTGGTTTAGGAGCTTAACAATTGGGTCAATAGAAAACTAGAATCAATTATGTATATCTCTCTACAACAAGTTTGGAGAAAGATCGGACAAACTGTCTCTTTTTGGAGCAGCTTGCTATAATAAAAAGGCTCCCAAGGAACAAATGACAGATTTTAATTATTTATTTCAGCGGACGTGGGAATGGATCTTGATTCCCATAAGGATAGATGCTAAAGGTGCATTTCTCTATTTCCTTAAAGCTTTAAATTCTGATATATTTGTTATGATACAATCTATGGGAGGGATAACCTTACCAGAGGCTTATGCCACAACTATTAGAGCTGAGAATTGTCTAATTCAAGCCGGTAAACTAGCACCTAGGCCACCTATGCCTCTTTATCCTGAAATGGGGAATCCTAGTTCTAGCAAGGCACCTGAGTTAGCCCCTATTCCTACCCCTAGAAATCAAAGCAATAAAGAGGCCTCCACTTCTTCCAAGTAATCCATTTGAAAACCAAGAACTTAAGAAAGTGCTACAGGAGATAATCAAGGGGAAAAATAATTTTAGGAATGAATTAGTGGCACTCAAGAGGTAACATGCTCAGAGCTTTAGGCCATATCCCCTCATTATCAAGATAATAGTCCTTTGCACTAGAAAAATAGGGTTCCCTTCCAAGATGCTAATCAAAATTAGGGGCAACCTCTTACTGTCAAAACTCCTCAATCTTTTAATCCCAATGCAACATCAATATCTAGGGCCTGGTTCCAATCTAGAACAACATGACACAAGAATATGAATGGTATCCTCCATATGGCCAACCTTATGATCAAACAACATACTTCTAAGATCCATCAAATCAAGCCTTAGTGGTACAAACTATTGGCATGCCTCAAGAGGCGAGTCAAGAGGAAAATGAACAGAAAAAAATCCACAAGAAACACCTTAGATTGAAACCACATTACTCAATTGGCAAACAAAATTTTTGTAGTTGAATAAACCTTTGTTTCAAGGTGTAGTAGCCAATACATGGACAAAGAAGAGGAACCTAAAGATATGGGGACAAGTCATCTAGTCCGATCATTTCTCAACCCATCCCCACCCTAGAAGGAGTTGGCAAGCCAAATGCAGCTCTTAATGTACAAAATCAAGCTAAGGAAATTGTTGTAGTAGTCTCGAATGTGCATAATCTGTCCAAGGTACCAATTGTAGTAGCCCATGGACCAATCCAGTGATAGAAAAGGTCATGCCAAAAAAAAGTGTAACAAAATTAAAACTCATCTCCATTCAATATCATTGATAAGATGAAGAAGACCAATGTTAGTATTTCCATGTGGGAATCATTGGTAATTCTAAGGCATCGCGATTTGTTGCAAAACAACTATGAAAATACGTCTACTCTTAATGAATCATCTAGAAATTAAGAGAAGGTTCTTAACAACACTTGTGAAAGAAGGAGGTTCACCAAGAAAATTTGAAGCCTCCACCATTTTATATGTCCTTGATTGTCAGGGATAGCTTGGTGCACAATTCCATGATTGATTTAGTGGCAAGAAGCTCCATGATGCCAAAGTAAATGTGAGACAAGCTTAGCCTAAAGTATGAACCAATATCCAAATGAGTGGTACAATTGGATGGAACAAACATGGGAACAATGGGAGTCATAGAATACTTGAATATAACATTGCATGCATGCTCTAATGTCATAGTCTTGCATGATATATCGGTTATTAATTTATCATTGATCTTCTCCTTGTGCTTGTTAAGGGATTTCGGCCAAAATTGGTGGGTAGCTATCAGCCTAATTAGTCCCACATGCTATTCAAGACAAGATATGGAACCAAATCTATAATCATGTGGAGCCAATTGTCAACTTCCACATTGAGCGTCATGTGCCCAACCCAATCAATGCAAATTGTACCATATTTTATCAAGGGAATGGTTTGTGACTCAAGAGGCGGACAATAAGGTCGGAAACATTACAGATCTAATGCTTGATGACTTGGCTCATAAGAAACATGCTTTTGATCCATACAGGAAATAAAAGAAGTGGAAATTGGAGTTTATTTCTTACATCAAGATAAACCACCTCTCCCTAATAGCACTAAACCAAACAAGAAAAAAATATAATGAAGTAGGACAAGATATTCTTTGATGGTTCAAGGAGTAGGCAAGGTGTTAGAGGAGGTGTGGTGCTTGCATCACCACAAGGTATAAATTATTACTCGCTTTCCGGTTTCAGTTTTCTTGTTCAAACAACACAACCGAGTATGAATCTCACTTACATGGATTGCATTGGGTGAGAAAGAGGGATATCAAAAAATTGCAAGTGTTTGTGGATAACGAGTTGATTTTGAAATATGTCATAGGATCCCATGCATCTAAAAATGATCGATCAAATCCTACAAGCATCAGGTATGGGATCAAATTGAATACCTCGAAGCATTCAACCTTTAGGCCATACCAAGGAAGAAGAATGAGGCTACGGATAGGATTACGGAAGTTAGATCAACATTTGATGTTCTCGAGCGTATTAAGAGAGATCAAGCTTGGCCCGATATCAAGGTAGTTGTGAGGTCAAGCAAGTCCCAAAAAATAACACAAGATGAAAAGTATTTGAGAATGATCAATATATCATTGAGTTTCTTCGAGAAAGAAGCTGACTTCTCAACTAAAAATTAGGAGAAGTTAGAACAGCAATAAAAATATCAAGTAGTGCGAGTGCAAATGAATAAATTTCCTAAGGGGCTTGTGACTCTATAGTTAATTTTCAACCCAAATGATCAGTTTAGAAGAGGGTAGAGTTCTCCAAATTGGTAAGATGAGTACCGAATAAGAAAACTCTAATTTCATGTAGCTTTGCCAAGAATTCCTCAGATGTCTTTTCTTGGAGCTATGAGGTCTTAAAGAGATTTAACCCAAGGTCGACACAACATACCGTTAAACTAAATCCAGAGGTTAATATTGTTAGGTAAAAATAAAGACCAAGAAATCCTCATATTGAGCCCCTCATGAAGAAGGAGCTAACAAGCTCATTGAGGTGAGCATCATATTTCTGATCAAGCACTCAAGTTGGGTTATAAATCTAGTGTCGGTAAAGGAAAGGAACAGAGAAATTAGGTTTTGTATGGTCTTTCGGGACTTAAACATGACGCGTCTCTCAAAGAACACTATCCGCTCCCTTCCATGGAGTAGATATTACAGGTAGTAGCTAGTTCATAAAGATTTCTCTCCTAGATTGTTACTTGGGTCTGTAATCAAATAATAGTGAAAGAGGAAGACCAATTTAAGACGGCCTTCACTTTGCCAAATCGGGCACTTATGCATATAGGAAAATTCCATTCGGGTTGTCAAACATTGGAGCTATATTCTAAAGGGCCATGGACATGGCGTTCAAGGATCAATCAACAAAATAGTTCTTATATCCTTAGATGACATCACGGTGTTTTCAAAGAATGTGGAAAGTCATCTCTTTCACATGTTATCCAATTTTGCACACTTTGAAAAATTGGACAATGGGTGCCTATTGGATTCTAGACTAAGGGACTTCTCACGAAGAAACTCTAAGACATTATAGGTCTTGGAGTTTTAGAGGACTCAGAGGAAGAAACCAAGATTAATTAGGTTTAAAATTGAGTTTGTACTATAAAGTTCATATGCATAACTCGGCGAGCCCATCGGGAATGGCTCTAACAATGAGACAACTTGGCTCGGCTTGGAAGGAATTAGGTGGTGAGTCGGGTTTTAGGACTCAAGCTTAGGTGAACCAACTATGTATAGACTTGATTTTTTTTTGAAGTGCAAAATTCATCAAACAAGCTCACTATATGGACAATTCGACTTAGAAATTTGGGTTTTTTGGGTATATGACGAACACTTAAGTATTCTACTTGTAAATTAGGTCACTCAATGTATCGAGTTGCATCGAGTACGAAGAGTGACTTAGTGGTAAAGTCTTGTGAGGGATCAATGTGAATGGCTCTATAATTGTGCAAGTTCGGGTGCTCGGTATATTCAACTTAGAATGAAATGTGAATTTTGGGCATGAGGGATTAGCTTGTTACAATGATTCTCCAAGCGTCCGTGTTTTAGAGCTTAGATGATAATTCGGTAGTGAGGTAAGATTTCTTGATAGGGTGAGCTAGTGAATATCATGATCGAGCTTGGAGAAGATAGAGATGAGTTCATGGAAACCATATAGAATGAAGCTCGGCTAGGCCCTCAAGTTAGTGATGGCATAGTCGAGTTAATTGGAAAGATAAACATAGGAGAATGGCTCATTTTATTGAGCCCTAGAATGACTAAGTCCATTGAAGGAAAATTTTTGGGTCGAGCTCCATTATAGCTCCGAGGGCTCAAGAAAAGATAAGTGTATATAGATTAAGGTACTTGGATGAGAGCTCACAAGTGGTTGGATAGAAATTTCACGTCGCTCCGAATTGAGGTAGTTTGTAAGCAAGCTCGTCATAGTAGAATGATCTAAATTGATTTGGAAGCCGGGGTTTTTTTTGTCTACAAACTTGGCCGAGCATGGAAAATCTCTAAGGAACTCTGTCGAGTTTAAATTCACAAGATGAGCTCGTAGAGAGGGCGTAAGCATCATTGGAAGCTGAGTGAGTTGCTCAAGGTCACATTTGGTCAAGAGATCAACGTTTCAGGATAGAGAATCACTCACTTAGGATGGAGCCGAGTCAAACAACGAGCAAGTACCCAAGGTGGATGGTTTGATCATGAGCAAGCTCAAATGGAGAAGTTCAATAGGTTAATCATGAGGAGCTCAAGTATCACCATAGTGAATGGATTCCAAATCAATGAGATCACATAAATCGGTTGAGTATGTGGGAGGAAGGACTTGAGAAGCAAGCTTGAGATACATAAAATAGGATTGTCATGGAACCGTGGCTGATCAAAGGGCTCATGTAGATGAGTTGATCAAGTGCGAATCGATTTATGTGAGTGATCTTGGCTGAAATATTATAGTACAAATATGGGTGGCTCAAGCTATGTACATAGGACATTGACCACAGAACTAACTCATAAGTGACGCTTGTTGAGCTAGCAACTCATGCGTTGAAGGGCTTGCTTGTGGTAGTGAATGAGAAGTCACTCAGTATTGCCGAGCTCGTAGATGATTTTGGGCTCATGGAGGGCAAGATTCAGATCTTGCAAGCTGGTTTAATAGAAGATCAGTTGACTGAGTGGGCGAGTCAGGGAAAAATAATATGAATGATCTCGTTTCGAAGGTTGAGTGGACGGTTTACAGTGGTGCTCGCCATGGTGAGCTAGAACAGGAAGGAAAGCTCAGGTCGAATCGAGCTGACACTTACATGATGGGAGCTCACCCAAATGATCTATTCTTGAGGCTCATTATGATCAATCTCAGTTAGAGATAGAGCTCATCAGGGACAAGAAGGAACGACTCAAGGATCCCAACGAGCAACGAGTTTCACGATGCATGAAAAGAGACAAGGCATGGAGTCATTTCGAAGTGGGAGGATTACGTTTCGATGATAGCTGCTTGTTTCAAGATTTCGGAGCTGTCTTTCAGAGATATGTTTTGGTATCAACTTTCAGAGCTCAGTGTGTGCATTACATATCCAGCTGGCTTGAAACATCTGAAACTCTAAAATTTCAGAGTTTTTAGAATTTCGGATTCATAACGTTTTGGAGGTGATTTGAGCTCGGAGACTCCGAAACAAGTGAGTCCGAAAACCCAAAACCAAATACTCCCTCCCAAGTTAGATGTTAGGGAAGCCAAATTAAAATTTCAATGCGGGATACAAGTATGAACTTACCATGAGACCCGCGATTCATGCAACTAACTCACCTGGCAATAACAAAAGCCCATCCAACGCATGCAAAGTGGATGGATTTCAATATGAAGTGGAGAGTTATGCGGAGGTGCCAAGTGTAATTTGATGCAAGCGTGGAACTCCACGTTAACTCGGGAGGTCATTTTGTTGGATGAAATTAAAACATAATGGTGCGATCTGAGTCAATGCTACGTAGTGAGTTGAAGAGATCAACCAGGTCAGCGTGATATGTGGAGCTCACTCTCAAGAGCACGTGTAGTTTGAAGCAAATAATGATAACGTGGTAGAGATAATAAAGGAGCCAAACCATGTAATGCGTGGAAGTTTAAAATGTTAAGTTAATTCAAGGTGCCTAATAAAAGTGAGGGTAAATAATGAAAAGCAAAGAACTCGCTAGAAATAATACAAGAAAACAGCTCATCAGCCAGCTCAGTGAGCCGGCTCATGAGCCATTTTCCTAAACCACCACCCTAAGAACCCTCTTACATGCAAGAAATAATCCCAGGGGGTCTCACAAAGGGTACAAGGTCTTTCAAAAGAATATATTTAAATATTATTTTAATGAAGATAAATTTAAATTTTGAATTTATGAAGCATCATGGGTAGTTATCGGGGAGTTGGAGTACAATGCCCGGGATACCCAAAAAGTGACTTTTTCTCAACAAGCCATAACTTCCTCCTCAGTTCTTTTTTTTTACAAAATTGTAGTTGTTGGAATTAGGAGAACGATAAATATGTAATATAATCATCAAAAATTGATTTTCGGAAGTTTTTCATTTAAAATTACAAGTATTTCATCATTCCTTAAATGGTGCCTCAAAATATGAAGTTGCAATTAATGGGGCATGCATGGCCAACAACGTGATTAACTCATCCGCTACAATTTTCCTAGTTTTTAGGAATTTCTCCTTCTTTCTCTCCTTAGATCAAGCAATGTCTATAAATGTAAAAGGGGTGCTTATTCTAAAAAAGGTTAGACATTTTTCAAGCTTCCCCTCTCTTCACAAGCTGAGTTGTTGTGAATTTGTAGGCTTTCAAGCCTTTCTTCTCAAAATTTGTAATGGCAAATTTTACCTTTCCCTACTGTAATGATGCATTGTGAAAGTTCTTGGAATAATGAAATTATGTTTTGTGGCTAATTATTTGTCCTTGCATCAATTTTTTGTTTCCTTTTTCCTTTCTCATGTTTGCAGGTGAACTGTGCAACTAGTGTTTCTTTTGCAAGTTTTGGAGGTCATTGTGCTTATCAAGGAATGAAGTACTGTATGTAAATTGAGTATGTGATGTATCTTCATCCTCCTCATGATCATCTCTCTTCATTGGAAAGCCAAAATTTTGTCTAGAAAACCCCTTTCTTGGTGCATCACCACTTCTAGTATAGGTTTTATTTCTTGCAAATCTCTCTCCCTAATCCCTTGGAAATGTTAGTATAGGTTTAGGTAGCTTTTTTATTACATTAAGAGTAGTGTAGTGCTTAGTTTAGGAAGAGGAATCCGACCTTCTCTAGAGGTTCACCTCAAGCCCGAAAGTCCCATAGCTTGAGAGGTGATCCCATGTTACCCAATCACACCAAATGTTGTGTTCACCTTTAGGCCATTTAGGGGGTGCAGTGATTTGGTGATAACATCACCTCGGGAAAGTGTTCCACGATGCAGGAGATTTGGAGTGTCCTTGAACCCAAAGAAATGTATATTCTTGGCTCATGAAGACAAGTTACTAGGCCACGTTGTGTTTAAGGAGGGATTGGAAATTGATCCGAAGAGTGTGGAAGCCATTCAAACATTGTCATTTGTAAGTCACAAGAAGGGTCTCCAAAGTTTCTTGGTGATAATTAATTTTGTTGGAATATTTTTAGTAGATTTTACCTTCTCTCATCCGGCAATAACAATATTGCTAAAGAAGAGCATGGCATTCAAGTGGAAAACGAGAGGGACAAGAAATATTTGAAACTACCAAGGATACTATATCCCAAGTTTTGAATCTCATCAATCTAGATTTCTCCAAAGACTTAATGCTCTATGCTTTCAATGGTTCTGGACACCATCTCCACAAGTTTGGTGTAGCAAAGTAAAGAAGGATCTCGAGCGGTTGGTTTCCTTCTTCGGTGAAAGCTTGGAGGACTATGAGGTGAGGTACTCCTTATTTGAGAAACATATCCTCATAGTTATTAGGAGTTTGAAAATTTTCAAGCATTTGGTCTCAAATAATAGAATCCAGTGTGTTACTATCCCATGTTGGGGTCAAATATTTCTTCTTGAATAAATATTTGAATGAGAAATGGGCAGTTGGATCACCCATGTCATGGAGTATGACATAGATATTAAAGTCACCAAATTGGTCCATGGAAAGGGGATGTGTGAGTAGTTGGCTTCTAGTCAACATGTTGAGGTAAGTGATCAAGAAGAGGTTGTTTTGGTATTACAGGATGATCAGGAACAAGTAGATGATAGCATGCATACTCCTTGCTAGACTTGGGATATGATATACTTGTTACAAACAATTATATGCCCTCCAAAGATGAGCAAAGAAAAAAGATGATATTTCATACTTTAATCCATTCCACATGTTCCGATTGAGGGTGTTTTGGTTAAGAAGGACGTGAATGGAGTTCTATTAAGGTGCATTAGAACAAACCAAGTTGAAAGGGTTTTATAGGAATTCGATGACGAAGAATCTAGAGGTCATTTTGATCCAAGAGTAACGACTCTCGGGATCACGCGAGCTGGTTTTTATTAGCCTATATTGTTTAACAACTACTATGCTTGGGTGAAATGTAAAAAAATATGCATTCTTCATGGGCAAGAAAATCTACCAAAGGCATCCACTTCATCCCATTTCGGTTGACTAGCCTTTCATACAATCAGATTAGACTTAATTAGGGTCATTAATCCCAATTCTAGACAAGGTCACAAGTGGATCCTCAATGCGGTAGACTATTTCACCAAGTGGACCAAGGAAACAACGCTCAAGGAAGCCAATGACTCTGGTACATTAGACTTTTATGAAGGGATAGTGACAATATTCGGAGTTCCAACCACCGTTATATCGAGATAATGCTTTGAAATTCCTTGGTACCAAGATCACTGAGTGGGCTATTAAGAATGGAATGTACCTCAACACCTCATCAAATTATTACCCCAGGGTAATGGTAAAGTAGATTCCATGATCAATAAATTATTAAGAATCATCGGGAGTACTCAGATGAAAATCAAAGGACTTGGCATACCAAGTTAAAATCAGCCTTGTGGGATGATAGAATCACACCAAAAGTGTCAATGGGAAACTCCTGTTACAAAATGGTCTCACGGAAGGAATCCAGATCGCCCATATCACTTGAGTTGCTAACTTTGGAGCTCATGAAATAGCTAGATCTATCGAGTTCAAGCCTATGGAAGACAAGTATGCAAATCTCATGGAATTGGAAGAAATAAGAGAGCATGTAATGCATGCCATAGAAAAATACCAATCCTTGATCAAGAGGAAGTTTGATAAGAAATATAAAGTGAGAACCTTGTAGGAAGGATACTTGGTCCTTAAATGGGATGCATATCGGGCTAACAGAAAGGCATTCCAAATTTGATGTCATATGGAGTGCCCCTACATAGTAAAAATATGTAAAAACAATAATGCTTTCCAGATATCCAAGATAAAAAATGAGAGAAGAACTTCGATTACGGTGAACAAAATTTACCTCAAACATCATGATATTGAAAGGAAAATTCTCACCTTTGTACATATAAGCTTAGAATTTGTATTTCCTCCAAGTGTTTTTGTAACACATTTCTTTATTGTAGTTTAGGTTTTCTTTTGTAATAAGTGTTTGTACACACTCTACATGTTTCGACTTGGATCATCTATGATTTTTTTATCTTTGTACATATTTTTATGTTGTTGTTGCTCTTACGACAGTGCATTTTAGAAGAGGTAATGTCTATGGGAAAAATCAACAAGTTGTTCTCAGCTCTACGGTACTTCATGGTTTTTCAAGAAATATGTTCAGTTCAGCTCCCTGTTCTTGGAAAAAAATCAAATTTTGGGGTAGTTTTCAAAAGTGTGTCTCTCGGCCCCAATAGATCGATTCTAAGTCCAGAGTTCTCTGTGGATTTTCCTTGGTCTGTAACATTCCCATTTTAAGACTTTAGAAACAAGGGAATTTATTTGTTTTCATAATTCTCTCTATTCTAATTAACATAATTGAGAACATGCATTCCAAAGCCAATCAATCTCATAACAAAAAACCATATGCAGCTATAAATGACTCGGTGGAACATTGATCTCTCATTTCATGACTCGGTATCATATCGATCTCTCATGTTAACTTAATAATTTTTATACTATGTCTCAGCATGGTTCCTTTACCCTTTTCGAGGTATTAAGTGTTCTATTTAAGAGGCCTATCTGAATATTTGTTACCGATATTCATATGAAATCTCGCTTCTTAAACTAGGTGACATAGGAAAACGCAACCAACAACTTGCGATACTTTGGCCAAATATTTTAAACATATTGTTCATGTTTATATTCCCAGATGACATACACATCAAATGGAATAAGTCCTTCACCTCACTCAATCTGTTATCTAGAATGGTCCTTACTACTGTTAGTCCACTCTTTCATAGTTTAACCATAGACAAGGTTAACAACATAGACTAGTGTGGAGGAATGCTCATGGTGACTAAGGGTACATAAACATACTCAATCGACCTAATTCAATTGCGTGTGTCTAGTTATCCTAAGTCATCATGAGTTGACCCGACACTAGGTCATGCCCTAACTTTACCTAGGGAAGAACTATGATCAAGTCAGAATTTATGTAGATCTAGTTGATTAAACTCTGAAGGGTGTTGCAACATGTCAACTGCAACACAATATCCTCATGAAGACCCAAGTCCTCACAAAGGTAATGCACTGTAGTTGGCGTGTGTCAACATATTTCTAAGTTCTCCTCATCCGGATGAACATGTTGTACAAGAAGTTAATGACTTATTAATTATCTCTTTATAGATCAATTACAGTTACCCTACCGAGAAACTAGGTTCATTGATAATTAGGGTTCCAAGTTAAAAACGCAATAAGAAGTAGGTATGCAAATACATCTACTCCCTAATCATTTCATAAGTTATGTTTTTATACCATTAACATTTTGTTTATATTTTACATAACAGATCCAACACACATTAAAGAGATGTTTGCTTACTTACTTACCCAAAGCCTTAGCTTACTTAAGTTTTGAGTAAGTTCTTTTTATATTAGAATTCAATGGAATGAAGTCTAATCCCATTTATTTTCCTTTCCTACATTCCTATTCTGGTTAAGGAATTATTCAAGAGGAAGCACACCTTCCACTATCCAAAGATAACATTGGATTCATTCCCAAAAGGTCTTAAAACAAGTTTATGATTCATTGCATGGAAGTTGTCTTCCCTTTTTCTTATAAAGGGTTAATGTTCATTTATAACCCCATAGTATATTATAAGTTATCATCATAGTTTTATTCACCCACAAACATTTGATTTAAATATATTCATAGTGATATAGTTGGATAACCATGCAAGAATGTCAACTTAATAAGTTGCATTTCACTAGAGAGGGTAGTACATCTAGTACCCCTGATCTCTATTCAATCTATTCCAACCCAAGAGGGTATGTTACTAATAGAAAAATTAGAGAAATACTTAACATTTCCATTCACATAATACCCAAAAAGGATTACACATCAAGTACAAGAAAGTCCACAAATCTTTCATTCATCAAGATGATTCATACATTATAAGTCCAAACACTTCAGACATTTCTAATGTCAAACAACAATAACAAGATCAATTACAAGTACAAATTTCTTTTTCCATCAAATACATTTCAATAATGAACATATTTCATCATAAAAGATCCAGTCTCTTTGGTAAACAAATGTAACTTCCTATAAATATTTTCTCCTTTCATCACTTACGAATTCCATCTATAAAATTACTAGCACGAGTTAGTTCATTGAACTGGGCATGATAAACACTAAACATTAAAACGATTTTCTTTTAGCTAACTGTTTCATAAAAAGAACTCTACTATTATGAAACAGTCCTAAGAAATTCAAAAATACATACCAAAAGGAGTTACCATACACAAATAAGAGGGAGAGAGAGAAAAAGTGGTCAACCTTATCATAAGTAAGAATAGATCATAATATAAACAACTTCAACATTCTATACTATTGTCTTTCATAAAATAATTAAAATAGTAAATCAGATAAGTAATATTTCATCACAATCCCAATATGATTTTCATACCTTACTTTCATGTTTCACTTCTTAGTTTTAACCTATTTATCATAAGAAGATAACTATCCTAACTATCTTTTAGGAATAGTTCAAAGTAGTAGATAGAACAATAGTACTTCCATCTCAATATTTCATTCACCTAAATTCATCCTAGAATCGAGATGCCAATAATCAAATTAAAAACATAGGAATAAGTTTAGGATGATCCAAACAACATAACTTAAAAAGAGTTTCTAATTTAAGAATCCTAAAACTCAAATTCAGAATTAGAATCTAATTTAAGTTAAAGTCAACACTAAATAGATCTCATCAAAGGGTAAGATCAAATTTGTCATACAATTGGGACTAAACACACAATCCTCAAAGAGATACATCATTACCAATGTTAAGTCAAAAGAGTAGAATGGAAGGGTTTAACAATCAGCTTCAACTCAATCAACCATCCAGATATTTTCTACTAAGCACAAATATTTACTCAAAAAGTTTCAAATCATACACTACTTCAGCTATACTTCCCAAGCACAACTGAACTCAATCTTACTAGACAGGTCCAAGAGTTGAAATAATAATGGAACAGATCAAAGAAGGAAAACACCTTCATCAAGTTTGAAGGAAGAAGATTAAAGAAAAGAGAGATATATTAATTTCTCTTAACTCTAAGCATGATTAGGAAGAGACCAAAAAGATAACCATGAACAAATATTGACCATCTCAGTCTATACTATCCTAAACCAAAATCCCAAACAGAGAAACGAATCAAGGATCAAATTGAATGTACAAAAAAACAAGAGAAGAAAGAATGATGAACAACAACCATTCCTTTACCCTATGACATTCAAGAACATAGTATTGACAGCTTCAATATCCACTAAGACAACAAGTAACCATTTTCTAATAGACACAGTGGAGAAAGGAAGAGGGTTATCGAAGGTAAGTCTACATAGTCCTCCTAACTTAGATCCATAAAAGGAAGGAAGTATAAAATGTGATTTAACCAACAAGAGTTACCATTTCTTCTCATCAATACAATACTATCAAAAATCTAAATGAACTGAAACCGAGTTCGATGGACAAGGTCAAAGATCATGCAAACTAAACACATCAAACAATGTCCATAGAACTATCCAGACATTCAAGTTGAAAAAAACAACTAAAAAAAATAGTATGCAAATACCCAAGATAATTTTTCCTTCTTAGCAACAGTTGCCTTAATTTCAGAGGTTACCCAATACTCAAAAGAATAGAAATTGAGTTCATTTCCCTCATGGGATCAAATAGTCAGACATATGGACTAAACAATATCATGAGAATTATAAGTTGCGAAATTTGAAGATAAAATCTGAAAGAACTAACACATCGTGAAACGTTAGCACTTGCCAAGTAAAACCCAACAACTTAACTTCCTCAAAAACCAATGGAGAAGACTACTGCAATAGGAAATTTAATAAAAACACCCATAATCACCATCACAGAAGGGGTAAGAAAATAGATGAATACTCAAATTTTGATCATTCCAACAAAACCCAGTAGAATAAGCTAAAGCTAGAGTCGCAGATTTTATTTCCCAAAAGATTCATACAAGATCAAACAGTCAGTCAAGAAAATCAACCACTTAATCCTCAGAAGCATTCTCACTGAGTGACACAAGATCTCCTTAAAAAAGTTCCACGAATTTAAGCATTCTAGTTACCTACAGTTTAACACAGTTCAACAAGAGTATGAGAAGTTTTGACTACATATTAGGTTCAAGAAGAAGGAGCAAAGCATAACACCAGGGAGTCAAATCAAGATGAAAAAAATCTAGATCTCACATTCCTCATACAAGTAGAGTTGAAACATAATTCACATAAAAAAACACCACAAAATAAAACACATGCAAAGATGATCTAAACAACCATGCAAAAACTAGAATGTTCACAAGAAGAGCAGAGTTGTTTTTATGATCATTTAAGTAAAAGAAAAACAACTTAATGGGTAGAGCCTATCATGCCTGATAGAGCTTCTCCTTCACTGATTTGTAGAATATTTCTAAGCAAAACTTCAATAACCTCTTCTTCTCCATGCAACGTCAACCAACTTCCAACACTTCTCCCTTCTTCTTATAGTTTTTACAGAGTCCAATAATAGCTCTATGCAATGAAAAAATAACAGTCATGCAAGAATCGAATTGGAGGTTTGATGGACGAAAAAACATCATGCAGAGATCGAGCTCAAAAATGAACCGAAAGATCAAAACAACCATGCAAAACCCCTCATGCATCTTCCTAGGAAATTTTTTCCAAGTTCAAAAACATTAAATGCCAAGGACTGTCAATTCCCTCCTTTTTCCACACCACTACCATCTCCATATTTGGCAAAGACTAAATTCAAATTTGTATGCAACCAAACTTGGTGGAGGTGCCAACTCAACCTCCCCTAATTTTTCCAATGCCCATGCCAAAGTTGGCAGTAGGAAGAGATAAGACTACATTAAATCCCATTTAATATTTAGAAACCGATGCCACCGACCACCCAATTCCCATGTCATTCCATAGGCCCCCTTTAGGTTAGGTTAACTTTAGTTTAGGAAATCATCATAGGTCCATAGGTAGGTCTAAGTTTAAGTCTTAACATTCTAACTAACAAAAGATCATAGAGACATAGGTTAGACTTAGCTCTAGGACATAGTTACTAACATTTAGACATAGATACAATAGGTTCCCATTCGAAGCAAACATTGCATGCTAACAAAAGAAGAACCAGCCATGACATCTACATTCAATATATATAGTAGGGTCTGAAGACTTCATCAATTCTCTAGCATAGTTCAAATCCAAATGATCAACTGATCTAACAGACTTGGTCGTTATGACCACAAAATTATGAATTAAAATCATACCTTGGATCAATGGAATTGATCCAAGGTAATGTTGTTATGAAAGAAGAGTTTATTAAAATAGAAACTGAATTTCTCAATTCAAGTAGTGAACTAATTCTGCATAAGGAGGTGGGTTGCTCTTATTAAATACAACAAAAACATGACAAAATGTACCTGCTCAATGGATGAATTATTTTCTACTGTAAACATGATTTCCAAAGTCATAAGAGTACACCATCATAAGAAAAAATCACCTGTCAATGTTTGTACCTTCTAAATTAGAAATCATCATAGGTACTAGTCATGTTTGGAGGTGTTACATGGTCAAATTTTTAGTTTTGGAGACATTTTACAAGTTTTATCCAAAATCCTAAAATCGACTCTAAGAGCAGGTCAAGGAGGTTTTAACTCGATACTAAGTTCACGCAAGTCCAAGGGACATGTTTTCAAAGGAAAGATTAGTTTCTTCAAGGTTAGGCTTGACTCCATGCCCAATGGATGCTTCAAGGCTACTAGTCTCTTCATATAGCAGGAAAATTTCCCTAATAGGTCACCAAACTCTTATCCCAAATTCACCCCTAGGTTAATTTGGATAACTCATTATAAGTGGACTTAACCATTCAAATTCAAAAGACACCCAAATGGCCATCAAATTTCAGTCCCTGTATCAAAAGAGAAAGTTAGTTCATAATGGGTTTGAACACTGGATAGGGCTTCATGAAGTGATTTGGAAGGATACAACTGAGATTTCAAGTTTTGGAATCATTGTAAGTGATTCAAGGAAGTTTAAGAGGTTTTGGACTCGAATTGGGCTTTCGGGCCTAAAGGAGCATGAATCATAAAAGAGTACCTAAGCTTAAAATAAATATTATGGGAGCTACATGAGGAATTATAAGTCTAACAAAGTACCTATGGAAATAATTTTTCATTCCCTACATAGTGGAAAATACGGGACAACTTGAAACATCATACAACTTTCAAGGTAACTAACTGCATTCGACATACAACTAGCCATCTTGAGAAAGAAGGAGCTAGATTTAGGTTTAAAAGTTTAAATTGGATATTGATACCACCACAATTGGATTAATTTATTCTTCCGTAGGTGTAATCATATAAAATTTTTCCCCAAAACTCATGCGGGAGTTCGAGATATCACCTTTCTGCAAGTTGGCCTTTAGGGGTTGGATGTTTGGGTTGGACAACTAAGGGGTTGGATGGCTGGGTTGGATGGCTCAGGGGTTAGATGGCCATCCAACCTAGGTGGTTTGATGTCTAAGGCATTGGAAAAGTGTTGAAGTACATCGACCCAAGTTGTATGGCGTGCGGAGACCCAAGTTGGATGGGTCAGTTTGGATTGGATGGCCCAATAGTCATACGGCAGACAGGTTATATGGCACGAGTTAGATGGCTACGAGGATGGTTAGGTGGGAATCAGATGGCACAAGGTTAGATGGACATCTAACCTAGTAGTTTTACGTGTAGAGATAGACGATCATATGACCCCCATGTTGGACCCGACCCACAATGTAAGAATGTCGGTCATGAGGTTGAGGCGATTTCCATAGGGATGTATGGCCTAGAAGATAGATGGCTATCCAACCCGGATATAAATGATGACTTGGTGAGGTTGGACTTGTTTCAACCCCAACATAGTTAGATGAGTCACAAGCTAGGAGAAGGTAGGTGGGTGAATGACAACTCAACAACCATGATTTAATGAGGTATGGCACCCATGACTACCCGTGTAAGAAAAGTACCAATTGTATGGCTCCCCATACCTCTTTAATGCATTATGTCATTTGTTGGAAAAAATTTCTTATATATTACAAAATATACCCCATTTTGAGGGGAGAATTTCTGTAATGTAAAGGAGCTCTGTCAAAATTGTTCCGAGCTATTGTGAGATAAAGGCCTCGAATTTAGACATTTTGTAAAGGATTTTTCCTTGTGCCTATATTGTAATGCATTGTGCATGTTTTTAGTAATTAAATTATTGTTTTGTGGATTTTCTTGCCCTAACTTGAGTTATATTGCATCTTTTACCTCCTATTATGTTTGTAGGTATATTGTTCATGTTTATATCTCTTTGTAGGACCTTTAATTTGTTGTGCTTTATGAATCTAGGGAATTGAACTCTGTTTTAGATGGTGGCTTTTCATCTTCCCTCTCCTACTTTTTTACTTCCTATTTTTCACTCACTCAGAGTATCTCATCCCTTTCTTGGTGCATCACCTTCCCTTATAGTAGATTTAATTTTATGCAATCCTTTTATCCATGTCTCCTTAGAAAGCATTAGGGTAGGATTATTTTAGTTTTCCATTCTCTAAAATGGGAGAATTTGGCTCTAGGTTAGGAGAAAAAGTTAGCTTTCTTTAGAGGGTTATCCTACTTGCATGGTCCCACACTTGCAGGATAATCCCATGTAACTATGAAGATTACACTAATTTCCGACACACAAATCACTAGAAATTAGGGGTGTTGTAACTTTACAATAATAGGTAATACAAAGCTCTTTCTTTTTGTCTTAGGTCGTATTGACCAAGTAGTACAACAATAACATATTGGGTAGCTGAAATATATAATGGTAGAGGTTCACCTGGGGTAGGTGGCATGAGAATTTGAGGACTAGTTAGATATTGTTTAAGTAATTCAAAGGCCTTCGACACTCAACACCCCAGTTGAAAGTAACATATTTCTTTAGTAGATGTGTAGAAGGATGACACTTATCTCGCAAGTTGTGATATAAATCAACAAATTTTCTGAATCTTACCTTGCAATCTGCATAATTTTTAAGGTTATGTGGTGGAGGCATCTCTATAATAGCTACAACATTTACAGGATCTACCTTGATCCCTCTCCTTAACAAAATTAAACCCAATATTTTTCTTGATTGTACGCCAAAGATGTAATTCTTAGGGTTTAATTTAACATTGTAGTCTTAGAGGCATTGAAAGTTACACCTTAGCACTTCTAGGTGCTCTTCTCTAGTCTTGGACTTTCCCAAGATATCGTTTTCATAATCTTCCGTAATAACATTCATCATGTCATGAAAGATGGTTTTCATTGATCCTTGATAAGTGGCCTCGGTATTTTGAGGCGAAAGGCATCACTTGATAGCATAATGTACTCGAGGGTTATGAATGCAAAAAGATTGTGTTGATCGTCATCTGTGATTTTGATCTGGTTATAACCTAAAAATCCATCCATGAGGAAAATATTTCATAGCTAGCAGTTGAATCGACAATCATGTCTATCTTAGGTAGAGGGAAATCATCCTTAGGACATGTTTTTTTCATATCTCTAAAGTTTATGCATATTCGATACCAAATTGGATTTTTCTAGCGGCACTATGTTGGATATCCATTATGAGTAATCAATAGGTCTGATTAAACCTATTGCTAATAGTTTTTCCAACTCTTCTTTAATGAGAAGTGCTACTCTTGGGTGCATCTTTCTCAACTTTTGTTTGATATTTTTGGCATATCGGTGCACAACAAGGTTGTGTGTGACTAGTGTTAGGTATAAACCTAGCATATCTATGTATGACTACGTAAATATGTCAGCAAATTCCTTTAGCAATGTCACAAATGCTTTCTTCTCTTGTGATGAGAGTGAAGCCCCTAGTTTGACCATTTTTGGATCCTCATTTAATCCAATGTTAATGTTGATAGTCTACTAAATCAATAGTTTAGATGAATCTTATATCCATGTAGGATCGTGGGGAGACTCGAGATCTTCTTCCAAGTGTGATTCAATGAGAGTTTCACCCTTTCTTTGACCACCTTTTGTGTCCTTTAATTTTTCTACTTGGTTTTTTGCAAATGCCTCAAATAGGTTTTCTTTGTGCATCATGGACTTTTTTCTTCGTCGAGGCTTTTTAGTGGTCATTTTTCCATCATTTTCACTTTTATTTAGTAGAAAACACATCTCACCCTCCTCCCTAAAATATGCACATGCATTCATATTGATGGAGAAGCATTTTTATGGTCGTTGATTGGAATGGTATCCCAAGTGCCCATGAACTCTACAATTGCCTCATCGTTTTCAAATAAATTGACTGGTACATGAATTTGTTGGTCCCAATCAATGAGGTTGGGATATACAAGGGAAATTTTGGATTTGGTGTGAGGATTAAACTGTGAAATGGTAAAGATGTCGATTCTAGGAATAATAACAAAACTACAAATTTAATTATCAACAACAATTTGAGATAAACATAAAAATAGGGAAAATACGAGAGACAAATAAGATATAGAACATAATAGAGTGATTTCTATTGAATAGAGAAGGGGATTTTATACAATTTTTTTCTCATATAATCATGGAGTCAAGTATAATCACCTTATCCCCGTAGCTCTCCTCTAATCCCTAGTCATACTCCCACACCCCTATCCATGAGTTATGCATGACAACTAATTGTGCACACTCATGTATTATTTAAATAATAAATAATACAAATATTCAAACTATATGTTCACACTATGAACAATTATTTCCTAACATTCACCCCCTTAGTGTGAACATGGGTGAGTTATGTCTAGTACCTACCTGCTCATGTTCTACAATCCAATGGTTTTTGAATAGTACCATCAACACCAATAGGTTTTCTAGTGGAACCATTAACCACTATGTATGTGATTTTCTAAGAGATTCAAAAACTCTCAAATTGCTTTTCTAGTGGACCACCAACAACTTTCATAGTAGCGTTTACGTTTCCCCACTCATATTTTACAAAAGGAAACAATATATAGGAAAATATGTTCCTAACTATGAATAGGAATTATCGTTCTTTTCTTTATGTAGTACAACACATGTTGAAATTCAACACACCAAACACAACTGAAAAAAAATGGCCACCAAAGTAATATTGTGGCCTCATCGATGGTTCTGACGATGAGTCGTTAAAATCCCTCCTTCCTCCATTGCCTCCCACTGCATGAGTGATGCTACTTAGTATAAGTAGTCATCTTCATCCTCCTTCTATTCACGTTCTTCTTTTCCATTTACTGATTCCTCAAAGATTTTTGTTCATTAGTTGTATTTGTATTGTCACCTTCCATTAATGGGATTTCCTTTATGGGTGTCCAAATTGGTCAAAAATGCACCCTTCCAATAATCTTTATTTAAAAGCTGAAAGTAAAATTTTCTGAAATATTTGTAAAAAATGGAAAAAATAAAAAAATTGGTCCAGAAGCAGAAAGCATAGGATTAATGTGTACAGCTCGAAAAAAACACATTACCAATTGAAATTTATGGCACTTACAAGTTCTAAATCCAAAAATGGCTAAAACAGATGGGTATGGGTTACCTTTGTTGTAACTCATGATTTATCATGCATGCACAAGTTAATGCAGATCTAAATATTGGAGGAAGTCATGTATTAGAGCCAAAACCAGAAGTCCATATTGCATTTTTAGAAGGTAGTAGATGATTGTGGATTCACCCGAGATAGGAGATGTTGTTTGAAGTAGACATGGGTCTAATTACAGTTGAAACACTCAATGCATGTCACATATCCGATTAAAAGCTGGATCAGAATCATTGATTTATCAAAGATTAAATGAAAACAAAAAGCAAATAGATAGAGAACCATTTTTAGAAACACGATAAGAAACCGAGATCACTAGAAAGCATCTAAAACCTTCCAATTGACAATCCTTTTGGGTCGATATTCATCGTTCGTGCATATTTTTTCCCAACAATGGTGATGGAAGATTAAAAAAATTCATATCTAAAGGCCTCACAAAATCCTACATTTTATCATTTTGGTCTAACCCACTCGATACTAGATAATAACATAACTAAATATTTGATTATGAAGTTTAGCAACAAAAATTTGAGATCAACATAAAAATTTGGGAAAATACAAAGACAAATAAGATATAGAACATAAAAGAGTGATTTCTATTGAATAGAGAAGGGCATTTTATACAAGTTGTTTTCTACTATAATCATAGAGTCAAGTCTTATCACCTTATCCCCATATCTCTCCTCTAATCCCTCGCCATACTCCCACACCCCTATCCATAAGTTATGCGAGATAACTAATTAAGCACACTCATGTATTATTTAAATAATAAATAATACAAATATTCAAATTATATGTTCACACTATGAACAATTATTTCCTAACAAGGAAAAGGCTGGTAGAGACAAGGTCCTTATACATGCTATAACAAGAATCCACATTGTTTTCGAATGAGGTGAATTGTCCTCACGTTACAAAAAAGTGTCATCAATTTCTAACAAGTGGAGCCCACTAAGGTTTAATGCCTAGGCCATATTTTTTTATTTTAAATGGGGTATCAGTATAGTTTCTATTCTACCTTTAGCATTGGTACCACACCCAAATCTTGTGTATCCCATGGCATGCATCATTTTATGTGCCTTAATGTATTCTAGATCTTGGTGATAGGAAGCCATTGTTCCTTCGAGAATCCACCTTGTAGGTGTATCAATTTTTTCATCCGATAAAAGGCCATGGGGTACAAATTTCTCGAAGGTATTAGGAAAGCTATCCTGAGACTTGTTAATTGAAAACTAGGCCTACCCTATGTTTTAGGTGATAATGAAAGGTTGGATACCAAGAGGGCTTGCTGAAGAATAAAATCTTCCATTGAGTCATCTGATGCCACCTTTAAATCCCATTTTGTAAAGGGAGAGAATGGTGTGGAAGCTCCTAACGTATCGCTTATTTGTAACATGTCGGGATCAACTCGAGCTCTTAAAGCATCTTTTTATAATGGCATGAAAATGTCCATTGAAGGACATTCATATGATACTTGAGAGAAATAATGGAGCACCATACAATACACGAATGGTTCATGATCTCGTAAATGGTGATCTTCTTCCTCCATGATATAACTTAATACTTTGATGGAACGTGGAAGGAACAACCCTGCATGATATGGATCCATGGGCAGCCTCTAGGAGCATGTTGTAAGGAAGATCTTGGTCTAGGACATGGAACTTCATGTCATGGTTTTTCGGACCTACCTCCATAGGAAATACAATGGTATCGGATGATTCATGTTCAACATTATCATATGTTGTGATTGTGATTACATGAGAATCCAGATCTCCTTCAGTGTGACCTAGCTTCTTGCGAGCTTCAAGGTGCATATGTTCAAACTTGATCCATTATCTACAACAACTCTTTTAATCTTGTGAAGAGTAACGAACAATTCAATATAGAAGGTAAATTTATTCTTGGGGTTGTTGAGTGGGATTTTATTGGGTAAAAATAAATGTAGTCATCATAAATGATGTTTACAACCATTTATTGAAGGTATGAAGGATCAATATCATTTGACACTCCTAACCCTTGAAGGGTTTTATAGAGAATGTATTTATGAACATTTGATATTTTGAGAAGATCCAAGATTGAAATCTTGGTTGTGGTCTTCTCAAGTTGATCTAATAGATCATATTGGCCTTCTCGAGGAGTAGGAGTTGGAAGTTATGGGATTATTAAATGATTGTGTCATATTGCCAATTTGTAATCATTGCTAAAAATGCTAATGGAATTCACATGCTCATCGATGAGTGAATACATCCTATGAGTGAATCGAATTGGTTATTCGATGGCATATTTACATAGTTTGTGGATCTCGTAGTCATTAGAAGAGTGGCCCGATCCATATTTTTCCCCCCTTTATTTATCATGTTTATGGAAGGTTTGTTTAAATATCCCCATATTTTCATTAGGTCTAGACCTTGATTCAAGTGAGTCCACTTCAAAAAAAAATTCATCGGTGAGGTGTTGTTTAAGGTGTCTTACTTTTAAACATTTATCGGTCTTGTGTCCCTTGATGCACGATGAAAGTCACAATACTCGTGATCTTTGTACCATCCTGGTTTAGGTGTGTCATTTTCATAGGGCACCATTGTTAGATACTTGAACCATGGTTTATGCCTCTAGTCACTCAAAATCATGGACAAAAATTTTGTAAGGGAGTAAACATCGTCATTTAATCAGATTTTGAGTGGGTCCTTTTATAAGTTTTAGGATAGGACCTCTTTGTATTTGGAGTTAGTGATGACATCCCCTACAACATTCTTATTCTTGTTAAATAAATTAGGTTTGTCTGTAGGTTTGGACTCATGTTTAACTTTTGCGAAGGGTTTTAGCGTTCCTTTTTCTATCAAAGCCTTCTCGATTTGGCTTCCCTTCTCAATAACTTCTTCAAAGTTATTGACGCAATGCATTTGTAAGTGAAATGCAATGTCTAGGTTCAAATTTGGTACGAATATGCTAACCAACTATGTTTTTAGGAACTACGTAAGGGAAGCGGCTTGCTAACCCTCACCATCACTGCAAGAAACTAGTAAAGGTTTCGTTTGGTATTTTTTGGCGTTACATATATCTAGCATGGTTATATCATTCTCCATGTTGAACAAGAAATGATGCATGAAGTTTTATACTAGTGTAATCCATGTAACTATTGTCCCTTTTGGTATGTGTAGGAACCATTCCAATGCTTGTCCTTCTAAACTATGAGGAAAAAATGTATTAGATAGTTGTCACTAAAATCTACATCTTGGCAATCCATATAGAAGTTTTTGATGAGATCATGAGGATCACCTTTACCTTTATATTTATCAAACTTTGAGAAAACAAACTTTGGGAATGGTGTAAGTGGTATGTCTCTTTCGAAATGGTAGGGGCATAGCTCGTCATATTGATATTTCTTGATATGGCCCATGTTACTTTCTTGGAGGGTCGTAAGCATGGTTTTCATTGATTGTAACTCTTGCGTAAAGAGTTTCTCTTTGGTGGGATAAGACAACTTTGAGTATTCAAATTTTCTTTAAGACCTCATCTTCATGTGGTTTATTTTAAATTTTGCTAGTTTTCATCCTAGGATTTTCCTATGTTTACCCTTGCTTGGATCCTTACTTACAGAGGATGCCATATACGCTAATTGTTGGTTAAGAGTTTGAATCTATCCTTGTATAGTGAACTCCTTGTCTTGAGGGTCCTCTTTATCATCATATTTTAGAGGAGGTAAATCTTGACGTTCTCATTCTACCTTTACCCTATGATGGATTTTAAGGGTGGAAATTGAGTACTACCATTTTGTTTCGATGTTTCACCTTCGATATTGGTATCGGAGGTGGAAGCATGACATCCCTCAATGGTATGATATATGTTGTTAAGGGGTGTTCTTTGCATTTCTTCTTCATCTTTAGTGTATCATGGCTAGGGGCCTCTTATTCTAGTGGTACTTTGGCACCTAATTCTAACACTCGTGTAAGTGCCTAATCTTTATTGCAAATTAGAAAATCATCAAAGTAAGTGACGTCAACATTGTCGTATCTTGAAATGATTCAATCTCATCTCCACTATGATCTATCAACCCTTTTGTTTCTTTTACTTGGTAGAAGAGGGAAGCCAAATTATAACCTAGAAAAGGGTTTATCTCTCGTCTCTTAGACTCCATTCCTAACCCTTCCATTTTTGATAGGTTTTATGCAATTTTTTTCACACAAGGTGGTGTTTAGTGTAATCAAGGATAAAACACCTAAATGTAATGTCTACAACAAGTTTTAGATCCCTAACTACATCAATGATGTTTTAAAGAATAAATAATCAAAGGATTGTCCTAGGATAACTCTAAAATATTTCTAACATGTAATGCACAATAATTCAATTTTTTTACATCAATCAATCAAGTAACTACACCATAAGTAGATGATTTTCAAAGGTAGTTTGATGTTATATGATTAACACAATGGTAATACTTAGGTATAATTTGAGATGAACAAGGCATAAATATTAACAAGAGGTTAACGTGATCTCCAATAAAAGGATGCTAATGGTGAGTTTACGGACAAGAAAGACCCAAACCCTATTGAAAATTGAGATTACCCATGCGAGACATGCAACAATGTTACTAGGATACATTACCCAAGCTTCACTAGAAAGTGAGGTATTAGTATCAAAGTAATATCAATATGATGTCAACAAAGTAATCAATACTTTTTCAATATTGAGGTAATTTTTGAACACAAAACCACGTCAAAGTATACTAAGGATATGTTAATATGTGGGTTGCATAATGTTACAAAATGGACACTTAGGTCACATTTATGAGAAATAAGATGTAAGTATCGAAATGTTTCAGAGGCGATGCAAACAACATAACAATTATAAGGAGGATCTATGATGATTCAAGCCTAACTACAATGATAATGTGTCTTAATATGGGTTTGAGACAAAGGGCCTACTAGAACGTGAGGATGTACCATTCACACTTTCAACACTTTAATTCGACATTGCTGACCTAGTTATGCGCAAGTGACTACAAAAGTGGTGGACACATTTATTTCTAGTGGTATCCACACGTGTTGTTCTCTTTTTCCCCAAAATGGACAACAAGATAGAAAAGGTGTAGATCAAATGGGGTTGAAATAGACTTGGCGTCACTTTGGAAACAAAAATCTCACCTTAGGGTAAGAGAGAAACTAAGAAAAGTAAGGCTTCATAAATCTCGTGATGAATGTCACTTAGTGCAAACTTGAATGGACTCTCCCCTTATTCGAAAAAAACGGTTTTAATTTGAGAAAGTTCTTACCTTATGAAATCTCTATGAAACTCAACTGGATTGATATGAAAATGTGGGTTCCAAGATGATATATATTCATATTGGTTCTCTCAACTAGGTGTCACCAATTACCTCTATGAGGTCGGTTTTCCAAGGAATTTTCATTGACTAAGCCTTGGAGTATCCTAGCTTTACTTTAGCCCCTTTAATATAATCAGCATACAAATGCATTCGGTTCTACTCTCACTAGGGTCACAATGGAGATAAATTTGACTCTAAACTCATAAATGAAAAACTAGTCAAATGGGTGAGTGGAGCGCTTCCCATTGTGTCCACATGGTTCCCTCTTACGTGGACTACTTTGGGGTTCCTAGGAGAATCCCTTTGTTGTAGCTTAGGCTAATTCCAAGGAGTTTCTCCTAGTTTAAAGTGGATGAGTTTACCCTTATCTAAACCTACGAATTAAGTGTTTTGAAAATGGTGTGTTTTTAATCTTTCAACTTAGTGAGGTTTTGTACATTTGTTGTGAACCTACAACACACAAATTATCTTTTTTTAGACTCCGATTCCTTCAAAAGTGATAGTTTCATTCAAAAAAAAAAGGTTATTAGTTCTCGCATGTAATTTATAGAAAGACGATTAAACATTACTTTTTATTCCTAAGATGAGAAGGAAGAGCATACACAACATATAACCCAACTAGTTAGTAACAATGAAGAAAAACCTATAAATCAACACACAACTTGTTCCTTTTAACCATCTTTTATATTCGTTCCCTTAAGAAAATCCTTTTGAGAAGTGTTTTTGAAAGAATAAAAGAAGTTTTAAATCATTTCGATTCCCAATATCACCTAGAAAGGTCTTTGGGAAGAGCATATGTGATTTTAACCCTTTAAATGAGAATGTGATTATGAAAACACTTAAAATAACTTAACTAGACCTTAATGGTAAGAAAATCCAAATTTTTTTTTTTACTCCTTTAAAATAATGTTCAAATTTAATTGTGATGTCAACATGCCCCTTGGACCATATGGGCGAGCCTAGTAACATATGTGTACGAGTTTAAGTGTATGCACGCTCTATCAAAACCACTATTAGTATTAAATGTCTATGCATCGTGAAAATCACTTGCACACTCTTGAAAGTGTATGCACATAATTTTGATGTATGGGCATCTCTGTCAAAAGAATAAAAATCATAGAGGATTCTTTAGCACATGCGTGTCCCGAGAGATATATGTGCGTGGATACAAGCGTGTGCATCCACTTTTTGGCATATGCACGCGTTTGATAAAAAATAGCGGGTAAAGAGAAGAGTAATGTGTCATCGTGGGCTGAATTACGTATGCACTTGTTTAGAATCTTATGTGTGTGCTTTCTAGCGTGTTAGTTATAACATGTGTGCTTGCTCTTCTAACGCCTCATGTGTACTCGGAGCATCACAAAAATGGATGACAAACAAGTTTCTAAAAATGCTAACAGGTCAAGACCTTGTTATTTAAATAAATTTCTAGCATGAACCCATAATCTTTGCATGCAAAAGGAATATTTTAACACATATAAGGTTAGCAAACTCTATTCAATCTTTAAAAATGCATGGAATGGTTAGAAAAATGATCAAAATTACAAAGCTTCAAAACAACTTCTATGGACTATGGAGTAAGTCCCACCGGGCATGCCAAATGTATTAGTGAATAACTTGGAAAACTATTTAACCTAGACTAACACCTAGTAGTCTAAAGCTTGAGCCAAATCAATCAATAATCATCAAGATAAGAGCTTAACAAATTAACTTCAATGCATGCAATATGAATGAAACAAGCAACATGATAAGTTTATTTTACTCTTTAGATTGCCTAATCTATGTGTGAACCTATTTAGATTCTAAAGCAATCAAAGTGTTCCTTTTTGCTCTAAACATAGTGGAGAGAAATATCCAATATGGCTACAAGGCCAAACTTAGATCTTCTCCTACTAACTAGATTTTGGAGTGAAGGATGCAAGATGAGGGAACGTCAACAGTGGAGGATGGCCAAGATCAAATGTCTTATAGCTTAAAGCTAATACAAATGAGGTCTAATGCCTTTCCAAAGTGTTATGATATCAAAATCAAGGTGTAAAGTTGAAAGGGAGGCCTTAGCCTTCTATTTATAGATTTTCACTTGGACAAGATTGAAATCCTAGTGCATGTGGGACAAATGGAAAAGCCAAAAATAGAATTTTTAGAAGTCAAAGCACTTTTTTGACTAGATTAGGAGCTAATTAATATTTTAGGATTAATTAAGGACCCTAAATAGGCTTAGGAATCTTTCTGAGAGTTTCTGAAGGAGGTTTGGATAGATTTTGGAAGTTTTAGAAGCGGGACTTAGCCAATAAGAAGGTTTATTGGTTAAATGCAAGATAGGAGGCTTAATCAACATGTAATTAGCTAATTAAGAGGATTATCACTAATCAAAATGTCGTAAATTGGCATCTTGAGTGAATTAGAAGCACAGTTAGATAACAAAGTGTCGTTATTGAAACAAATTGAGAGGAGGTGGATATATTTAGTGAAATTTAGTTATTTAAATTTCTTTAATCAAAATCTACGTGTCTACACACCTCTCTTTCTCTTTGTCTCATTTTCTCTCTCTGGATCTATCTATATCTCTTGATTTATCTCATTCTCATTCAAAATGTTAAATTGAGTCCAAATATTCAAAACTCAAATTTAGATTATGTATATAAGTAATATATATGTATGTCTCCAATGAAAATTAAAGGGTTGTGTTTAATGCTCCCAATGAGCACCTACAGTGAGTCGACCATAATTTCCATCAACATCTCAACACCATGACTTCATCTTATAAGGATTCCTTTTTGAATGGGATTGAAATTCTGTGAAGATGTTTCCTACAAGTTTCTATACCTTGAATCTTCATAGAATTGCTCTAAGTTGTCTTTTTCCTACAAACCCTAAGAGGGTTTCATCTATCCCAAAGCACTAAGATTTCTAGTTTACTAATCACTTGTATACAAAGTTGAGGGGATAAGAAAATTTCCTAGAGTTTGTTTCATTCAATCTAACATCATGCACCAATAAGGAGACTTTATCTTTCAATTAGAAATAAAATTTCTTCAAATTACTCACTCCCTACCTTTGAGAATAGAATTACTCAATATTAGGGTCTACGAACCAATATAGGCTTCTTATAACTTCAGATAAGATTTTGTAAGGCTTTTCTAACTTCAACACATAACTAATGATTTTTACCTCCACTCAGATTTTCCTTCACAAATTTGTTTTATCTCCATTCATATTCTTTGTTCCAAGAACTTTTTCGTAGATCACTAACAACTTTCAAACACACATTTTCAAAAAAGAATGAATTTACCCAGCCATCAACAAAAAATACATATTATGAGATTATTACTATGATTAGAACTCTTCAAAATTTGTATGTAACATGATACTACTCAAGAACATGCACAAAAATAATGAAATACCATAAAAAACTATATGCACATAGGTTTTTGGTTGTGATTCTTAGATTTTCTTTTTCAAATTGGATCATTGGAATGATGCTTATAAATAGTTTTATATATGTTTAAATATGCACTCAACCACATTCCTAATTTCCTCTTGGTCTCGAGACACTCCATATTAGAATTTTTCATTTTTACATCATTGAGGAACCTAGTTAGCTTAACATTTAGACCTAAGAACTATGTTAGCATCGTGACCTTTACAGGACCTAACTAAGACTTATTAAAAGTTTAGAAATCCATTAAATTCTCCAAAATGATAATCAAACACAAACTCAAACCAAATTTTCCTTGAGGATTCAAATTTGCATTTTGGAGGAAATGGCGATTTGAATTGTGAAGGTATTATTCAATCCTAATACGCCTAAATAACTCTAAAATACCCCTAAGACCTGACAACATACCTAGGAGGCAATAATTGATGCTATCAACCTATATACAAACTAGTAAGTTGATGCTCCTACATCGTTTCACCTTGATTTTTACTAAAGCAAGGTTTTAACTCAAAGACGAGTTTCACATTGTGAGGTTTGTTAAAAACAAACAAGGTTTAAGTTGGAAAAAGTAGTAATTTTTTTGTTTTGTTGAAAAACAAGGGTTTGGGGAAGAATTCAAGAAAATCACAACCTATCCCTAATTTTTAGCGATCTATTTACAATAAACATGGTTGTTGAGGTTTTCCTCAATATAAATTTTAGTATGTGAGTCTCAAGTACATGAAATTAGGAAATTTTGTCTTGTGGAGTGGTTCTAAGGGTGAAATCTTCCTCATCTTCACTCTAGCCATTTCATTGGAGCTTGGAAAAAAATACTTGTTTCTGTGGGATCCAAACTAGAGCATGTGTATTGGAGGAAAATTCACCCCTCACTTCATAGAAGCCATATAAAAGTGAACGCTTAGTTAGCAAAAAATGACTAATCTTCCCATGAATTTATAGTCCACTAACACATGGGAAATTTTCAGATTATTAGGTAGTGAATCTATAACCACCGAATTCTATTAAAGAAAAAGTGCGTACCTATTTTTATTGACAAGATTACCTTGACATGTGGAAATAGCATACACAGTTGATGTGAGGTACAAAAAGGATCCAAAGATGCGAAGGGAAACAAACATTCTCATAAAATGGTTACAGAAAAGGTTAATCCAATATATAATATTTTAAAGAGTTACCTAGATGATTATGGTGACAATTAATCCATTATATTTAACCTTTTTAAATAACCTAAATTATTAAGGAAATGATTAATCTAATATGCTATAGAAATATTTTGAAATAAAGTTTGATTTTGTAACCAAAAATAACTAAAGTGCTAAGAAAAATAAAGTAAAGTAATGAGCACAAAAATTAGTTTTCTATTTAATTATTTATTTGTGTGGTATTATTTTCTTTGACTAGTGATAAGTAAAGCTACTCAAAAACGTATAGAAGTTTGGAGAAATAAAAATGAATCTAACATGCAAATAAAGCGAAAAGTTTTGGAGAAAGGAAAATTAGATTTTTTGCACGTATAAATCCCAAATTTATATGTTAATTGAATAGTTCATCTCGAGACCTTTCTATTGGAAAAAAAGAGTCATTTAAAGATTAGGATCAAACATTACATCCTTCATAGTATAATTCATCCAAAGCATAGACAAGTCTATTGATAGGTGTCATGATCAACAAATTCGAGGCTTCCACACATTGATCAACGAGGCTACCATTTGAAGTAAACACTCCATACATACTAGCAAAGCTACCAAAAATGTCATAAAATTGTTGTTTGAAGTAAAACTATCATAGAATACTATGAAACTACCAAAAGGATTTGAAACTATTATTTGAAACGAAATATCCATCCATAATTGTATGAAACTTCCACGAAACGTTGTGAAACCACAACAAAATGTTGCAGAATACTATTTGAAGGAAACCCCCATATGATGTTGCAACATTTTTTTGAAGTGAAATTTCCATATAATGTTATAAACACATTGAAAGTAGAGGAACAAATCTAAAAAACATAGATTCAAAGCACCGCAAGAAGTAGTGAGGCCCTTGATTACAAAAGTGAGGTCGTTTATAATGGTGAGGTCATTAAATTTTCAAGAACCTTAAAAATGAGATAAAAGTGACCAAAATGAAGGATTTATCTTGGCAAGATCAATTTTTTTAGTACATAGCCTCTTTACTACCTACGAAAAACACTAAACACTACCAAACATAGGCAATGATCAACAAGAACATAGAAATTTATAATAAATTGAAGTAAAAATGCATGTAAAACTAAATAAGAAATTCATGTGAGACAAATCAATGTCAGACAAGGTGTGCCATATATATTCATGTGAAAAAAAAAATATGAATGTAAATTTAAGGATCTAACACCAAGTAAAACCTAATCTATTTCAAACTCAAGGTCTCGGGCTATTAGTGAGTTACAAGTAGTTTGTAATCATCCACCAAAGTTCCATTCCCATTAATTTCATTGGATGCTTTCAATAAGTGGCCATAGGACACCTTGAGATAGGGGTATAAATTATCTATATGTACCAACCAAAACATAGTGGGGCACTCGAATATAGATCGTTTGGTGGACTTTAACGACCCAAGCCCACCCCCATGTCCCACTTAGAGAAAGTGATCCTCCACCACTCTAGTTTATAACTTTGGTATAATAAAAGTGTTTACCATCAAAATTTTAGCTTAAAATTAATTTTATTAATCAATGGGAGTGATGGAAGTGGCAGGAGGGTGAAACCCTAAAGGCATTTTTGGTGTAGGGAAAAGTGCAGCTCGTGCTCATGACATCGGTTAAGGATACGCGAGAAAGATCTAAGAAATGGAGGTGGCCAATGCAAGGTTTAATATGTGGCGAAGAACAGTAATGTGAATGTTCTTGGTGACATAAAGGAACTAGTTTCCATCAAGGATTTTATTTCCTTAAGCCATGAGGACTGGATAGAATACATAAAACTTGTAAAGGTCAAAGGACTATTACTTCTAGTCAAGAGTCACAAAACTCTAACACTAGTTTCCCCTCGGATCAATCCAAGTAAGGAGATCACCATGGTCATGAATGGATGATATAATGTGGCTCTCATGGCTAGGGGTGTAGCTTCCCATAGAAAGATCTAGACGGTGTAGCTGAATACTCCAAAGAAGTCGCGTCTAAATTTACTTCTTTTAAGGAATACGTGCAAAAAAAGTGCTCATCTTATCTTCCCTCGGGATTACATCATTTATTTAGCAGATGAGACACCTTTGTTACATCTAGATAACCTTGATACATTTTCTCATCTTCAATCCCTTTCCCGGTGGCCATCATTGGAAGATTCAATGGCATGTGGCCATCTTCTTCCACCCTTTCTCTTTGGATCTCCAAAAATTGATCAAATAAATGTGTTATTTCCTTCTTCTCTAAGGGTTTTTGTGGTGTAGTTTCAAGAGGTAGAAGAATGCCAAAAATGCTTATTGGATGGTCCATGGTTTTGGGGAAATGTGGGCTTATTCCTCTTGGTATGTCTCCCAGATTTTGATCTAAATACTTTCTCGACACAAAAATCCTATGTGGGTTCACCTTCGATGTATTTTGGTATTCCTTAGAGGATATTGGTAATGTTCTAGGTAAATTATTAAAGGTGGATTATGTAAGGACAATTGCAGGCCTTCATACCTATGCTAGAATATGTGAGATATTGACTTAAGCAATGGTTTTCTGATAATATCCTACTAAGATTTGGAAATTTACAACACATCGAACCCTAGACTATGAGAATACAACATTACGATGCTACATATGTCAAGTTTCGAGGTCACTGTAGGCAGATTTCCCACAAGGTAAAAATAATCAATGGAGAAAGAGCACATCATGTAAAGGAGGCTGGAATAATTCTTCTTTAGACACGATTCATAAGAAAAATCATACGATGCCCTCCAAAGTGACTCTTTGACCAGATTTAGGGAAAATCTCTAAGAGTAGGGTTAAAATGACCTCCTCGATCAAACCAAAAGATCACAAGATTGTAGTAGGTGGTGTGAAGAGGGGTCATGAATCCAACAAATTTGACAAATTAGATTGTAACAAGAGAAAAATATTGACTCCTTTGACATTATGATGATGATAGCTTCACGATCGGAATAAGTGGCGAGGGTCGAAAGAAATAAGGAAAAAGGGGAAATATGTGAATTTGCTTGATTACTACTCTTCAAATGATGAGCAAGTGACTACAAGGGACTATTCCTACTTATTAGGTTATAGCATTGTGTGTTTAGTTTGGTTTGTGTGTCTTTTCTTCATGGTGGTTGTCCTCGGCTCATAACTTTGGTCAAAAAAATTATCTATAAAATAAATACTTAATCTATTTCAATAATAAAATACAACATGATAAAATACATGAAAGAAAATTGAGAAACTTACACAAATATTAACAACATCAATGCAAACATCCTTTCATTATGTGGATATTCCTTACAAGTTGAGCAGAGATCATGAGTGATTTTAGAACAAGCATATTGGTAAAGTAATATATCTCCTCAAAATAGCCCAAAATCCATGTTTGGTTTTCTCTTGCTACTTCAATAAGTAGGAAATTTATCACTTTTGACATGCCTTCCAAAAATAAAAATTCTCTTGTGAGAAATGGACGTGTATGCTTTACAAGAACATGGTGTATTTTGTTAATGATGTATTAGGTTTTTTTATAGATTTCCTCTTTGGGAGAAATGTAATTTTTAGTGAATGTGGGATAATTGATATGTAGAATTAAAAGTGCATACGCATGATCTTAGACGTGATTAATTAGGATTAATGACCCATGGGAGTTATATGAGGTTTAATTAAACATCTAAGATTAATTAATAGGTAAAGATTAACTTATCGAAGCTATTTAGATGATATGTAGAGGTAAATTAGTGAAATTATAGGGATTTGAGAGTGAGATTTGATGAGTAAAATGTTTTATTAATTAAACACAAGATTATGATTTCCTCATAATGAGAGTAGGGAAGGTTTTAATATTTTATGGCAGCCTCCTAGGGAAAAAAAGATTAAATAAAATAGTGATGAAGCATCGAAAGGATATATGGGCAAAGAAAGATGTTGTTGCATTCTCGGGGATTTAGAGTGTCATTGTTTGATGAAATTGGCAGTGATTGTGGAGTCTTCTCCAATGATGTGGTGGAGGGAATGACTCTCCTCTATGGACTTTTGGAAGCCAAAAACCAGAATTGGCTTCATTTATTAATCAATGGGGACTCCAAAATTATTATTGGAGAAATAAATGGAAAGAAAACTAAGGAATGGATGTTTGATCCAATCTTTAAGAAAATCAAGTCCATCCTTCCTATTTTTTTAGAGGCCTAATTTTCTCATATAAAAATATTAGGGAATCAAGTAGCTGATTACTTAGCCAACAAAGGAGCAGAGGTGTGGGATGAATTTCATAAAAATTGCCAAGTATGGAAAGAGAATTTTCCAAGTGATATCATCTCCCTTTCTTTTCTCGATGCCAAGAAGGCCTTATACCTTGATAATGAGTAATTCCCTTTTGACGGTCGAGGTGTTTATTGCCATAGGTATGAAGGATTATGGTAAGGCATGGGAAATATTTAATTGGATTTTGGGTACAGGACACTGGGCCTTCCCCTGTGTGATTTGTTTGAAGGCTTATTTAATGCATTCCTCTTGTGTGCATTCTAACTCCAATTTTTTCTTTGGTGTGTAGATGTTTTGATATCTTCCTAGTTTTTAGGAGTATTCTTTAGTAATTATGTGATAAAGAATCAAGGCGGTTCGAGAGGTAGGGCCGAGTAATAAGAGAATGCAAGAATTTACTAATGAAGAAGGAGGCGAATCATTCACCACTTAGATAGATGACAAGATCAAAAATTTGGCCATGAGAATTTGGCTAGAGAATACATTGTCAACTATAGAGGAATTTAATAAGGTTAAAGAGAGTAATATTTTTTAGAGCATGAGGAATTTGATGTTAAATCCACACTAGTCAATTTAAAGGTGCAATTTGTTTTGAAAGGGCCTAGTGTTTGAGCTCTATAAACATTCTGTTAAATTCTTTTGATCAATTCATCCTTCACATAAAGCATGTAAGCATAGAGGAAAGGTTAATGAGATTATAGTTTCATGTGCACTCTCTTGCTAAGGGTTTACTAGCAGTGGCTAAGGGTCAGGAGAAGATTTGGCATATAATTTAGGATTTTCTCTTCCGAGGAAAGTGATGGTAGACTTTCCTACTATTGTGCATCTCCGCATCCTTGGTCCAGTGGGGATGTTTTAAAAGTTGAAATTATAACATTAGTTTCTCCTGGCGATAGAAAGGGGAAAAAGGTGGTGTTCTACTTGAAGCATCATGACGGTGATCAAATGTATATATTTTTTTGTTTATGTCTTTATCTTTTAGTAGGTTTCATATGTAACCATTTTGACATGATTTTGTATATATAGTTTTAAAACAAAAGTGCAATGGGTGGGATGGGGATAAGATCATCTCTTTCCCCAATGTATGGAATATAAGGTGCCTTTTTCTTTTGAGATTCCAATGATGAGTGATGATATCATGGACCAAAACTTTATGTATCTTTATTTACGAAGGCTAGAGTCCTTCTCCCTAGGTATCATGTAATACCCCTATTTTTTTATCAAATTTTTGTGATAAATGTGTTAGATTTTGGCATGCTTATACGGTAGAATTGAATTCGCTTGGTATTCGTTTCTTGGATTGTGTGTGAGTGCATTGTTGTAGTATTTCGGGACAATGTGATTGTACTCTATTGATCTAAAATAGTTTCTTATCATTGTTAAGAAAATTTTGTAATTGATGAAATTTTGTCAAATTAAGCTTAACAAAGTGCTTGGGGCTTAACTTATACTTGTCCTAAGTTATAATCGATACTACTCTAGATTTAACAAGATTGGGAACATGTATTCTTTGAAACTCGTAGTCTAAGGCATGTATATTGTGATCATATTACTATTGTTACTTATCTTTGGCTTTTTTATCATTCTTTCTAAATTTGGGACTTCAGTATTAGTTCAATATTATTTTGACTTTGGAGCTGAATAATATTGACAATAGCTGCAGTAAACCTAATGTAATTACTATTATCTAGCTTTAAAAGGACCTAACTTATGTCAAAAGGATGTAATATTCAGAAGTGCAACATTGATAAATAAATAATAATGATATTTTCAAATTCATATATTTTGGTTTGTTCTAATGTTGGTAAGGCTATAAAGACATAACCTAATGTCTTGAACCACCTTGTTAATGTGGACTTGTATTGCTAAGGCATTGCTAAATTTTAAGGCTCTAAAATTATTATATTGGATGAGCCTAATTTGATGTGGAACCTAACCATATTATAAGCTAAGGTTTATGAATTCATTTCATGAAGGATTTTACCTATAATAGTTAAGCCTTGACATGTATTTAAAGGAATTAATCATGGATGCCTATGTTGTTATTTTGAAATGTAAAAACACAAGTTAGGTTGATAAAGTGGGACTCAAATTATATTAAATTGTGTCATATGGTTTGAAATTTTGATCTAAGGGACAAGGGGTGACTTGTCACCCAACGAAAGCGGTACAAATTGAAATATTAATGGGGCTCGTTAAAGGATCACCACCAGCTAAAATTGGTGACCTAAACCAAAGATATAGGTTTACACTTAAGCGATGGTTATCGATAGGCAAGTCGGGGTTAAGTGGAGTTGGGGCATTGATAAACTTAAAAGTGGTGACAAGAGGGTGGCATAAATTACGGAGGGAAACCTAACTTTTCCTCTCATGCTGATAACTCCACCTTAAACCTCACCTCCACTACTTTGGGAATACGCAAGCGGTTTTATAGGAGAAATATAGACTATTTGTTTCATTTTAAGGCTCGTGGAGCTCTACATATTATTTTCATCCCTATTTTGTTCCTTAGGCTTTACTAAAACTTGTGCATGTTATCTTTGTAACTATGTGGAGGGATCTAAGGAATATATTAATATTTGAGTGCAATAAAATAAGTATGAGGAAATCTCGGGGTTTTATGACTCTATGGATTCATTTTTGGAAGCTGGGATCTGGGGAAAATTTTGAAAAAAAAGGAGAAAGGAGAAGAATAAATGGGCTATCAATTCATGAAGAATATATTATTCCTTCTCCTTAAAAATTTGTCTCATTTACTTTTTATTAATAAAGACACATGTAATAAGTTATTGTGTGATATTGTTGTTTTGGGTGTTAATGATTTTGGTTATGAATTATTGATATGTGTTTCTCTTCAACTCTTGTTTGGTTTGTACTTGTAATGTGACTTTGACAACCAATATAATATAAGGTCAGTTTTATATGCATTTATATGGCTTTTGGGTTGTATTATAGGACTACCTCGAACCTGCTGGGATTTTATTATTTCATAGTGGAAGCCCTAGGTTTGAACACAGGTGGTCGATAAACCTTCATTATAAATAATTATGGGTTTTTGGTTGAAGTCTCACTAAGGTCGACTCTATATGGGTGTATGTTCAAATAAATATGTTTTTCTAGTTTACCATTTATTTATTCTATTCGAATCCCTTCGAGTTGAAGGAAGGAACTAGTATAGATTTTGTAGAAATCCTTGTCTCCTCCGTGATAATATTTCCTTTCTATTAACGTTTTCGAAGTGGTGGCCTAGTGAGGTCTAGGTTTTGAATCTCTATGATCAGTCATACATTCTCTGGGAGCAATTACATTGTTAACACTAATCACCACGATGTTGAATTTCAAAATGAAATTATTTTGAACTATGGCTTTTCAATGCTTATGTTAGGTTAGGTATCATAATAGTGGAAGATATATCTTTGATGGCCTAGTTCGGACTCTACGTATCATGCTTCTGATATTTTAGAGATTCGTGTTCATCTTACATATTCATCCTTAAGGTAGGTTGTTTCTACATTGTGTGGGAATGTATGAAACATTGACAGTGTGGCCTTAGGTAGGTCTAAGAGTTTGAAAATATTAAGGTAAGTTGCTTCCTACATTAAGGAAATCAAACTTTTACCTCTAGTTTATGTTAAATATGTCTTTAGATAACAATATAACATACTGGAGTCTGTGTATGAACAATCGAGACTTCACACATGGCTTGGGAACTATGTTATCTATTTTGGGAATTTGAATACGAATGTTATATTTAAGTGTGGTTTGGGATATGGGATTATGTTATTAAGGATGTCAATAAAGTATTATCTGATTTATACATTTTTGTAAGAATGGATACTCGGTACACTAATGATGATATTTGACATAATATACGTGAGTTACAAATTACTTAGCAATACTGGTATGGCATACTCCTGACTAACACCACATAGTCTAATTGAGAAAATGCTTATTGAATCTAAAAATAGTTACATAAATGATAAAATCTTAATGGAATGCTTGAAAAAACTAACATGAATATAATTCAAAACCTAGCTAAAGCATGCCTACTAGTATGTTAATTAACTAACATAGACCTAAATAGATCTAGGAGCAATCAAATTGGGAGTTGTTGCTACTCAAGGAAGGTGAGATGGTCTCTCAAACAATGACTACAAGATCATATTGGATACCCATATACTAACCCCATTGAATACTTGAGGCAAGGATTGAGCTTGGTTATTAATCATATTTCTTATATGATATGCAATTCAAAGCATGGTGTAAAGTTGGAAGGTAGTACTTAGTCTTATTTATAGTTTTTCCTTTGAGGAAAACTTGCATCTTGGTGCATGTGGGACTAAAAGTACAAAGAATATTAAGACTTGCTAATCATGATTAAGGTTTTCTAATCATAATTAGTGAATTAACAAGTGATTAAGATGTGAGGAGCCTTAATCAACCACTTAGGGTCAATTAGGAGGCTAGGATAAGATTTTGAAGCTTATTGAGATGTTGTGGAGGAAGTGGGTGATTTTGAGTGGTTGGAAGAGGGGTTTGAGCCAATAATAGGGTATATTGACCAAAACAAGGGTAAAATAGGCTTAATTAGCTAATAATCACTAATTATCTATTTGGAAGAGGATTTTGACTTATGATTTGTCGTAAAGTGGCATCTGAATGCAAAAGAGGTTAGGTAATCAACAAAGCATTGTTAATTGACCAAAATGGTAAGAAATGTTAGTTAATTAGTGGAAATCACTAATTATAATGGAAATGGTAAGAATGAGAGTGATTTGTGTGTTTTTAGCAATAAGATTGCAAAAGTGGAATTTAGGTGTCTACATTTGCCCCTATTTGAGGTGAAGTAAGTAACTTCACTTCAAATATAGTAGACAAGCATAAAAAAGTAAATTTTGAAGAAAAATTAGTAGAATGAAGGATGCCCCCTCAAGTGTTGATGGGGTGATAGAAGAAGTCAATCGACGATTGAAAATATGATTGAAATAGATAGAAGAAATAAGGATAGGAATAAACATGGTTGTTTATTGCCCAGGTGATTTGGAAGAAAAATTAATAGTGATAAGAAATGATAATGGAGAATGGGAATAGCTCTTTGCATCCAATATTCAATAAGAAACTTTATTTCATCATGTTTGCCCCTATGATCTACATCATCGACCTTTATTAAAATAAACAAAAGTGTAAATAACATGAAAATCTAAATTACTAACATTTGTTCATTGCTAAAAATATGTAACTCCATGCAACATACATAATGCAATGTAATACGAGAAAGTAAAATGATGCTTAACTCCATGCAACATACATAATGCAATGCAATACGAGAAAGTAAACCAGCTAACCTAAGAGAAACAAGTACAATCACACATACTCAAACAAACAACGTTCAAGAAAGTTGCACCAATGTTTTTGTTATCAAGCTTCAGTTCCTGAATGTTCGTGTTGTAATGACAAGGGTTAAAAATGGTGCCCCAAGAAAGGATACATATGAGGGAATAATGGAGGACACAAGTAGTCCCATGGAAAGCATTCGTGCACTATGACATAGTCTTTGGCAACTCATTATTGCATGGAGTACTAACATAGTAAGCAAGCCAAACTTTGTTAATGGAGGTAGATCATGATGATCCATAAGTCGTTTGAGACAAGAACAAGCAAGAACTTAAGAAATATGTTTTTGTAGGAAAAATTTCAATGTTTGAGGACAATGCATTTGATATGCTTGATTCGTGCATGCATTTCATTTACCAATTTTTGAATTTTTTTGCAATTTTTCAATTTTTTGGATTTTTAATGATTTTACCAATTTTTTGGATTTGAAAATTTTATATTGTTTTAAATTTTTGAATTTTAGGAAGAAAATATTATAGAAGAAATAACGAAGTTCATAGGACATCGTCAAAAATTCAGTTGCCGTGAGGAAAAAAATATGCCCCGGGTAGTAGAAAAGGCCATCGGGAAGTAAAAACATGCCCCATGGTAGTAAAAATAGGCAAAAATAATTATTTATTAAAAATAATCATCATGACAAGTGTTAGAAGAATTTAGAAGAACCATGATGGCTCCAGGGCACCTCAGGGGTGAGAAACATGTCACGGGGGTAAAATGGGTATATAAGCCATCGACAAGTTCATTTACCACATTCACTTACCTTTTTACTACTAATTTGAGCTCTGACCTATGAGAGGAAATGGCGAGGGTGTAAAACCGGAAACACCGTGTGGATCACGTGAGAGACTACATGAGACTTCCATGGATGGCCCATAGGTACATAAAGTTGAAATTTTCATCTTTTTGTCAATTTATAGCATTTAATTTTGGTTAAAACACATTTATTAGGGTTAGATAGGGTAGAAAAGGCATGTGAATGGGCATGGCCTTGACATGGCCTTTGGGGCTTGTGTGAAACTTATACTGCAAGGGCATAGTGCTTAAGCATGCATATATGCATATATGTGCTTTAAAAGGGGTGTATGTTTTTGTCAAGCCGGGTGGATGCATGATGCTTTATGCATAGGAGAGAATGTTGCTATGTAAAATGTGCGGTGATGTGTAGGGTGTGTGTGCTATGTGAAAGAAGAATGTGTTATTCATTAAAAAATGGTTTTAATGGACACGTATATGAGGTGCTTTATGCACTATGCCTTATGGGGATACGTTAGTGTTTACAAAAGTAATTTTTGAATGATTTTTTAGATGAAAATGAGGTTTTAGGAAAACCTAGATGTGTAGGGTTAGATGAATTAGAAAAAAATAGAAGAATAACATGGTAAAATAGAAAAATTAGATGATAGAATAGAAGAATAAGATCATAATAAATGACCTAATTGTCTTAGTGGATCTTGGAGGTGTTAGAGATGTGGGAGTGACATGGGCAACTTCGGGCCTACGAGGTGACATTTAGATGCCGTGACCAGATTTTCTTAGAGATCACACTGGAGGTGATTGGTTTAGCCACATGTGGCCCACATGTTAAAGATTATTTAGATCACTGGCTTGCTCATGACCTTACCGAGAGGTGGTGGAGTGAGTAGAGTGTTATCAAAATTTTTCTCTTCCTACCAATGAGATGAGCATCACCTTTGGAGTATGTGTGGTGGATCTTATGAGTTCTATTCATGGTGAATTGTCATATGATATATCAGGAAGCGATGCATAGCGAAAGATGTTTGGAGTGGTGGACACCCTCGTGGTATTACTAATCTCCCATTAAGAAATCTCAATGCCGATCAGTTTTAAAGATGCAGAAAAAACCAAAAATAAGGTTGCTCTTATTCTTTGAAGCATTTTAGAAGGGTTGTCAATTGAAAAGGTTCTTGGTAGAGCTTGGGGCTGAAAAAGCAAGTGAATCAGCTAAGTCTTTTTGTGATTCAGGCATTTCAGGGATAGGCATTGGGCGAAAATGAAATGGTGAGATCGGGAAAATCGCATAATTTTATTTGATAGCTTGAGTTGGGACATGTGAGGAAGTCCTTACCATCTTGGTAATAGAAGGACACAAAACCTTTCCGAATGAATAGGAAGCCTAGGACATCCTAGGTGTGATTGGGACAAAACCTACTTGGGGATTAGATGATATAGGCCTAGAACTTATGACTCATTTCGATATTATAGTCCATTTGAGTTCTATGGGTTTGGAGATATTTGTAAGATGATTTGGGATGGTCACATGGGGATATACATCCTACACAGGTTTGAAGCATTTATGAGAGGTACCAACCTCAAATGATCACATAACCACCAAGAGGTTATACCATTGGCCTCGGGATGCAAAGTTGAATCTTTTCTACAGATTTTGATCATTTCATCCTTGGACGGTTGAGGGCACATTATGGAGTGGTATAGAGTAGATCATGGGTCCTGGAAGTTTCAACTTATGTGGGAAGGAGAAAGAGTCAACGTTTCTACCTATTGATCAATGATGACTTCATGTAGATTGAACTCTTGAGAGACATTTCTTATTTTTAATGAGGGTAGATCTATATTTAAATGGGCGGAAACATATTCGGCTCTAGAATTAATGCATTGGTCAAATGAGACATTTGCGGAGAGTGTTAGCTAGCCGGTATTGCTCGACTGAAGGTCATAACTTTTGCACGAAATCACACAAAATTTGGTACCGTATTAGACATCGTGACTTCTGAGACCTAGATACAGCACAAAAATAAATAAATTCTAGAGTTGATGAGGGATTGCATATTTTTTATAAAACGTGGCTGGGTTCATAATAGTGTTTTATTTGGTGGAGTGGGAGTGCAATTAAGAGGCATGGTCATCATTTTTCTCTCGGAAGTCAGCACCTATGGAGGATAGTATGGGGAGCCTTTTTGACGAGAGTAATATATAACCATTTTACTCCATTTAATGCCTATTTACAGATGGTGATGAAGGAAGATTTCGGGATTTTATAATTTTTCTCTCTCTCTTCTCATCTTTTCTATAAATTGGAGTGTTAGTTATCAGTAGAAGAGTAGTATTTTGTAGCAAAGCTCTACGAATAATGGATCACTTTGTAAAGCTCACAATGTGTAAAAGGAGCCCTTGTAGAGGGACTCCTTGTTAGTGATTTATAACCTTTAGATCTTGGATAGATTGAAGCTGTATGTCATGAAGATAAAATATAACAAGTTTGTGGATGATATATCTTCCCCTTTGTGACATTTCTTTATATTCCCTTGCCCCTGATCTTAGTTATAATAGATATTGTGTCTATTATTATGTTCTTGTACCCACAATACATTATCATGAGGATAATTTGAAATAGTGGGAATGCATTTTCTAGATTCATGGAGAACTATCATCACCCCTTCTAATTACTTGGTGTGCACATTTTATACCTTTGAATATCTTTGATAAATTGGGAACTACTTGAACACCTCATGGTTTTTGGTGATGGACCACTTTATTGATAACATTGACATTGTTTATGCAAGTTGGTCAGCATTGAGATCTATTTAGATTAGAATAGTAAATATTTTCTTACCTTGAAGATATGGATTTTTAGGTGATTGACAGTAGCTTAGGAGCAAGAATAGCTTTCTACGGAGGTCTATCTCATGTAGGTATCATTATGGATCAATGACCCATTTTATATAGATCACACGTGAGTGATTCATGTATATGTGCTCACATGCCATAAACCATAGATGTTTTGTATCATAGTCTTTGGTGAGAAATGGTGGTCAAAGATTAAGCACTTTTGCCTTTAGTAGTGAGATGAGCATCGTACTTTAGAGGATGTGTGGTGGATCTTACGAGTTCCTATCCAGAGGTCATTTGATCACATATGATGGATTAGGACCATATGAAGAGATAACCTTTAATATAGAGATTTGGATTAGTAGACATACCCCATGATATATGACATGATGATTCTTTGTAAGATGAGCTTGTGTGTGAGGCTATATGGTCGATAAGTTTGATTGGGAGGAGTATAGGTATTTTTAATCTCTTTTGCAACATATTGCTTACTTGACAAGACTCGGTTGCTCGATTTTCCTCTTTGGGCCTTATTGAGTGATTTATGGCCTCTTCAAGGAGAGATTTTTATTTGATTGGGGATTAGTGTATTAGCTCATTTAGAAATATTTTCATTTGATAATTATCAAAAGGTGTAGGTGTGGGCCCTAGCCACTTTATTTACGAGATATGGGCCTTGGGACAATATTACGATAGGACACCCTACGAGAGCATTTAGAGCTCAATATTAGAAGATCCTTCCATCATGGTATGGGTTCCAATGGAGATGATATTCATGGTCACATAAGGGTTTTTTTCATTATAGGTTAAGTGTATAGTTACAACCTCATGAGCACATTTTGACCATATAGTTATACTGTGGCCTCAAGATGTAGATTGAGTTGAGCACTACTAAGATTGATCATTAATCCTTAGGAGAAGGAGTCATATCATGGAGTGGTATAGAGTGGACAAGGTCTAGTGGTAGTTTATTTTGGTTATTTAGGGATTATTCTGGATGAGATTTGGTATGTATGAATATGAGAGAGACCTTTCATATGGGGGCCTGATGATAAAAGTTGGATGAATCATACTAAATTTTTACATGTTGTTCCACAACCTTGGGTGCAATGGCAGTAGATAGTGGATCCAGGGATGACCCTAGATTATGAAGGGTGGTATTCAAGTTCTACCCAACAGATGTTTGACCATACATGAGGAACTAGACACAATAACAGCGTAGATTATAGGGCCAAGATCCGAGGGCACAAGCAATGCTAGGCAAAGTAGGTCCAAAGGGAGAATGACCATATATAGGGGTATCACACATAGAAGGTGATGGACAACAAGTAGCAGTGTTTTAGTGTAGCATAGGTAGTGGTGTAGCCACAGTAGTATTGACACCATGGATTCCCAACCCAAGTTCCATTACGGGCACCATTGCAGGCACCTCCATCACCCCCTCATGTGATTCCACCACATAGTCCACCAGAGGTGGAGGAGATGGTGGGGGTGGAGAGGAGGATATGGAGGAAAATGTATTAGTTGGTGGGAAGGTGGCTGCTTTGCAATGACAAAAAATTTATAGAGGTTTGTAGCCCTAAACTTCAAGCTTAGGTTAGAGTTGAGAGGGACCAGGACATTAGATTAGAGAGACAAGGATTATTTAGAGGGATCAAATTCATTATGAAGTAAGATCTAGGGAGAAATGTACTAAGTAATGATATAGTGAGATCATTGATGATCAAGAGAACAACCTGATTATAGATAGAGAGGATATAGTTATAGTAGATAGAGAGGATAAGCTTAGCCTTGTAATAATATGTGATTTTTCCATAAGATTGGGTGTCTTAGGAGGACTACATTTTTTAAGAGAGTGGAGAGATGCTCTCTGTGGGCATCTTCAGATACATATTGGGGATGTGTGATTTGACATATTAGTAGATGAGTGAGAAGCATTATGGTGAGGCCTGACCTAATAGGCATAGTATGTCATGATTGAGAGCCATCCCAAGTGGATAAGGCTACCCCTTTTTACAGGGTCCTTTAGACAACATGCTTTACGGAGAAGCATGGGTCTCGAAGACATCATGGTGCAGATGCCTTCACGATCAACATTGTGTTATTAATATTGATCTGACCCAGAAAAATAAGTAGTAGAGGGTGAGAGTCATGGTTGACATCTCATTGACATACTAGATGTTTTTTTCTACTAGGGCCTATTCACGAAGGTATTTTTGTAGGGATGATTAATATCTGACTATTGAAGGATTTATCTTCGTGATGAAGGCACATTTTTGTATAGATGTACGTTATGTATTTTTTTATTATGCCTCATGATGAAGGCACATTTTTGTATAGATTCCCATGATGGCTCATTGTATCAGATGTACTTTTGAGACACATTTATTTTATACATGGACATTTATATTTATGATGATATGATGATTGATGGATTACTGATGTATCACATTTTTTTTATGAGATATCATGCTTAATCTGTATGTTTATGTTTGTATCACATGTTGTTAGATTTATGAGATAGCCTTAGTTGATGTCATATTGCATGTTGATGAGATACTTTGAGTAAAACATGTTTTTATTTTTGATATTGGTGTGGGGGATAGATTTTGATCATGCAACCCCTCTTGCCCATTGATGATATGGTATTGATGATTAGCTTTAGCATACATGTGTGATGTAGACTTAGCTTTTATTGATATATGATGTATAGATGTGATGGTTTATTTGATATGATGATGAAATGATAACAAAATGTACAAGTAAAATAACAAGCACAAGTTAAACAAATCTAATCAAAGCAACACAACTATCTACAAGTATGCAAGATAAAATGAACTCAATGCAATGCACCATAGATTAAAGTAACATTCAATCTAAGTAAGAAAGTGAATCCAATTTAAAGCACACAATACAAAAAAGCAATGCAACTAAAACCATACAAACCAACAACTAAAAGTAAGCAAACTACTACTTTGTTTTTGTGGGACAATTTTGGGACATTTTTCACTATTTTTTGGTATTATCTCGAGACAATTTTCTATTGTTTTGGAGTTTTCTATGAAATGTATTTGAATGTTTTGATTTTTCAAGGAACATATCTGCATGTTTTGATATTTTCAAAAAGTTATATGAATGTTTTTGATGTTTTCTAAGAATTTTTCCAAAGCAAATGTGCAAGGAAATGAAGAAACGTGGATGCCCCCAATGTTAGATGGGATGTACAAGGGGAAAAATGCCATGTGTTATGTGCAAGAAGGTGATGATGTGAAGTTTCCCCCATGAGATGGGAATATTCAAAGTCAAACTCTCCACATTCAAAAGTAGGATTATCAGATCAGGGAAAAGAGGGATAGGCTCACAAGGGACTCAGATGAAGGTAAAGACCAACTTAGACAAAGCTATCATACTCCTAAACCTGAAATGCTTGTGAACAATGGACCCTCCAATGGCACCGGAAAAAAACCAGTTTTTCACCAAAGGACTTGTCCAAAGTGCCACCATTGTGTGGTTTTCACTATTGGATGCACCTGTTTATTTCTCTTTTTTTTTTTTTTTTTATTTTTTTTTTTTTATGATATTTTAGGGACCCCACTCTAAGCATAGAAATGCTTAAGATGCATTGCGTTCATGGGTTCTGAAGCTCTTGGCCATCTGAATAGGAAAGCTTATAGGCACCTGAACCAAACTTGGCAACCACAACATATGGCCCTAGCCAATTAGGCTCAAATTTCCCTTTCTTTTCTCGGATCCTTATTGGTGTTATTTTGATTCTCTTTTAACACCAAGTCTCCTACCTCAAATTGATGAGGTATTACTCTTTTATTGTAGCTTTTCACCACACTCGATCTGATACACTTTAAGGTGATTGAGGGCATGAAGTATTTTCTCATCTAATAGCTCCAACTCTTCTAGTCGAGCTACTCTGTAGTCCTCCTCTTCATTAGGTAATCCCTTAGCTCGATACACAAAGAAGGGATCTCGATCTCTAGAGGTAGTATACAACTTCCATGCCGAATACTAAGGAGTATGGAGTGGCACCTGTAGGGGTGTGGATAGATGTTCTAAATGCCCAAAGGGTAGGGTGAATCTGTAAATGCTAGTTATGGCCTGTGGTATTCACCATCTTCTCCATAATATGAATGAGGGTTTTATTGGAAGCTTTGGCTTTTCCCATTACCTTGAGGGTAATAGGGGTTGAAAACTTGAGAGATATTTGAAAATGTTTGCATAGAGTGCTTTCATAGTTTTATTTTTAAATGGCTTACCATTATCAGTGATAATATAGAGGGGATACCATATGGAAAATGATATGGTTCATTATAAATTTAGATATTTGGGCACCTTCAACATAGGTAAGAGGAACAACCTCTACCCATTTTTGTGAAGTATTTAGTAGTTATAATGAACTTGTGGCCATCCGAGGAGACAAGGTTAAGTTTTCCTATTAGATCGAGACCCCACTTTGAGAATGGCCAAGGTGTTGTGATTGGTTGCAAAGGATTGCACCGCGCATGTATCAAATTTCATACTTTTGAAAATCCAAGCATTTCTTCACATGTTTACAACAGTCATGCTCCATGGTAGGCCAATAGTAGCCTACTCTGAGTATTTTCTTTTCAATATGATCCCATTAGTATGAGCCCCATAGATGCCTTTGTGCACCTCTTTGATTGCTTGGATGGACTCATCTAAATTTAAACAACGTGCAATAGATTCCCATCATAGCCTCGATGGAAGAGGGTGCCCCCAAGTAGGGTATATGGGCTATACGTTGGATGAGGTTTCATTTTTTAACATGGGAAATGTTTGTGGGAAAGGTTCCATCGTGGAGGTAATTAAATATTTCATAGTACCATGGGGAAAAGGGACCAACAAACTTCACACACCAAACAAGACTCTGGTATGTCATATGTTGGCATTCGTAAGTGCTCCACAAAAAATGGCATATCATTGTTTGTAGGTGGAATACTTAACATGGATCCTACTATAGCCATAACATCTTTTCTCTATTCTGGGCTCTTGGTATTTTTCAAATGTTATCTGCTCAAAGAACTCCTTCAAAGAATCAACCATTCTTTTGTATGGAAGAAGTTTCTCATCTTTACTTTGTATTCATTTGTGACCTTGTTTTATAATGAGCATTGAATCACCAATGTAATTTACTTATCTGATATCCCATTTAATAGCTAGCTTCATCCCTATAATAAGGGCTTCATACTCACTATATTATTTGTGCATGGGAATCCAAGTCGAAAATGCCTGGGGAATCAAGTCTCCATGTAGGAGTGATCAACACAACTCGACACTGAACCATGAAAGGTAAAGGAGCCATCAAAGTATAGTTTCCATATGATTGATTCCTCGAGGTACATTATGGATGCATCTGGTAGTTCTAGACTCAAAGGTTTGGTACCTGGTAATAGAGCTTTACTAGTTGATCTACTAGAACTTGTCCTTTCATTGAATTTTGATGTACATACTCAATGTCAAACTCACTTAATAAGATGATCCAATTAGCCATCTTTCCTATGAGTGTGGGTTTTGACAATAAGTATTTTAATGGATCTACCTTTGAAATAAGCTTGACCTTATTGTTGAGAAAATAGTGGTAGTTTTTGGAAGGAAAAAACTACTATGGCCAAAAAGCCTTTTCGATATGTGGATAGTTGAGCTCATAAGCTATCAATGTTTTGCTTAAGTAGTACACAAATTTTTCTCTCTCTCTTTATCATATTGGGCCAACAGTGCCCCAATTGTAAAGTGTGTGGTAGAGATGTAGAGTAACAAAGGTTTACCTGTCGTGGGTGGCATTAGAATAGGGGTTTAGCCAAATAGATTTTGAGAAAAGCAAATGCTTGTTGTTTGTTCTGGTCCCCAGTGAAAACTAACATCTTTCTTAAGAAGATGTGTGAATGTATGACACTTGTCTGCAAGCTGAGAGATAAACCTTCTTGATGGCTTAAATCTTTCCTTGTAAGCTCCACAGTTGTTTCTGATATTGGTAGGAGGAGGCATTTTTGTTATAGTGGAAACCTTTTCAGATCTACTTCTATTCCTCTCCTTGAAACAATGAATCCTAGTAATTTTCTAGATAACATGCCGAAGACACATTTCTTCGGGTTTAGTCGGACTTTGTAGTCCCTTAGATGCATTGAAAAATACATCGTAAAATCTTTGGGTGCTCTTCCCAAGTCTTAGACTTTTCCAATATATCATCTACGTAATCTTCCATGATGTCACTAATCATGTCATGAAAGATTACAATCATTTCCCATTGATATGTAGCACCTGCATTCTTGAGGCGAAGGGCATGACTTGGTAGAAGAATGTCCCCCATGGGGTAGTAAAAGTTGTCTTGTGTTGATCTTCCTCAACAATATTTATTTGGTTATAACCTGAGAATCCATCCATGAGTGATAATCATCTCATAACCAGTATGTAGAATCGACAATCATGTCGATGTTGGGAAGAGGAAAGTCATCCTTAGGAAAAGCTTTATTAATATCTCTAAAATCGGTACACACTTTGATACCAACTGGATTTTTTTAAACTGGGACCACATTAGAAATCCACTATGAGTAGTGATAGGCCTGATGAAGCCTACTTCTAATAACCTTTCTAGCTCTGCCTTAACCAACAAGGTGATGTGAGGATGCATCTTTAGAGCTTTTGTTTTATGGGCTTGGCATCGGGTGTACAACAAGATTGTGCACCACTAATGTAGGATCAAGTCCTGGCATGTCTGCGTAAGACCAAGTGAAGATATATCTACATATTCTCTCAAAATTCCTGTAAATTTTTTGTTCTTGAGTTGAGAGTGAAGCTCCCAACTTAACCATTCTAGAAGCTCCTTCCATGCCAATGTTAACATCTATTGTCTCCTCCACCAAGTAACTTGGATTCATCTTCCATGCACGTAGGATCGGGAGGGAGATTGAGATCCTCCTCTACCAAAGGTGGTTCAAGGAGATCCTCATCTTTAGGTGGGTACACTATCTTGTCCATAGGTTGTTCCATTTGTTTGTCCACAAGCACCTCAAAGAGGTTTTCACTATAGGACTTGGAATTTTTCTTTCCACAAGGATTTTCTATAGGAATTTTTCCCTTTCTTATTTTCTTACTTAAGTGACCACACAACTCTACCTCCTCTCTAAAGTATGCACATGCATGCATTGAGCTGAATGGAGAATCCTTTCTTGTGGTCATTTCTGGAATGTTGTCTCTAATGCCAAGGAACTCACCAATAGCCTCATCATTCTGAAAGACGTCGATGGGTACGTGTTGTTGTTGGTCCCAATTCATGAGTGATGGGTAAATGAGGTCCAATGTTTTGAATGGTAAGGGGTGTAATAGGGGTTATGGTAAGGATAGCCATGTTAGAGAATAGGTTCGTGGTGGAGGCAAGGTCTTCGTAAAGACTACACCGAGAATCTATTTCACTTTCATTTTCGAAAAAACTATCCTCATGCTTAGAAGAGGCATACTCATCATCTGAAGGGTGAGACTCATACAAATGGATGCCAATACCAGATTTACCCATTATATGATGAGGTATTGGAAGAGCTTCCAATGAACCTTGTTCTTGATGGCCACAACCATGTCCTTTATACCTCATAGTAAGCATTATTGGTTAGGAATAACATACCTAGGTGACTTGTAACATAAATCCATTTCATCATCTTGAGGATGAAATACAATATCTTTGAGTATCCTTTCATCTTCTAGTAAGCCACCTGAAGTGAAATTGTCAAAAGGGTAGTTCTCCCTTGATCTTTGGAATTTGTAACATGGTCTACCATGTGCTTTGGCAGATAGGGAATGTTTTGAACCATAAGGGCTTCTGTGCAAGATCATACTCTCCACAACCACTTGGTCTAACCTTCATCTCCCATGTAGAAAAAGGATTTTTACGAGGTGGAAGCACCATTTTCATTGGTAGACAAGGTATCTGGATCCACTCGTGAAGTGAGGGCCTTTGACTGAATAGGAACAATGATCTCTGTAGAAGGACACTCGTAGATGGTAGGAAAATAGCCCTGAAAATGCTCTGCAATGAGAAAATGGTTGGGGATCTCCTTGTATAGTAAGTGTATGTCCTTCATGTTGCAACTTTAAACATTGATGATATGTTGATGGCATGGCTTGCATGGCATGAATCCATGGGTGATCGAGAAATATGTTATAAGGGAGCTCCAAGTCTAAGACATGGAACTTTGTATCATGGTTTATGGGACCAACTTCAATGAGAAAGTGATCATTCAGCTGATTTTCATTCTTCATTGTCATATGCCTTTATGGTGATGACCTTTGTCTCAAGTCAACTTTTGTGCACCCTAGTTGTTGAACTAGTTTAAGAGTACAAATATTTAGACCCGATCCACCATCCACAAGCACTCTCTTGACCTTCTTATGCTTGATTATTACTTCAATGTGTAAGGGTAGGTTATGGGAGGGATTTTTTGCTAAGACTTCCATGTGGGACTAAAGGTTATGTGTTCTAAAGGAGTGATTTGTGCTACCATGGCTTGTAAATGTGTTGGGTCAATATCAACAGATACTCTGATCCTGTAAGGTTTTGCAAAGGATATCCTTATGGACGTTAGAAATATTTAGAAGGTCTAAGATTGAAATCTTAGTTGTGGTCTTCTCTAATTGATCTAACACATCATAATGACTCTCTTGAGGAGGAGGGGGGAGTAGGTTTTGAGATAACAAGGTGAGCTCATCATGTTTTGCATGCACTCTCTCTTTTTTGATTTTGATCATGTTGATATGTTCAACAAGTGAATCAACACAACCTATTAAGGCATCAAAATGGTTTGGCTTTGATATATAGTTGGTACTCTTATTTTGAGATGATTGTCCCTGATCCTACTTTTTTCTTTCCTTGTGTTTGGGGAAAGGTTCTTTGAAAATCCCCATATTTGTGTTTGGAGACTTGGTAGGGTGGTGGAAGTCTACTTCTATATCACCATTATCGATTAGATCTTGAATGTAGTGTTTTAATTTCAAACACTTGTCAGTTTTGTGACCCTTTACATGGTGAAATCCACAAAATTCATTATCCCTAAACCATGATGGCTTAGGTGCATCATCATCTCCATAGGGTTGTGTTTCTAGGTATCAAACCATGTTTATGGCCTCTAACTACTTTAGGATGGATGATATGGATTAGATAGAGGGGTGAAAGTATGATGTTTATACTCCGTAGGTGGAGTTCCCTTTGCAAGCTTCAAAGGTGTGTGGTTTTGAATGGACTTGTACTCACTTAGAGTCTACTATCCCATCACCAACAATTTTTTTGTTCTTATTATGAAAAACTTTTGTTTTTTTCATTAGATTTGGAATCATTATGATCGTGAGAAGGGTTTTAGAGTCCCCTAGCTAACAACACTTTTTTTCAATTTGACTCCCTTTTTGATTACCTCTTGAACATGTGTTGCCACAATGCATTTGCAAGTGGAATGTAATGTCAAGGTGGAGGTTGGGAAAAAATATACTTATCAACTATTTTTGGGTATGGAGCAAGGGAAGTGGCTAGCTAACCCTCTCCATCTTTGTAGGAAAGCAACAAAGTTTTCATTGTTTTCATTGTTTTGCATTGCATAGATCTAACATGGTAACATCACTCTCTATATTAAAAGAAAAGTGACGTACAAAATGTTTAGCTAATTTAGCCATGTAGATATGGATCCCTTGGGGATGTGTAAAAACCACTCTAGCATGTCCTCCTAAACTCTGTGGGAAGAGGTGAATAAGATAGTTGTCGCTATATGCAACCTCTTGACATGCCATATAAAAATATTTGATATGATCTCGAGGGTCACCTTTTCCCTTATACTTTATCAAATTTTGGACAATCAAAGTGTCATGGGAAAGGTACTTGTAACATGGCTCTATCAAATGGATAAGGGCACAATTCATCAAACTGGTATTTCTTTTTGTTATTACTAGTTTTTCCTTCTTGCAATGCTAGAAGGGTGTTCTTCATAGTGGACCACTCTTGATTGAAGAGTGGGTCTTGTGTGGGTGTAGGTCTATATGAAGGGTTAAATCTAGGTGTATTCCCACCCCTATTCTCTGAGAAATTCTTCATAAGGGTCTTTTTTGTGTCTCTCATCGAGGAGTATTTTTGAACTCGTGAAATGAAGCTTTAGGTTTTTCCTTTGGTATAGCTTGTTTCAAAACTTTTGGTTGTTCCTTTGTATACGTGTGAAGCCAAACTTTCCAATTGGTGAGTGAGAGCTTGTACTTTTTCTTCTAAGGTTACTCTCCGAGTGGGTATTTGTTATGATTTTCATTAGGAGGAGGTTTCTCATGATGAGCATGTTCCTCATGGTCTTCACAATGTACTCTAACAATAGGTATATGATAGTCTCCATCATTTTCAAAAGGTACCTCCTCATTATTTCATCATCAGAAGTAGAGGCATGACCTGGGTTTAATATTTCATTAAATAGTGTGATGAGGTTGGTCTACTTCTTCTCCATGAACCATTCCAAAATAAGAGAAGGGTCAATTGTGGAAGGTAACTTAGCTCCTAGTTCCACAACATGCATAAGAACCTCATGTTTGTTTTGAAACAAGTAATCATCAATATGGGTGGGATGAAGTCTCCATATCCACACGAGGAGAATCCTCCTCTCCACCACTATGGTCAATCATGACATTATCCTCTAAAAGAGGGTTGTCACCTCCAAAGAGATCAGCTTCTAACTTTTGGGACCCCATTCTCATAGTAGTAGGCATACTTGAAATAGAGGTACAACGTGAAAGGTTTCCACTAAGGTTTACTAAAAATGGACCCTAGGAAAATTTTTCATGCAGCGTAACGACGCTAAGTCATCACAAAAAAATGGTGACTATAAAATAGCCACAAATCCAATAGGTCAATATGAACCTAAGGATAAAGAATAAAGAATGATCTACCCTAACAAGGTAATATATGACATGAGTTTTTCTATGACAATACAATGACGTATAAAACTCAAATCCTAGTCACAACAAAAATTTTACTCCCTATGTTTTTTTGAGATAGGTTTGAAACAAATAGTGACAACACAATATCACTAGTTAGGCCAAGTTTGAAACAAACAAGACCTAAATGCTAAGAAAGTGTTGACGTGATCCTCTAACAAGGTATACTAAAAACTAGTTTCTAAACACTAACAAAGTCTAAGTCTTGTAAAATGGAAGATACAAATGTGAGCAACATAACAACACTATTTGGACACGTTAATCAAAAGCTTTGCAAGAAAGCAAGATTTTAGTATCAAAATGGTGTTATAGTGATGCTAACAAAGTAACCTCAACACTCAAAAACTCAAGACAAGGCTAGGATGTAAAAACTATGCCTAAGTATATCAAGGAATTATTATGTGTGCAAGTAGCAAAGCATAACAATACAATCTAGAGATTTAGGCCAAGTTTCACAATGGAAACAAGACGTAAATATCACAATTATATGGCTATAATGTGGGAAATGTAACAACTCAAAAGAAGTCAATGATAAGACACCTAACTACAATGATAATAAGTCTCAATATGGGTTTTGAGACAAGAGGGCTACTAGAACTTGATGACGTACCATTCACACTTTCAACACTTGCATTTCGGCATTGCAACCTAGTCATGCAAGTAGACTACAAAAGTGGTGGACATGATTATTTCTAGTAGGTATCCATATATGTTTGTTCTTCTTTTGTCTCAAAATGAGAAACAAGAAAACAAAGGAGTAGACCAAGTGGTGATGAAAAATACTTGGTGTAACTTTGGCAGAGTTTCACCTTGTCTTAGGACAAGTGAAAAACTAGGACAAAGTAACACTAAATAGATTTTGTGATGAAATGTCACGTGGTTTCAACTTTAAGAGATTATTTCCCTTGTTTGAAAAACAAGAGTTTGAATCCAACAAATTTGTCACTTTGTGAGAGCTCTCAAGTATAATAACTAAGACAAAATTGGCTCCAAGCCGAAAAGCTTTCCTAGGGGTTCTCTCTCTATGTGTCACAAGATATCTCTGCTGAGCTGATTTACCAAGAAAGTCACACTGACTAATCTTGGAGTATCTGGCTTTACTTTACCCCCTTCAATACAATGAGCATAAAAATGTGTTTAATTGTATTTTCACTGGGGTCACAATGGAAATAACTTTGACTCTAATCTCACCAAGGTGTACTAATCAATTGGGTAGTTGGAGCACTTTCCCATTTCATTCACAAGGTTCCCTCTTGTGTGAACTACTTTGGGGTTCCTAGGAGCATTCCTCTTGTTATCTTAAGGCTTATGCCAAAGGAATTTTCTCCTAGTTAAGTGGATGAGCTGTAGCTCTTAACCAAAACCTACAATACAATGTTTTGAATGGTGTGTTGGTGTATTTTCTTATCTTTTGGATTAAGCAATTTGGTTTAGACCACCGTTGGAAACCTACAACACACATGTGAATGTTAGAATTTGGTTTGAAGAGAGTTCTCCTTTCTTTGGCTAGTGTTAGGTCCTTCACACAAATGGTTAGTAGTTCAAAAATATCTACAATATCATAGAAAGAGGATTAAATGTTGCTTTTGGTTCTCAAGATCACACTAGGTGCAAGAGAAGAGCATACACAACAAGTAACCCAACTAGATAAAAAGCTTGTAAATCAATTAACTACCATAAAAATTTGTAAATCAAGGTTTATTCCCAATTAATCCAAGTGCTTTTTAATGAAAGACTAAAATTGCTTTTGGTTCCCAAGATCACACTAGGTGCAAGGGAAGAGCATACACAAATTTTAGCCTTGGTTATTTATCAAATGAAAAAGCTCTTAAACTAAAAGATCATATACATGCCAAAATGAAAGTTTATTCCCTTAAGCATAACAATGAATGATGATTTTTCCTACTTACTCTAAATTAGCAAAAAGAAGGTTTAGAGGTGCTTTTGATTCTCAAGATCACACAAAGTGCAAGAGAAGAGCATACACAACCCTATTCCAAACTCATACAAAGCATGAAAACAAAATCACTCATCAAACCCTAAGCCAATTTTTAAAAAATCACTTATCAAACCCTAAAAATTTTGTTAGAAATATTTCTCTAAAATCAGAAAATTGACAATAACAACAACTAAAAATCCCTAAAAATGACAGAAACACTAAAAACTAGAAGTTGAAATTTTAAACTTTGAAAATTTTACTGAGTGCGCAGTGCATCTGCGCGCATCTTTATGCAAGAGCACATCCTATAGAGCATGGTGCATCCTTGAAGCACAATCACACATACATCATGCATGCATGCACACCTCTATCAAATTTACACAGTAGTTGTGCACAGGTGCGGCTGAGAGAGAGGGTGGGCACACACTTTGAAGCACAAGTGCAAGTCACACATAGAGGTCAAAAAATCTAGTGATGCACATGTGTGTCAAAGAGGCATGGGCACACACTTTCAAGAAGCATGCATGCAGCATCTATTGAGAGCACATGTGTGACCTTTGAAGTGTGGGTGCACCCTTTGAGCGTAGGCATGCAACCTTCTGTAGGTGTCAAAATATGACTTTTGACAAGAAAAATTTTGAAAAAGATCAAATCTTTGGCCTTTTGAGGAAATTTTGACAACACTTCACCTCCTTATATCCTACAAAGAACATGAAAATACAACATCTACTACTAATCTAGTTGAAACAACTATCAAAATTGAAAATTGATCTACAAAACTTTGAAAATTACTCTAAAAACTTGAAATTAATCTAAAAGCTTGAGAAACTAATCTAAAATCTGAAACTAATCTAGAAAACTTGAAACTAATCTAGAAAACTTGAAACTAAACTAGAAAACTTGAAACTAATCTAGAAAACTGAAACTAATCTAGAAATCTTGAAATAAAAAACTTTGAAACTAAGTTAAAAAGCTTTAAAAATGAATGCAATGGGGTATGTCCCACTGGGCATGCCAAATGAAGACTACTAAAGTTTCAAAGCAAAGCTAAACTAACAAGACTAACACCACATAGTCTAATTGAGAAAATGCTTATTGAATCTAACAATAGTTACATCAATGATAAAAGCTTAATGGAATGCTTGAAATAACTAACATGAATATAATTCAAAACCTAGCTAAAAGCATGCCTACTAGTATGTTCAATTAACTAACATAGACCTAAATAGATCTAGGAGCAATCAAATTGGGGGTTTGTTGCTACTCCAAGGAAGGTGAGATGGTCTCTCCAACAATGACTACAAGATCATATTGGATACCCATCTACTAACCCCATTGAAGACTTGAGGCAAGGATTGAGCTTGGCTATTAATCATATTTCTTATATGATATGCAAATTCAAAGCATGGTGTAAAGTTTAAAGGTATGTGGTTAGTCTTTTTATAGTTTTTTCCTTTGAGGAAAACTAGCATCTTGGTGCATGTGGGACTAAAAGCACAAATTAGATTAAGAATTGTTAATCATGATTAAGGTTTTCTAATCATAATTAGTGAATTAACAAGTGATTAAGATGTGAGGAGCCTTAATCAACCACTTAGGGTCAATTAGGAGGCTAGGATAAGCTTTTGAAGCTTCTTTGAGATGTTGTGGAAGGAAGTGGGGTGATTTTGAGTGGTTGGAAGAGGGGTTTGAGCCAATAATAGGGTATATTGACCAAAACAAGGGTAAAATAGGCTTAATTAGCTAATAATCGCTAATTGTCTATTTGGAAGAGGATTTTGACTTACGATTTGTCATAAAGTGGCATCCTGAATGCGTGAAAGAGGTTAGGTAATCAACAAAGCATTGTTAATTGACCAAAATGGTAAGAAACATTAGTTAATTAGCGGAAATCACTAATTATAATGGAAATGGTAAGAATGATCTATTAAACAATAAAATGATATTGTTAGATTAACTCTAAACAAGTTAATTATATTTTAAAACCCTAAATAAAACCTTAGGTACAAAATCTATTGTGATCAAAAGTATCGTTGTTAATTAGGAATTGGCATGCCGTAAAGTGAATTAAAATACATTAACTTGTTAAGATATGATGTTCGATTAGCGGAACTCGACAAGCTATCTCACCATGGCCACTACCATGACATACCCTCCTAATGACTTAGGTCATTACTTGGCTACAATGGAGCAGATACAATGACATGATAACTCATCAAGCTCCCCTAATCGTAAGTATCGAAAAGATAATGGATTCAAGTACGCTATAGGTATGAATGCATATTAGCTATATGATTAAGTACCAATGTCATCTTATGTTGACTACGGGAAAGGGTACGGACCCGTAATGATGCAAGTCATTATGGAGATTCTTACTTCCCCTTAGTCATCCTAAGTCGACATATCAAAGCACTTACCCATGTGGGATGATCCGAATTGGTACCTAGTACACAACTTGAAAGTTTTTAATACTTCAAATGGTTCTAATCTAAATAAAAATTTCAAGTGAAGGGTGAAAGATGAATTCACATTATGATTATGCCTTAATTGAAGTTAAGCATGGAAAACATGACTTAAAACTTTGGCCAAAGTAACACAAGTTGTTGATTACGTTGTCTGATTTCACCTAGACCTAAAGTTATAGGATATCAGATGGGTAATGGTAAAACATGCCTAAATATGCACTTTAGATATAAACACTTGAATTCCCTTGAATGAATAAGGGAACCATGGTATACTTAGTATACATATTTAAATGAATTGGATATGAGGGATCAATTTTATCTAACTCATACAACTGCATAAGGTTTATTGTTATAGGATGGATTGACTAAGATAATGTTGGTTCTAAATTATGTTAATTTAGAACAATGAAAAATTATGATCTGAGATAGGAACGATTTATAAAAAATTTAAAAAAATAAATTCCCTTGTATTGAAGTCTTAAAATGAAGATGTTACATTTTGGTATCAGAGCTAAAGGTTGCATCTCTTGGACCTATTGAGTCCATCACTGACAAAAACTTAATTTTTGATTAACAAAAATGGCTTAGAATAAGGGGACGTGTTAATAATAACACGCCATTGGAAGTGAAGCATCTACGGCACAAAAACTTGATGAAATACTTGTTTTCCTTCAGGACACAAGGAATCGAATTGTTGTTCTTAAACAATAGGTTGGGGGAAATAACGAAGAATTTGAAAGTGAAGTCTTTGGGACAAACAAATACTAGAAAAACATAAACGTTGAAGGTCCGATCTTTGGTAATAAAAATAACATAGAAAATAACAATGTTACGAATGCCAACATAAATACAACGAGATGTAAATGTTGTAAATGCACCAAATTAGCCTGAAAATAAGAAGGCAAGGTTGGAAGTTGAACTCACTAATGATATAAAAAGGATAAGTCCACCTAAATTTGATGGTACCACTCTAGGGGATGGGGATGAGAATTGGCTCAACGAAATGGAAAAATAATTTTCCATAAGGAAATTTTTAAGAGACAAAGGTAGTATGGGGAGCTTACCGATTTTCCACGTGAAGCATCCTCTGGTGGGAAGTCCAAAAGTTGAGTTGAACGTAGATGAAGCTAGCATAACTTGGGACCAGTTTAAAATCCTACTTTAGGTAGCGTTAGTTACCTCAATTATATTATGACTAGAAAGATGTCTGAATTTTAGAATCTAACCCAAGGAAAGTTGACTATTATAGAATATTGGGAGAAGTTTACAAAACTTCTCAAGTATGTACCCAATACCAAGTGGATGAAAATTTCCACATTTGTAAATTCATAATGGGGCTGAATCCAATGATTGGAGGATAATTTGATGTGCATGGGCCATCAACCATGGAAGGAGTCTTTGAAAAATCAATCAGGAAAGAACAAAAAGTTAAAGGCAATTTATGCACACAAGGATGAAAAAAAAGAAGTTTTTAACTCACCATCACCCCTTGCACCTAAGAAGGTGGGATGGAAGAAGTTTGGAAGAAAAATAGAGTTGGGTTTGGTAATGGAAAGAAATTAAAAGCAAATAAACCTGCTGAAAATTTTAAAAACAATGGGAAGAAAAAAATAATGGGCAAAACAACAATTTCAGAACTGAGAAAATTTGAACCAAGGAAAGGACTAGTTGGGGGTTGTTATCTATGTGTGGTAAAGATCATTACACAAGTTACTTCCCTCAAAGGAAAAATGAAAACAATCAACAACATAAAATACATGTTGCAGTAGCTGATAAGCAAGCTGAAAAAAAAGCTACACCTATTGAAGTACCAGGTAAGTTGTTTGGATTACATGTGACTATCTTATTTGATACTATTGGTGCTACTAAATGTTTCATTTCTAGTAAGTTAGCATCTAAATTAAAAATAAAATGGTAGATATATGAAAATCTCATGGATTTCCAATACGGGAACAATGTTGTTTCACATAGTTGATCAATGCTTATTTAGCGCAACATTAGAATTTCCAAGTTTTACTACATAAGGTAGACATATATGTTACACCTTTAGGTTCATATGATATCATAATAGGTGTAAATTGGCTAGCTCAACATAAGGAAAATGTAGATTGTTATGAAAAATGAATCAAATGTTTAGATGATCTGCAAAAAATAAGTAAAAATTCAAGGTGTAAAAAGAGAAATTTAAGTAGAAAATATCAACCATGCAGCTCAAAAAGGCTAAAAATAAAGGTTGCATGCTCTTTGTTGTAAAAATTTCAGAATCAACTGAAGAGGGTAAGATTTTATGGAAATCATCCATTATTACATGAGTACAATGATGTATTTCTAGAAGAACTACTCGGTCTTCGCCAAAAAGATAATTTGACTTCACTATTGATATCAAGCTCTGTAGAACATAACCCAATTTCTAAAGCACCTTATACGAATGACTACACTATGAAAACTAGTTGAACTTAAGGTACAATTGCATGAAATTTTATCAAAGGGATTGATAAGACTAAGTGTCTCACCTTGGGGAGCACCAGTTATTTTTGTCAAAAAGAAAGATGGAACACTCAAATTATGTATTGACTATAGAATGTTGAACAAAGAAACAATCAAGAATAGGTACCTCTTCCAAGGATTGATGATATATTTGACTAGATGCATGGTGCATCAGGTTTACTCTAAGATCAATCTATGGTCTAGGTACCATCAACTTGTGAATAAAAGAAGAAGACATACATATATAAAACAACCTTTAGGATGAGATATGGGCACTATGAGTTCACATTATATTACCTTTCGGTTTAACTAATGCACCTCCACTTTTATGAATTTGATGAACAATATCTTTCAAGAATACTTGGAAAAATTTTTGCTTGTATTCTTGGATGATATTCTTATCTATTCAAAAATGTTTGAGAACATAATGAACATCTAAGGATTGTACTTGAGGTCTTAAGGAAAAGAAAACTTTATGGAAAGTTGTCAAAATGTTCATTTTATGAAAGAAGTGTAGTACTTAGGCCATGTGATAAATAAAGATGGAATTTCAGTTGATCCATCTAAGATTGCAGCCATAATTGATTGGCCAACACCGAAAAATGTGCATGAAGTTAGAAGCTTCATGGGACTTGTTGATACTATAGAAAGTTTGTAAAAGACTTCTCAAAGATTTTTCCCCAATCACTTCACTACAAAAGAAAGATAAAAATTTTGTTTGGAATGATAAATGTGAGATTGCATTTAAAACATTAAAGGAAAAGTTAACTACAACACACTGTTTTAAGTAGTTCTAGATCCAAATGGGAGCTTTACAGTTGTAACGGATGCCTCCGAGAGGATTAGGAGGTATATTATTGCAAAATGATCATGTGATTGCATATGAAAGTAGAAATCTCAAGTTACACAAGCTGAACTATGCTCCCCATGACTTGGAGCTTGCTACCATTGTACACACACATTGCAAGTATGGAGACATTATCTTTTAGGGAAGCCCTTTGAGTTGAAAACAAACCACCTTGGGCTGAAATACATCTTCACACAGCCAAATCTTGAATGTTAGGCAATGAAGATGGTTAGAATTTTTGTCTCAATATGATTTTGATATCAGTTATATTAAAGGAAAAGAAAATAGAGTGATAGATGCGTAAGTCATAGGAAGCACATTTCCACCCTTGTAACCTTGAGAACTCAGTTTAAAGATGAGGTAAAGAAAGCAATGATAACAAATTCATATTATTATCAAGCAAGTCAAAACAACACTTGTTGTAGATTCCAATGATAAGAGATACAAAGGATTCATATTTGATAATGAAGGAGTCCTAAGGTATGAAAATGGGTGTATGTACCCTTGGAAAATGAGTTAAGGAAGAAAGTGATAACTGAATTTCACAATGCTCCTTACTTGGACATCCTAGAGTGACAAAAATGTTTGTTGATGTAAAATAAATATTTTTGAAAGGGATGAAAAAGGATATAGTTGATTATGTGTCACATTTCTTAGAATGTCAAGCATGTAAAGGTTGAACATATGCACCCAGCTGGATTATTGTACCCTCATAGCATTCCATAGTATAAATGGAAAGTGATAAGCATGGATTTTTTAAGGGATTCCAATGTCTAAAAATAAACATGACGTTATTCTAGTTGTAGTTGAAAAATTGACTAAAGTAGCTCATTTTATTCAGGAATCTAAAAGATGATTCACTTGTTCTTGTAAAAATATTTGTGCATGAAATCTTTAGACTACATGGTGTACCTAAGCTAATCATTTCTGATAGAGACCCAAGAATGACTTCATGATTTTTGGAAAACTTTAAATGCATCCTTAGGAACAAAATTGAATTTCAGTTTCTGCATACCATCAAAAACTAATGGACAAATTAAAAGAGTAAATCAAATAATGGAAGACATGCTTAGGATGTACATTGTATGGATCAACAGTACAAGTGGGAAGAGTACCTTCCTTTGGTCAAATTTGCATATAATAATACATATCATTCCTCTCTAAAAATGGCACCTTTGAAGCTTTGTATGGATGAAAGTGTAGAACACTATTAGTTGGGACAACATAGAAGATAGAGAGGTAATAGGACTGAAATGCTTACTGAAATGGAACAACAAGTAAAATTAATTGGGAACGATTAAAAGAAGCTTAGATAGGAAGAAAAGTTATGTAGATCGAAAAGGGTTGATAGGAAATTTGAACTTGGTGATAAAGTCTTTTTAAGGGTTAAGCCCAAAAAGAGTTCTATTTCTTTTGGAAAATCAGCCAAGTTGTCACCTCATTATGTGGACCTTTTGAGATCATTGAAGTGATCATTCATGTGGCTTATCGATTAGCATTGCCTCCTGCATTGGCCAAGATGCATGATGTTTTTCATATTTCCTTTCTTAAAAGTATGTTTCAGATTTGTCACATGTGTTAAATTGGAATTCTTTGCAGGTCAAGACCCGGGGGTCATCGTGGTTGAACCCGTAAGGGTGCTTGGAAACTCACAAGTTGCACTTGTGTAATAGAGATATAAGTCAATGCAAGGTCCAATGGGACCTAGTTTAATGAAGAAAGTGTAACTTGAGAGAATCTGGAAGACATAAAAATACTTTTCCGCATCTGTTTTAGCAGAAAAATTTACATTTTCTATGACTTTATGATATTTTATGATTACTTTGATTGAAAAACTACTTTTAATTTTGTTGTTTCAAGAAAAAACTTGAAAACTTGTTGATTACAACCAATATAAATGTTGTTTTGAAATTTTGGAAACTTGATTTTCACAAGTTCATATTAAACTATTGGATATTTGATGATTGAATAAGTGACTTATTATTTGTTTTGCTTAAATTTTGTTATGATTACAATGAATCATCGGGACGATGATGCTTTTAAGGGTGAAGGTATGTAATACCCCTATTTTTTATCGATTTGATGTGATAAATGTGTTAGGTTTTGTACGCTTATACAATAGACTTGCATTGTGCTTGGTATTCCTTTCTTGGACCGTATGTAAGTACATTGATGTAGTAAGTCGGGACAATGTGATTTTACTCTATTGATCTAACATATTTGTTTATCATTATTAATAAGATGATGTACTTAATGAAATATTGTTGGATTAAGCTTGACAAAGATCTTGGACCCTAACTTATACTTGTCCTAAGTTTTAATTTGATCATTTGATCGGATTTAACAAGGCGGGAACAAGCATACTTTGGAATCATAGTCTAACCCATGTAGATTGTGATAGTACTATTGTTGTTACTTATCTTTGGATTTGTTGACCATTCTTGCTAAAGTGCAGGACTTCTTTATTAGTTCAATATGATTCGATTCTAAAGTTGAATTATTGACAATATGGGCTAAAGTAATCCTAATGTAATTGCTATTATCTAGATTTAAAAGGACCTAACTTATGTATTAATGTTCCTATGGCTTCTAATTTATGTCAAAAGGAAATAATATTGAGGATCTACTTGATAAATAAATAATAATGATGTTTTCAATATATATATATTTTTGTTTATTCAAACTAATGGAGTGATCCATTTTGTTAATGTTGAATTGTATTGTCAAGGCATTGCTTGATTTTTATAAGGCTATAATATTAGTATATTGGACGAGCCTAATTTGATGTGAAGCTAACCATATTCTAAGCTAAGGTTTATGAATTAAATTAATGAAGGCTTGTACCTACAATAGTTAAGCCTTCACATATATTTAAAGGACTTAATCATGGATACCTATGTTGATATTTCGAAATATTAAAACTTAAGCTAGGTTGATAAAGGTATGGGTCTAAAATTATACTAAATTGTGTCCTATCATATTTTGAAATGTGGATCTAAGGGATAAAGGGTGAGTTGTCATCCACTGAAACTGTTACAAATTAAAATGTTAATGGGGCTCGTTAAAGGATCACCGATTCACCACCAATTAAAATTGCTAACCTTAACTAAAGATAGAGGTTTGCAATTAACTGATGGTTATCGATTGGCAAGTCAGGGTTAAGTGGAGTTAGGGGAGCTGTTAAACACAAGTGGCTGGTGTAAATTATGGATCCTCTCGAGTCTCATGCAATAACTCCCACCTCGAACCTCACCTCCACTGCTTTGGGAATGAACAAGCAGTTTTGTGGGAGAAAGATAGAATAGTTGTTCCATTTTTGCTGTTTCATTTAGAAGGCTCGTGGAGCTCTGCATGTTATTTTCATCCCTATTTTGTTGCTCAGCCTTTACTCAAACTTTTTCATCTTATATGTTACTGTGTGGAAAATTTGATGAAGACATTAATATCTGAGTACAATAAATAAGTATGAGGAAGGCTCAGGGGGTTTTTGACTCTGTCGATTCAATTTCGCAACTGGGACTGTGAAGGAAAGTTGGAAAAATAGAAGAGAACGGAGAAGAATAATTGGGCTATCGATTTAGGCATGATTTATTCTTCCTCCTTACAAACTTTTGTCATTTACTTTTTGCTTAATAAAGACACCTGCAATAAGTTCTTGTGTGATATTGTTGTTTTGGGTGTTAATTATTTTGGTTATGAAGGATTGATATGTGTTTCTCTTCAATCTTGTGTGGTTTGTACTTGAACGTAATGTGAGAACCGAAATGATATAAGGTCAATTTTATATGAATTTCTTTGGCTTCTGGGTTGTATTATAGGAATACCCAGAACCTCTGGATTTTATTATTTCATAATAGAATCCCCGAGGTTCGAACCTGGGTTCTCGATAAACCTTCATTATAAATACTTATGGGTTCGGTTGAAGGCTCACCGAACCCGATCATTATGGGTGTATGTTTAAATAAATATGTTTTTCTAGTTTACCGTTTATTCATTTTATTTGAATCCCTTCGAGTTGAAGGAAGGAACCAGTCTAGGTTTGGTAGAAATCCTCGTCTCCTCCGTGATAATATTTCCTTCCTATTAACGCTTCGCAAGAAGTGGTGGCTAACTGAGATCTGGGTTTTGAATGTCTGTGATCAGTTGTACATTCTCTGTGAGCAATTATTTATGGTATTTATATTGATCGCCCTGATATTGAAGTTCGAAATGACATTATTTCGAACTATGCTTAGTCGATGCCTGTGTTAGGTTGGGTATCATAATAGTGGAATCCATATCTTGGATGTCCTAGTTCAGACTCTATGTACCTTTTTACGACATTTTAGAGATTCGTGCTCATCTTACATACTCATCCTTAAGGTAGGTTGTTGCTACATTGTGTGGGAAACTGTGAAACGTTGACAATGTCGCCCTAGGTCTGTCTAAGAGTTTCAAAATATTAAGGTAAGTCGATTCCTACCTTAAGGAAATCGAACTTGTACCTCTAGTTTATTTTAAGCATGTATTTAGATTACAGTATAACATATTGGAGTCCACGTATGAACAATCAGGACTTCACACATGGCTTAGGAACCGTGCTATCTGTTTTGGGAATGTGAATTCAAATTTGAGGTTTAACTGTGGTCTGGGCTATGGGGTTCTTTTATTAAGGATGTCCATAATTATTATCTGATTTATATACCTTTGGGTAAGAACGGATACTTGGGACAGTAATGATGATATACGGATACTTTGCTCTCGTATACCGATATACAATTATATACATCAGTTACGAATTATTAGCAATACTGGTACGGTATACTCCTCTATGAAGTAATACTTGGAATTAAAGGGGTGGTTGTTGATTGATATGAGCATAGCTTTGTGTAATTTAATAGAATTCATTTTAATACATTACATTACACATGTAAGATTGTAGGAATGTTATTGTAAACTGTTTTGTATATAATTGAATGCAAATGCATGTGAAGTTAGAAATAATTAGCCCACGAGAAGGCAGACTTAAATTGTATTATTATTGTTGTTGTAGCAAGTTCAATTATTTGGAAGTGATTTAAATGATTTGAAAATACTATTGCATAATAGTTTGATTACTCAAATATTAAATGACACAAGTAGTTAAGATGGAAAAAGGATAGTGGGGCTAACATTTTGTAGATGAACATCTAAAATGTGAAAAGCGGATGAAGTTGAAAAAAGAATGAAATGTTCAATTTTAATGATGAATGTTGAATGTTGTATTATTACTTTGTTATTGGAATTTTGAATGAATTACTTTTGTATCTTGATTAGATGATTGAAAGCTTATATTAGCCCATTCCTATTGTATTTGTTTTCAAAGTAAATTAATAAGAAGAACTTCATCCATTCATGTCTTTGCTTGTGCACGAAAGTTAGAGAAGGATTATTGATCTCAATTGAAATTATGTTTAGAAAATTATATGGACTAATGATATTATTAATAAGTAAACCATTATAAGGATTACAATGATTTGTATTTAATGTTATGAGAACTCAAATTGAAATGTAATTATATTGGTGTCTTTACATAAGTTCATATATAAGTGAAATGAGCGAGTAATAAGTGATATAATTTTTGACATATTTGAATTATGGGCTACTAATGATGTGGAATATAATCTAAAAATTATAACCCTATGCTTAACTCTTTAATTGAGTAAAAGGATTAAATTATGACTTAAGGAATTAATGAAATATGCGATTTATAAATGCCACCTATAATAAAATGATATTGTTAGATTAACTCTAAACAAGTTAATTATATTGTAAAATCCTTGATATAACCTTAGGTAAAAAAATCTTTCATGATGAGTATGCGTTGTAAATTAGGAATTGACATGTCGTAAAGTAAATTAAATTACTTTAACTTGTTAAGATATGATGTTAGATTAGCAAAAATTCGGCGAGCTATCTCACCATGGCATTTGCTTTATAATACCCACCATCGGCTTAGGTCATTACTTTGCTACGACATAGCGGCTATGATGACGTGATAACTCATCAACCTCCCTAATTATAACTATCATAAAGATAATGGATTCAAGTATGTTATATACGAATGTAGATAAATTGCATGATTAAGTATCGATGTCATCTTATGATGACTACGAGAAGGTGATACGTAACGCAAGTCATTATGGAGATGATTACTTCCCCTTAGTCATCAAAGCCAATATATCGGCACTTGCCGTGCGGGGTGATCCAGAATTGGTACCTAGTACGTAGTGTAGACACCAAATTTGGGTCTTACGGCGCCTGTGCCCCGCATCTCGTCTCATAACCTAACCCTACCTCACCACCTAAACCTTACACACTTAATTATTTATTAATTACCTTATAATTAATAAATCCACATCTCCAACCCTGCCACCTCACCTCGCCACCTCACCATGACCTAGCCCTAACCCTAAACTAACCTAATTAAGACCTATAACTTGGTCTAGACCCACACCCATGACTCATCACCCCTCACCCGCACCAAAACGAACCTAATAATGACTTGACCAAGCCCACAACTGACCCCTCGGGAGAAAAGGAGGGAAAGTTGGCTATTTTACTAAAAATAGCCAACTTTGACCTAACCGACATCGGTCCCTATGCGACCGGCGTCGGTTAGGTAACCACCATCGGTTCCCTGTAAATGACCTCCCCCAACCAAAACAAAGGGATCCGAATTCATTTTGCAAGAGAGGGACAAGTGAGAGAGAGAGAGAAGAGGTTGCAGAGAGGAGTATTGAGCCCAAGGCATGGCCCGAGCAACTAGATCACGGTCACACTCATCCAAACATTAGGAGAGTCGGAGGATAGCTTCATCAGCTCACTTCCGATTGTCGAATCATCCCAACTAAGCCTTTCCTTTGCCCGATGCATTACTTGGACCTATATCCACATCGCCAGAAACTAGTAAGTAGTCTCTTTTATTACCTTGTATGCTTCTAGACACTACTTTGTGAACTTTTGATTCATAGTGATTATAAGCTCGATCTGGATCTACCACCAGCACCTTGCACCTAACCTTCATTCATCCATCTCTATATTGCCCCAAAGACAACTTTCTCACTCTCTGAGTCTTCTCTATCACCCTACTACTCCCCTCAACCATCTACCAACCTTCTAAACCCCATAACCACCTTACAACCAACCTCCATTTAAAATCCCCTAAATCATCGCCCCTCTGATATCGGTTATCCCCTCTAAGTACCGGTTTTATAACCATGGTCGGTTATCCAGTGACCGGCATCGGTCATTGTGACTTATACCAAAAACCAACCTTTCACCTATTTACCTCCAAACAATCTCATATCCAGCCTTGTCTATCCCTGTAACTTGATCTGAACGTATCAATAACCAGTGACCAAACAAACAACATGACATTTTATTATTGGTAGTTTAGTCTCTATTGCTTTTAGTAACGAGGTACCTAAATCATGATTTCATAATAGCTTCTTTATTATCATTTGCATTAATTTGTATTAAAAGGGAACTGACCACCTTCGAAAGGAAGTCTAATATTTCCTGGGCCCAAGGTAGTTCCCTCACTTATTGTTTAACGAAAATCTAGTGGTCTTGCATTCTTATTTACAAGTAGTCCTTCCCAGACAAAAAGGAGCTCTTCACAATCGGTCTAATCTCTCTATGGTACGCGCACACCTTCCCAACACTCAACGGGTATTCCCCCCTAACCCTAACCCTTATCATTTCTCAAGAAAATGAAAAGATAGAAATAACTCTATTACGGAACAAAATTACATGTGTGAAACATTTTGGCATGCCGGTGGGACTCTTCTCGAGTTTCTTTCTTTCTTGCTTGTTTTCATATAGGAGCACACTTGTTGTTTCTTTCTTCTAAATATTCACAAAAATATTTTTTCATTTTGGTAAAAGAACTTGTCTTTCTTTCGCATCTTTGCATTAGTGAAATTCATCTTCTTAACCTCTTCTCTTTCTTTGCTTCATCGAATATCATTTTCGATTTGGGTTTAAAACACGTGCGTCACATTCTTGCTTGTTGTTTTTAATTCTAGTGAACGTAGATTAAGTAGCAGTGCAGTACACGTGGGGCTGATATCCAGTATTGTGAAAAATTAATCTTACTCTCACCGCACAACACATACCAAATCACATCATAATCTACACAACATTTCAAACATCCCCCTTCCCATGGTATTCCTCCGCTTGATTGAGAGTAGCCTTACAAGCCAAAACAAACTTGACATCTCCTTAGGTCTTTTGTTTATGATTGACATCATCTTACATCTAAGGCATAAGCCCAAAGTGATTAAAACTAATCCTAGGGTTAGTCTCTTGATTTGCTTGTGTATCTTGCTTGTTTTTTTCTTTTCAATTTTGTTTCTCTGTTATACCCTGTCTCAGTGATCACTTCAGATACTTTTGTGGGTATACTAAGCCTTGTTATCCCTAAACCGGTAGCCTCTTACATTCTCTCTTTTCCTTCACGGTGGACCGACACGGTCCTCTTCTACCGACATCGGTTTACTGGCGGCCGAAAAGCTGGCTTCAAATCGACGGCACATCGGTTACTGTGTTTCACAGTTCCTGACAAACCAACAACCTACCAATTCCAACATTTTGTTGTTGTTTCTGTTCCTAATTGACTAATTCCCTATTGTATCCTCTTTTCCATGGTTGTTATCACCTGCAACAAGCCGCAGACCATGGTTTCACATGCTTGTTCCATGTCTTTGCCTGAGTCACCCCCTTTGCATCCTATGGGGAATCCTACGGACACCAGTGCTTTTCCCAAGATCCCTGTAGGAGATCCGGACTTTGCCAAATTTTTGGATGCTAATCCTAGTGCCGTACAGTATTATTTGTCTCATACCCCATTTGTACACCGATGGTCAACTCCCTCTTTGGTATGCTATTAGTATAGCCGCTCACTTAGCCCTTTCCCACCTAATAACTCTACCTCACTTTGTCTTCATCCTCAGCCCCATCTCCCATTCTAAGTGGCTTCGGTGGTTCATACTACACCAATTGGCCTTCCTTTGGATAATCTGGGGCCCCACATATCACTACCGTCCTTTGCCCCTACCTCATCTCTCCATGATTGCCTCTTTCATAACTCGCTCTCTACCATCTATCCACATGAGCTTTCCCTCTCAAGCTCCACACACCTTTTCATTTTCGTAGACTCATCGGTGGCCTCAACATCTTCTATAGGACACCCTTATTTGGTCGCCCAACACATTCATCATCGTTACCTTTTCAACATTCAACCCCACCATTGTCAGTAGCGGCTCTTGGCCCGATCCTCCTCGTTTACGATGACATCACCATCATCTGACCTAACCAATGATTTAATCAAACAGATGATGGACAAGATGCAAAATCTTAAGGCTTTGTTTGTTTGAGGAAGCCGTAACACCACGACATATGAGCAAGTTTGTGGGAGCCTATTCATCTTCTGTCCCCCTTCATACATATGCTCCTCAATGGGAATTACTAAAATTTACTCGCTTTAGTAGTAAGGAGGACCCTCAACAACACTTGTGATCGTTTAGACATGCACTGCTATCTGATTACTCATGACGATGCCTTACTACTCCGTACCTTCCCCATGTCCTTATCAGGACCTGCCTTGGAGTGGTACAGTGCTTTAGCCCAGCACTCAATCTTCTCCTTTAACCAATTAGCCCAATCTTTCTTGGATCACTTCTCCATCAATATTGCCAAGAAAGTATCCATTACCGACCTCTATGCCATCCAACAATTTGAAGACGAGTCTATCACAGATTTCGTTGGATGATGGCGGGGCCTCATCAACCAACTTACTTATGCCTTACCTCAGGCCAAGCTCATCGAACTCTTTATGCGGGCCTGCGCTAAACACATTTCTCCCACCCTCCAAATTCAAACTTTCCGCACCTTTGATGAGGCCTTTACTATGGCTCGGAAACTAGAGATTCGAGCCTTAGAGGAGGAGAAATTGAAGTTGCGCAACAAAAACTCAAATTTCTGAACCCAAGACTCCACCAACAAACCCAACACCACCAACTCTCACACATCAGCTGCTTCGAAATCAAAAGGAGCCGTACACACGGTGACGGTCAAATCTCAAGCACCATCTAATACCCAGCCGAAATCCACCTATAAGTATAAAGTCGAGCCCATCAAGTACACTCCCTTGGGAGAAAATTATGATGTGATCTTGGACAAATTGCTTAAAGCGGGAGCTCTCACCTTGCCTCTGTTAAACCTCACTCGAGTTTGATTCCACCCAGTATTATACCTTCTTGGTATAAAGAAAATGACTTATGTAACTTCCATCGCGTGAAGGGACACGACCACAGAAAACTGCAAGATGTTGAAAAAAATAGTGCGGAAATGGTTGATGCGGGGATATAACCTCGATAATCCTAATGCCCCTGCTAATTGAAATTTAAAAATCTTGACAAACCATTTCCAAACCATTCATCTATGATAACACAAACCGAGAAACCTCGGTAGGAGAAGAGTGTGCATGAGATGCATACGATTTTCAACTCCCAACCAAGGGCTTCCATTGAGAAAATTCTGAATTGAGCCTCTTCACCAATGCGGGGGTCCTCGCCCCCTTCTCCTTCATCGAGGACAAGAGGACACCCCACTATTCCTTTACCCATAAAGGAATTAACATGAGTTCTCTTCTCACAAAAGAGCCTTCTTTCACCACATCCTGCAAGACTATGAGCAAATGTTATCAACCTATCTATTTCCCAAACATCTCCTTCCACCACTCTTGCTTGAAAAGAAGAAGGATTGCCACTTTTTTACTCGTCATCCTTAGAGGAGAAACCCCTCGAGCCTACATCACCAAACTCCTTAACCATGATGGATCCTCACAGAACATGCCCTCCTCCCTATCGGTTCTTCATCACCTAAATCTTTCCGGTGGTATGGTTGACCTCTTGACACCCATTGATACAGGGCCTCATTCGCCCCTGTATCACACCCACATGGACCGAATCATAGCCCACTTCTCTTCCATACCAAAATTCACGTCCACACGTGAAGATTATCATCCCCAGGAAGATAGATGAGTCTTATGGGAATGTTTGATACACCATGCTCTACTCAAATGCGGATGACTAATCCAGACACCTTTACCATATGCCCAGAAGTTTTTACAAAAGCTCAAAATGCCTATGTCCTCACCTTCGCACCCCCTCATCTCTACCGAATACCTCATCCACCTCTATCAGCCTAACCAAACCTTCCCCTACGCTTGGGACTTCACCGATACCCGGCTGATGCACCCACCTAAAGCGGTTAGATTTATCCAAAATAAAGCCATCAATCCACCTAGGAGCAGACCCAATCTCCTCGAGTCAATTTATGCCTCCACCACAACTAAAACCCTGCCCCGATCACATCGGTACAGCAAGCATGGTTTGACCCTCGTTGTCACACCTACCTTCTATCATTGGGGCCTCACCCTCCACCTTGCCTCAATACACCATGCCTCCCACATCTTCTTTAACATGACTGCATACGCACCCATACAAAATCCACGAGCATCTCAACACCGTCGCCCCAAGTATCACGCCTACCTACCAACCTAAGCAAACTCAATCATCGAAGGACTTGTTTTTGTCACTCCTCTTTCCCGTGGTTGTTTCTGCCACCATGTCATTTGTGGCCTCATCATCTAACTTGAGAATTTAAACATTACTTCTGCGTGAAGAAGCCACGCCTAGTTAAACCCGATCATCAAAATCCCTTGCCTAAACCACCACCCGTCACGAACCACTCATACCTAACCATTACCAAAAGCAATCAATAATCTCACTCACTCAATCAATAGCCTCATCTTCATCTCGAAATTGACCGCTCAAAGGATCTTACGCCAAGATCCTTTCTATATGTTAGTAGGGGATGCGACCATTTCCCTACCCCCACTCGGACCCTATGATCCATCTAAACCTCGACCTATAGGTTATGATGAATATAAAATTTGTGCCTACCATGCAGTACACGAGGACCAATGATGTAGAAGGATCTGAAAGCTTTGAAAGCCATCTTTCGTCAGTTGCCTATCTTAGATAGAAAATCTAAGAAAGACAACTTATGGAGGAAAAGCCCTTAGCTTCAATCCCTTCTCTATACCACTGTCCCCACCTCGCAAAATCTATCATCATTGCAACCCCACCTCTCGAGAACAATGACTTATCCCTGCCATCTTCCTCATCTCGTATTCACGAGATCAACATGATTAGCATTGCTACTCGAGGTCAGAAAAACAATGGAAAAGCTAAAGAGAGCACACCTATGGCCTCTCTTTCTCCTTCCTCCATCCGATCGCACCACCACCTAAAGTGGTTATTCGTGGACCTGCTATCCAGGTCTACGATGGAGTTGCCCATTCGCACCATGATCAAACAACTTCACCGATCTCGTGTAAAAATGACACTCTATGATCTTATTCAAACATTTGAATCTCATCGGTAAGCTCTAATTGAGATCCTCCGAGGGATAGAGGTCTACCTAACAAAACCACGCCCATTACCTCCATCTTAACACCCAACCAGGTCGCTTCTCTCACCAACCAACCTACCTCCACAACCACCTGTCACTGTACGGCAAGCCGTTCTTTGTCGATTTTTTTCGAAGAAGAAATTATCTTTTTTGTGAAAAGATCACGGCCCGCTCTTTTCATCTCGGCTTACTTCTAGGACATGCGGGTGCGTCGTGTTATGATCGGCGGGGTTGCTTTATCCTAAACATTGTCTCTTTAAAGCCTTCAGCAGATGAATATCCCTCCTAGTTGCATGTGTGCCAACCCCACCATGTTGCGTTCATTCAATGATGCTATTACTTCTACGCTAGGCACCATGATCCTTAACATTCATGTACGGCCACGTACCTTTCCCGAACTCTTCTATGTCCTTGAGGGAGAGTTCCAATACAACATGTTGTTAGGTCGCCCTTGGATCCGGGCTATGGGATGTGTTCCCTCCACCTTACATAGATGCATAAAATTCGAGTATGAGGGAAGTCATACACCATCACGGTGATGCTTCCCCTTCAAAACCTGCAATATGTTATACCGCCTAATGATGTGCTTGTACAAGTCAAGGCACCCATTGATCGACCTGACCATCTACTTGACCATGCCTCGACCAACCACCTTAGTTGCACCCACACCTTGACCAATGAAACCATGCGCGAATACCTCTTCCTTCCCCGCGGACAACATCCCAACCTCGGCTCCCTTGGTAGGTGTTTTCAATGCCTTACACTTTGGGGAGTACCACCTACACAATGTTAGCACCTTCCATACCCCTGATAGTATGGACGATTCATATGCATCTTACCTACGGCCAGTCGTGTGGGGAGGTGATCTCTATGGACCACCTAATTGCCACACCAACCTAACGTATGGGGGTGTCGACGCATCCTCTGTCACCCCTAAACCTCCCCTTGGTGTGGTTCCCTTCCAATCTGATTTTCAATATCTAACCAAGCTGTCGTTTTCCCTCACCTTCACGACTCATTTGTGCTTGGAAAGGTTTTGGTTTCGGTCTTTATGAACAAGGCCGACATACGATCATTCCCATGACTACACGCAAACACAAAGATCGTAGTGGTCTTGGATTTTCTGAACCACCTACACCGAAGAAACCTCGTGTTAATTTTATCCAGGAAGATGGCGAAGTCACCCCTTAGAACCATCAACACCCATTTTGCCATCTTCACCCATAGAGTCGATAGACTGGAATCTATCCCTCTAATTTTTTTATTTTTTTTTCCATGAATGCTATCTTCCTAAGTCCCCTCACTTATCAGCGCGATGGTGAAGACCCATCTTATCTCCCCCTTTTATATCCGGACATGATCAAAGAAGACTCGCCTTCGATTAATGTTGTGGAGTACCAGGATAAGCGACTCCATCCTCACCTACCTTAGTGCGGGACGACTCTTATATTGACGTGCCTTACCATCGAAACCCAAACCATGTTGAATGATTCGACTATAGAAATCAACATCCACATGGAGGGCGATCCTCACATTGTAAAGATCGGACAATATCTTGGCGCATAAGAACAAGCCACCTTCACTACCTTCCTTTGTGCCATCAATCAAGCTTTACAGCTTGGTCCTCGCTCGATCGACATTCTTGTCCATAACATCACTCTGAAACCGGACTCAAACCAGTTAAACGAAGCGAGAAAAATGCATCCACGGATTTCCCTCTTGGTTAAAGAAAGAGCTTCAACGACTCCTTCTGTTTCTTTCATCTTACTATTGATTGTCCTCAATGGATTTCTAATGTCGTACTGTCACTAAAGTGATGAGGGGACTTCGGATATGTATGGATTTTGGGACCTTAACCTCGCTTTCCCAAAGGATGACTTCCCCTACCTAGCATTGATCAACTTCTTGATCTCGGTGCGGCCATGAGATCTTTCTCTCATGGATGGTTTCTCGGGATACAATCAAATTTTAGTAGCCCGAGCCAATCAACATAAAAATGCCTTCATTACCCCACAGGGGACCTTCTACTATCGTGTCATACCATTTGGCCTTAAGAATGCTTTGGTGTGACCTATCGGTGAGCTATGACTTACATTTTCATGATATTATGCACACTATCCTCGAGGATTATGTTGATGATATTCTTGGAAAATCCAAACATCGATGAACATCTCGATGTTTTAACCATTATTTTCGATCACTGTTACAATCGTGTTCGTTTTCAACCAAAGAAATGTGTCTTTGGCATCCTTCGGGAAAACTCCTTGGCTTTATCATCTTTTTACGTGGCATTGAGTCAACCCGGCTAAAGTAAAAGCTATTTTAGACATGCCCCACCCACTAACCTAAAACAATTGCATAGTTTGCGGGGCAAACTCCAATCTATCCAGCGTTTCATCTCACTGACTCTCATATCGATGTCAACATTTCCATCATCTCCTTAAAAATGACATTATCTTTCAATGGAGCGAGAGTGCCACCAAGCCTTTGAGGCTCTTAAAACTTATCTCTTGCATGACCACCCGTGCTTATCCCACCTCGGGATGATCGCCCTTTCTACCTTTACCTTTACTGCCACCGACCATGTTGTAGGAGCCATGCTCGCACATCGTGACTCGAGCATCGAGAGTAAGCATTTTATTACATAATCCGTACTCTTGTGGATTACGAGACTAGGTATACACATGTAAAAAAGTTGTGCCTAGCCCTATCATTCGTGGCCACCAAACTCCGACATTACCTCCTGAATCACAAAACTTTTGTCATCACCAATGTTGATCCCATACATTATATATCGCCAAACCTCATCTAAACCAACGCATTTCGATGGCTTATGCTCCTCGCTGACCTCGACCTTGAGTTTGTACACGAGAAATTATTCAAAGGACAAACTATCGTGGATCAACTCATGAAGCCCCTTTACCTAGGGAATAATTTACCAATTTTACTTTCCTGATGAACTCATCACAACCCTTTAGCTCGGTGATGCGTCTTATCCGATGACCCTCTTCTTGATGGATCTAAATGTCGGTGTGTGTGAGAGAGGTGGACATTTTCTCATTCCTCTTGATGGTGAACCTATGCCTCTTTCATTGGATCGATTTCCCCTACACTACAATACGGTGGAATACGAGGCCCTTGTTTTGGGTCTCTACGTTTGTGTTACACTTAGGTGTGAAGTCTATTAAAAATTTTGGTGACTCTCGATTGGTAGTAAATCAAAGTTCTTGGCATCTACCAATGTAAAAATGAGGAACTTCAAAAGTACAAACATTACGTGGATTCACTTTTGACCTTATTTACTCATTATTCTATCAAACCGTTCCATGCTCAACTAAAAAATTTGTGGACACAATGGCTTGCTTGGCCTAGCAAATTCCTGCCTCACCAAGTGACTACGACATATTTGTCTTGGTCAACAACTCTTTGCCCCATCTTACTTAGTCCCGGATGTTTGTATGGTAAATAATGTATCTGTTGATTCGCGGATACCTGGTATCACCAATTTCACGACTACCTTACAACCTATGTTCTCCCACCTGACCTTACTAGTAATGGAAAACACGATTTTCTTAAAAGTGTTTCTCATTATGTCATCATGTGGGGACTCCTCTATAAATGTGGCTTCGATGGTATCCTCCTTGATGTCTCTAGCGGTGCTAAAGTCACCCATACCATCCAACAAGTCCATGATGGAATTTGTGGTGGGCACTTTAGTGGCCTTTGTGGCCAAGCGGATCCTTCGCCTAGGATATTATTGGCCTACTCTTAATAAATACTGCTGCGAATATGTTAAGCGTTGTGTTATGTGTCAACAGCATGCCAACCTTCAACATACTCCCAGCCACCCACTATAGGTCGCACGAGATCTTTGGCCTTTCTCACAATGGGGTTTAGACCTTATTGGTGAGATTCACCCGCCTTCTTCGCAGCATCACCGTTGGATCATCATGGCAACCGAATATTACACTAAATGGGTGGAGGCCATTCCACTCATTTCAACCAAAAAAATAAAATCGTTGAGTTCATCAATCATCACATTATTTGTCGTTTTGGTGTTCCTCATCGCCTGATAACCGATAATGGAAAATCTTTCAAAAATAAGTTTTACGAGCCCTTTGTGACAACTTTTGTATCAAACCTAACTTCTCGTCACCCTACTATTCCACAAGAAAATGGTCAAGCCGAATCTTCTAACAAAACCTTAACAAAAATTCTCATGAAATTAGTTAAAGATTAAGGAAAAGCGCATGATCACATCCCCTTTTCCCTTTGGGCTTATCATTCCGACATTCGTACTTCCACTAATGCCACACCATTCTCTTTGGTGTATGGTACCAAGGTTATCTTGCCTCTCAAAATACAAATCCCTTCCCTCATAATCTCTCAAGATATTCTCACCAATGATGACTTCGCTAAGGCGGTTAGCCCAATGGAGCTTCTTGACGAGCGTCATCTTACGACTCTTGACCACCTTCAAATTTATTAAAAGCGTATCAAGCGTGCTTATTATAAGCGTATTCATGAGCGTACCTTTAATATTGGTGATCTTGTCCTCAAAGAGAATCAACATGTAACCAAACTAGAAAAGAGCAAACGTGGAAAATGTTCTCCTAATTAGATTGGACCTTACATTATCACTCACACTTATGGATCAGGTACTTATCATATAGCTTCGCTTAATGGTAAAATTGAGCCTGAACCCCTTAATGTCTTGCATCTCCGACCATTATACTATTGAATTTAGTGTTACATCACTTCTTATCTACCTTGTGCTCGTCCCTTCAGCTCATTTACCACCTCATACACCTTGTTTCGTGCATCTCAAAGTAGAATCAAACTCACGTGGTTTGATCATCACCTCCTCTTAAAGATTCCTTCCCCTTTTTAGTCTGGTCCATGACTTAAAAGTATCAAAATAACAAGTTCTCAATTATACAATTCCGAGATATTCTTGAGTCAAACTTCTATAAAACTAGATGCTTCATGCCAAACGGACATCTAAACCTCTAAGCTATAAACTAGGATTTGCTCCCTCGAAGGACGGCTATGTGCAAATCTACATCTACTACTATAAGTAGGCTTGCTCCCTTGAAGGACAGCTATCAAAGTCAACCTCTATCGAGAAGCTTCTCCCATTGATCAGCTTTTGTGAAGACCTCGGGAACAACAAAATGCATATTCCATATAGACTTCCCGCATCGATCGGTCTATATCCGAAAAAAATAAAAGCGTATTTAAAAGCACTTTTGAGTCATGGACTTGTTTATTTAGGTTTGGTTCTCTTTCGTTAGAATAATCACCTTATAACAAGTTCTTTGCACCCTAACTATACCATCCACCTCACCTCACCATTCTTCAAAACAATAAAACTTAAGGGACGTGATGTATATCCGATATATTGTGATTATACAACTCTTTTCACCTATCGACTTCTCACCTATCTGAGGTACCTAGGGATTGAGACCATCCTACGATAGTACGTGGTTTGTTTAACTCTTTCCAACTATGGGACACTTTTGCCTCTTTTACCCAAATCTAGGATTATGTGTTGACCTTAATCGGGACATGGTTTCCTATGCTTGGGTAAGCTAACCCTCGCTTCACCTATACCCACACCAACACCGCCAATACCTTACCGGCACCAACAACATTACCCTACCAACATCAAACTTTTACCAACCAACAAATTTCCTAACATGACCAAATTTCTTGAATTCACCTCTCTACCCTTATCCACCAATCTCCCTTTTTCACCACATTACCTACCCCTGACTTTTCTAAATAGCCTTATTTTGAATTCATCGGCCCGACTAAGGCGCAATCACCCAATCGGCGACCAATCACCTGACCCAAGGCGCATGACGCAACCAATCAATCGGTAGGACCCAAGACGCATGACGGACCAATCGGCCCGACCCGAGGCGCGGCCAACCAATCAATCGGCACGACCTAAGGCGCGGCCAATCAATCGGCTAACCCGAGCGCGACCAATAATCGGCGCGACCCGAGCGCGCACTGACCAATCGGCGACCCAAGACCACACCGATTAAGTACCTCGTAGAGGCCCGCAAATTACGATTCTATCCACATCATCATGTAGCTATTTTTCTCGATTGAGCTAACATGTTCGTGTTTTAAGCATGACTAGGATACTTGAATTGATCAGCCGACCATCTTTGCCTAGGCAGAGACCGTGACATTTATCTCACCAAACCAACCATTTGGTACTACTAAATATGCCTAAACGTTCCGGTACCTTACCGTTATATCCCTAGATCCACTTCCTATGCCTCGATACCAAGATTATATCAACCTTGTTTAGATAAACTATCGACCTTTGCCTATGAATTGCTTGATTGCTCTTGAATCGTGTACCACAGTGTCGTGTTACTACATTTGACATGCACCTGCTTCCTTGAACTTACCCCACCATCTTACCATCATCTCATCATCATTCACCCTTTATCAACCCTATCCTTGATTTCACGTCGCCTCAATCTGTGATAGATTTGAGGGGATTACCTATACCCTTAAGCGGGGTAACCACTTCTTATTATTTATCGATCTGACTTTACAAGACAAGCTACACCATGAGGGCAAATGTAGACACCAAATTTGGGTCTTATGGCCGCCTGTGCCCCGCATCTCATCTCATGACCTAACCCTACCTCACCACCTAAACCTTACACACTTAATTATTTATTAATTACCTTATAATTAATAAATCCACATCTCTAACCCTACCACCTCACCTCGCCACCTCACCATGACCTAGCCCTAACCTAAACTAACCTAATTAAGACCTATGACTTGGTCAGGACCCACACCCATGACTCATCACCCTCACTCGCACCAAAATGAACCTAATAATGACTTGACCAAGCCCACAATGACCCATCGAGAGAAAAGGAGGAAAGTTGGCTATTTTACTAAAAATAGCCAACTTTGACCTAACGACATCGGTCCTATCTGCAATCGGCGTTGGTTAGGTAAGCTGACCATCGGTTCCTGTAAATGACCTCCCCAACCAAAACAAAGGGATCCAAATTCATTTTACAGAGAGAGGACAAGTGAGAGAGAGAGAGAAGAGGTTGCGAGAGAGGAGTATTGAGCCCAAGGCATGGCGAGAAACTAGATCACGGTCACACTCCTCCAAACATTGGGAGAGCGGAAGATAGCTTCTTGACTCACTTTTGATTGTCGGATCATCCCACTAAGCCTTACCTTCGCCCTTTGCATTCCTTGGACTGCATCCACATCGAGAAACTAGTAAGTAGTCTCTTTTATTACCTTGTATGCTTCTAGACACTACTTTGTGAACTTTTGATTCATAGTGATTATAAGCTCACTCTAGATCTACCACCCAGCGGCACCTGCACCTAACCTTCATTCATCCATCTCTATATTGCCCCAAAGACAACTTTCTCACTCTCGAGTCTTCTCTATCACCCTACTACTCCCTCGACCATCTACCAACCTTCTAAACCCCATAACCACCTTCTGACCAGCCTCCATTTAAAAGCCCTAAATCATTGCCCCTATCGATATCGGTTATCGCCTACGGTAACGGTTTTATAACGCGATCGGTTATCCGGTGGACCGAGGCATCGGTCACATTGACTTATACAAAAAAACCTTTTACCTATTTACCTCCAAACAATCTCATATCAGCCTTGTCTATCCACGTAACTTGATGCGAGGCGTATCGATAACCGGTGACCAAACAAACGACATGACATTTTATTATTGGTAGTTTAGTCTCTATTGCTTTTAGTAACGAGGTACCTAAATCGTGATTTCACTGATAGCTTCTTTATTATCATTTGCATTAATTTGTATTAAAGGAAGCTGACCACCTTTAAAAGGAAGTCTAATATTTCACTGGCCCAAGGCAATTCCCTCACTTATTGTTTAACGAAAATCTAGTGGTCTTGCATTCTTATTTATAAGTAGTCCTTCCCAGGACAAAAAGGAGCTCTTCATGATCGGTCGGATCTCTTTACAGTGATGCGCACACCTTCCCAACAATCAATAGGTATTCCTCCTATCCTAACCCTTATCTGTTTCTCAAGAGAATGAAAAGATAGAAATAACTCTATTCTAGAACAAAATTCTGTGTGAAACATTTTGGCTAGGAGGAATACATTTGTTTCACACAAAATTTTGTTCGGAATAGATTTATTTCTATCTTTTCATTCTCTTGAGAAATAGATAAGGGTTAGGGCTAGGAGGAATACCTATTGAGTGTTGGGAAGGTGTGCACGTGCAGTAGAGAGATCGGGCCAGGTGTGAAGAGCTCATTTTTGTCTTGGAAGGACTAGCTGTAAATAAGAATGCAAGACCACCATATTTTTGCTAAACAATAAGTGAGGAACTACCTTGGCCCGAGAAAATATTAGACTTCCTTTCAAAGGTGGTCGGTTCCTTTTAATACAAATTAATGCAAATGATAATAAAGAAGCTATTGTGAAATCACGATTTAGGTACCTCATTAGTAAAAGCAATAGAGACTAAACTACCAATAATAAAATGTCATGTTGTTTGTTTGGTCACTGGTTATTGATACATTCAGATCAAGTTACAGGAATAGACAAGGCTGGATATGAGATTGTTTGGAGGTAAATAGGTGAAAGGTTGGTTTTTGGTATAAGTCACAGTGACCGATGCCGGTCACTGGATAACCGACCGCGGTTATAAAACCGGTACCGGTAGGGGATAACCGATATCGGTAGGGGCAATGATTTAGGGGCTTTTAAATGGAGGTTGGTTGTAAGGTGGTTATGGGGTTTAGAAGGTTGGTAGATGGTTGAGGGGAGTAGTAGGGTGATAGAGAAGACTCAGAGAGTGAGAAAGCTATCTTTGGGGCAATATAGAGATGGATGAATGAAGGTTAGGTGTAGTGGTACCTATAGGGTGGTAGATCTAGAAGTGAGCTTATAATCACTATGAATTAAAAGTTCACAAAGTAATGTCTAGAAGCATACAAGGTAATAAAAGAGACTACTTACTAGTTTCGATGTGGATGCGAGTCCAACGAATGCGATCGTGGCGAAGGCAAGGCTCGGTTGGGATGATCAGCAATCAAAAGTGAGTGAAAGCTATCCTCGACTCTCCCAATGTTTGGATGAGTGTGACAGGTGATCTAGTTTCTCGATTCTGAGTCTTGGACTCAATACTCCTCTCTGCTGACCTCTTCTCTCTCTCTCACTTGTCCCTCTCTTGCAAAATGAATTCGGATCACTTTGTTTTGGTTGGGAGGTCATTTAGTGGAGAGCCGATGGTGGTTACCTAAGCGATCTTTGTCAGTAGGGACCGATGTCGGTTAGGTCAAAGTTGGCTATTTTTAGTAAAATAGCCAACTTTCCCTCCTTTTCTCCCAGGGATCGGTTGTGGGCTTGGCCAAGTCCTTATTAGGTTCGTTTTGGTGCGGGTGAGGGGTGATGATTCATGGGTGTGGGTCTGGACCAAGTTATAGGTCTTAATTAGGTTAGTTTATGGTTAGGGCTAGGTCATGGTGAGGTGGCGAGGTGAGGTGGTAGGGTTGGAGATGTGGATTTATTAATTATACAGTAATTAATAAATAATTAAGTGTGTAAGGTTTAGGTAGTGAGGTAGGATTAGGTTGCGAGACGAGATGCGGGGCACAGGATGTCGTAAGACCCAAATTTGGTGTCTACATTTGCCCCTTGTTGTCATGTAGCTTGTCTTGTAAAGCTGCACTGACAATAATAAGAAGTGGTTGCCCCAGTTAAGGGTATAGGTAATCCCCCTCAAATCTATCACAGATTAAGGTGATGTGAAATCAGGGATAGGGTTGATAAAGGGTGAATGATGATGAGATGATGGTAAGATGGTGGGGTAAGTTCAAGGAAGCAGAACATTGAAATGTAGTAGTGCGACCAGGGTACACGATTTGAAGAGCAAACAAGCAATTCATAGGCAAAGGTCGATAGTTTATCCAAACAAGGTTGATATAATCCTGGTATCCAAGGCATAGGAAGTATATCTAGGGGATATAACGGGTAAGGTACCGGAACGTTTAGGCATGTTTGGTAGTACCAAATGGTTAGTTTGGTTGAGATAAAATCACGGTCTCTCTAGGAAAAGTTTGTCGGTGATCAATTCAAGTATCCTAGTCATGCTAAAACACGAACAGGTGAGCTCGATTGAACAAATAGCTACATGATGGGTGGATAGAATCGTAATTTGCGGGCCTTAGTCGAGGTACTTAATTGGTGTGGTCTTGGGTCAGGCCGATTGGTTGGGTGCGGCCTTGGGTCGGGCCGATTGATTGGTTGCGGCCTTGGGTCAGGCCGATTGATTGGTTGCGGCCTTGGGTCGGGCCGATTGATTGGTTACGGCCTTGGGTCGGGCGATTGGTTGGTTGCGGCCTTGGGTCGGGGTGATTGGTGAGTTGCGGCCTTAGGTCAGGCTGATGAATTCAAAATAAGGCTATTTAGCAAAGCCGAGGGGTAGGCAATGTGGTGAAAAATGGAGATTGGTGGATAAGGGCGGGAAAGGTGAATTCGGGCAATTTGGTTGTGGTTAGGCAATTTGTTGGTTGGTAAAAGTTTGATGTTGGTAGGGTAATGTTGTTGGTGTTGGTAAGGTATTGGCGGTGTTGGTGTGGGTATAGGTGAAGCGAGGGTTAGCTTACCCAAGCATAGGAAACCGTGTCTTGATTAAGGTCAACACATAATCCTAGATTCGGGTAAAAGAGGTAAAAGTGTCCCATAGTTGGAAAGAGCTAAACAAACCATGTATTATCGTGAGGATGAGCTTGAATCTAGGTACCTTGCATAGGTGAGAAGTCGATAGGTGAAAAGAGTTGTATAATCACTGATATATCAGATATATGTCACGTCCCTTGAGTTTTGTTGTTTTGAAGAATGGTGAGGTGAGGTGGATGGTATAGCTAGGGTGTAGAGAACTTGTTATAAGGTGATTATTCTAACGAAAGAGAACCAAACCTAAATAGACAAGTCCATGACTCAAAAGTGCTTTTGAATACTGCTTTTATTTTTCTGGATATAGGTGATCGATGCGGGAAGTCTATATGGGATATGCATTTTGTTGTTCTTGAGGTCTTCACAAAGTGATCAATGCAGAAGCTTACGATAGAGGCTGACTTTGTATATCTGTCCTTGAGGAGTAGTCTACTTATAGTAGCAGATGCGGATTTGTACATAGTTGTCCTTCGAGGGAGCAATCTAGTTTATAGCTTATAGGTCTAGATGTCCGTTTGGCATGAAGCATCTAGTTTTACGAGGAAGTTTGACTCAAGAATATCCGAATTGTATAATTGAGAACTTGTTATTTTGATACTTTTAAGTCATGGACCCAGACTAAAAAAGGGAAGGCATCTTTAAGAGGAGGTGATGATCAAAACATGTGAGTTTGATTCTACTTTGAGATGCATGAAACAAGCAAGGTGTATGGCGTGGTAAATGAGCTCAAGGGACGAGCGCAAGAGTAGATAAGAAGTGATGTAACACTAAATTAAATAGTAGAATGGTTGGAGATGCAAGACATTAAGGGGCTCGGGTTTAGCATTAAGAGAAGCTAAGCGATAAGTACACGATCCGTAAGTGTGAGTGATAATGTAAAGCCCAATCAATTAGGAGCAACTTTTCCACATTTTCTCTTTTCTATTTTGGTTACATGTTGATTCTCTTTGAGGACAAGATCACCAATATTAAAGGTAATCTCATGAATTCGCTTATCATAAGCATGCTTGATGCACTTTTGATAAATTTGAAGGTGGTCGAAGAGCATGTAAGATGGCAGCTCGTCAAGAGCTCCCGATTGGGCTAACCACTCTTGGCGAAGTCATCATTGGTGTGAATATCTGGAGAGATATTACGAGGAAGGGATTTGTATTTCGAGAGGCAAGACAGCCTCGGTACCATACACCAAAGAGAATGGTGTGGCATTAGTGGAAGTACGAATCTTTAGTATGATAAGCCCGAAGGAAAAGGGGATGTGATCATGCCATTTTTTCCCGAGAATCGTTAACGACTTTCATGAGAATTTTGTTAAGGTTTTGTTAAAATATTCAGCTTGGCCATTTGCTTGTGGATAGTAGTGTGACGAGAAGCTAAGTTTGATACCAAATTTGTCACAAAGGGCTCGTAACGTGACTTATTTTTGAAATATTTTCCATTATCGGTTATCAGCGGACGAGGAACACCAAAATGACGAGATAATGTGATGATTGATGAACTCAATGATTTTATTTTTTTATTGAAATGAGTGGAATGGCCTCCACCCATTTAGTGTAATATTCGATTGCCATGATGATCCAGCGGTGTTGTGCTGCGAAGAAGGTGTGTGAATCTCACCAATAAGGTCTAAACCCCATTGGAGAAAGGCCAAAGATCTCGTACGACTGTAGCGGGTGGTGGGAGTATGTTGAAGGTTGGCATGTTGTTGACACATAACACAATGCTTAACATATTCTGCAGTCTTTATTAAGAGTAGGCCAATAATATCTAGGTGAAGGATCCACTTGGCCATGGCAAGCCACTAAAGTGCCCACCACAAATTCCGTCATGGACTTGTTGGATGGTATGGGTGACTTCATCGCGGTTAGACATTGAAGGAGGATACCATTGAAGCCACGTTTATAGAGGAGTCCCCCTTGACAACTTAACAAGAAACACTTTTAAGAAAAGCGTGTTTTCCATTACTAGTAAGGTCGGGTGGGAGAAGCAGAGAGGTTGTAAGGTAGTCGTGAAATTGGTGATACCGGGTATCCTGGAATTGCGAGATACATTATTTACCATACAAACATCTTGGACTAAGTAAGATGGGGCAAAGAGTTGTTGGACCAAGACAAATATATCAGAGTCAATTGGTGAGGCAGGAATTTGCGAGGCCAAGCAAGCCATAGTATCCACAAATTTATTAGTTGAGCGTGGAACAGGTTTGGATAGAATAATGAGTAAATAAGGTCAAAAGTGAATCCATGTAACGTTTGTACTTTTGAAGTTCCTCATTTTTACATTGGTAGATGCCAGTAACTTGATTTACTACCAATTGAGAGTCACCAAAAATGTTAATAGACTTCACACCTAAGTGTAATGCAACGTGGAGACCCAAAACAAGGGCCTCGTATTCCATTGTATTGTTAGTACAAGGGAAATAGAACCGAATGAAAGAGGCATAGGTTCACCATCAAGAGGAATGAGAACAACACCTGCCCCTCCGCCACAGTGCTGACATTTAGATCCATCGAAGAAGAGGGTCATCGGATAAGACGCATCACTGAGTGAAAGGGTTGCGATGAGTTCATCAGGGAAAGTAAAATTGGTAAATTGTTCCCCAGGTAAAGGGGCTTCCAGCGAGTTGATCCACGATAGTTTGTCCTTTGAATAATTTCTGGTGTACAAACTCAAGGTCGAGGTCGGCGAGGAGCATAAGCCATCGGGCGATGCGTTGGTTTAGATGAGGTTTGGCGTACATATAATGTATGGGATCAACATTGGTGATGACAAAAGTTTTGTGATTCAAGAGGTAATGTCAAAGTTTGGTGGCCACGAATGATAGGGCTAGGCACAAATTTTCTACGTGTGTATACCTAGTCTCGTAATCCATAAGAGTATGGCTTATGTATGTAGTAAACTACTTGCTCTCGATGCTCGAGTTATGATGTGCGAGCATAGCTCCTACAACATGGTCGGTGGCGAGAAAGGTAAAGCGATAAATCGTCGTGAGGTGGGATAAGCACGGGTGGTTGCAAGAGATAAGCTTTAAGATCCTCAAAGGCTTGGTGGCACTCCTCAATCCATTGAAATACAATGTCCTTTTAAGGAGATGATGGAAAGGTTGACATCGATCCGAGAGTTGTGAGATGAAACACCGGATAGATTGGAGTTTGCCCCAAACTACATAATTGTTTCGAGGTTAGTGTGTGGGGGCATTTCTAAGATAGCTTTGACTTTAGTTGGGTCGACCTCAATGCCACTTTGAGATGATAAATCCAGAGTTTTCCCGAAAGGACGCCAAAGACACATTTCTTTGGTTGAAGACGAACTGATTTATGTAACAGTGATCGAAAATAATGGTTAAAACATCGAGATGTTCACTTTGTGATGTTTGGATTTTCCAAGAAGATCATCGACATAATCCTCAAGGATAGTGTGCATAATTTCATGAAAAATGTAAGTCATAGCCAACGATAGGTCGCACCAAGCATTCTTAAGGCCAAATGGCATGACACGATAGAAGAAGGTCCCCAGGGGGCAATGAAGGTGGTTTTATATTGATCGGTCGGGAGACTCTGAAAAATTTGATTGTATCTGAGAAACCATCCATGAGAGAAATCATCCCATGGCCCATAGTGAGATCAAAAGTTGATCAATGCTAGGTAGGGGGAAGTCATCCTTTGGGAAAGTGAGGTTAAGGTCCCAAAAATCCATACATATCCGAAGTCCCCCTGTTGCTTTAGTGACATGTACGACATTAGAAATCCATTGAGGATAGTCAATAGGTAAGATGAAAGAAACAGAAAGGAGTCATTGAAGCTCTTCTTTAACCAAGAGGGTAGTGCATGGATGCATTTTTCTTAGTTTCTGTTTAACTGGTTTGGAGTCTAGTTTGAGTGATGTTATGGACAATAATGTCGGGATCGATTTCTGGCATGTCGGCGTAGGACAAGCGAAAGCTTGCGGGCATGGAGGAAGGTAGTGAAGGCGGCTTGTTACGATGCGTCGAGAGATTTTCTGATCTTTTACAATCGAGGATCCTCCCTCTGTGTGGATGTTAATTTCTATAGTCGACTCATTCAACATGGTTTGGGTTTTAGATGGTAAGGCGTGTTGAATATAAGAGTCTTTCGCACAAGGTAGGTGAGGATGGAGTCGTCATCCTGGCACTCCACAACATTAATCAAAGGCGAGTCTTCTTCGATCATGTCTAGATACAAAAGGGGAGAGAAGATGGGTCTCCACCATCACGTTGTTAAGTGAGAGGACCTAGGAAGATAGCATTCATGAAAGAAAAAAAAAGTTAGGAGGGATAGATTCTAGTCTATCGACTGCGTAGGTAAAGATGGAAAAATGGACGTTGACGGTTGGAAGGGGTGACTTTGTCATCTTCCTAGATACAATTGACATGAGGTTTCTTGGTGTTGGTGATTTGAAAATCCAAGACCACTACAATCTTTGTGTCTACGTGTATTCATGGGAATGATCGTATGTCGGCCTTGTTCATAAAGACCAAAACCAAAACCTTTCCAAGCACGTAGTCGGGAAGGTGAGGGTGAAATGATGGTTGGTTAGATATTGAAAATCAGAATGGAAGGAACCACACCAAGGGAGGTTCGGGGGTGACAGAGGATGCGTTGACACACCCCCATACGTTAGGTAGTGTGCAATTAGGTGGTCGTAAGATATCACCTCCCCACACGATGGTCATAGGTAGGATGCGCATGTAACTATCCATACTCTTGTGGGGTATGGAAGGTGCTAACGTTGCATGGCGGTACTCCCCAGCGTAAGGCATTGAAAAACACTACCGAGGATCCGAGGTTAGGATGTTGTTCGTGGGGAAGGAAGAGGTATTCACGTCGGTGGTTTCATTGCTCAAAGGTGTAGGTGCGGCCAAGGTGGATGGTTGAGGTGTGGTTTAAGTAGATGGTTGGGTTGGATCAATGGGTGCCTTGACCTGGTACAAGCACATCATTAGGGTGGTATAATATATTGCGAGGTTTTAAAGGGGAAGCATTAGCTGTGATGGTGTATGACTTCCCCTCATACTCAAATTTTATGCATCTATGTAAGGTGGAGGAATGCATCCCATAGCAGATCAAGGGAGTCTAACAACATGTTGTATTAGAACTCTCCCTCAAGGACATAGAAGAGTTCGGGCAAAGGTACGTGGCCCTACACGAATGTTAAGGATCACAATGCCTAGGGTAGAAGTAATAGCATCATTGAATGAGCGTAACATGGTGGGGTTAGCACACATGCAATTTGTACGGCTAGGAGGGATATTCATCTTGTTGGAAGGCTTTGGAAGAGATGATGTTTAGGCTAGCACCCCGTTGATCATAACATGCGTACCGGATGTCCTAGATGTAAGACGAGATGAAAAGAGCGGGGTTAGGATCTTCTGCACCAAAGACAACAATTTCTTCTTGAGAAAAATTGGCAGCGACGACTTGCATGCGGGGACGAAGGTGGTTGTGGAGGTAGGTTGTTTGGTGAGACAAGTGGCGTGGTTGGTTGTTAAGATGGGAGGCGACGGGCGGGGTTTCGTTAGGTAGAACCTCTATCCCTTGGAGGATCTCAATTAGAGCTTCTTGATGAGATTTAGATGTTTGAATGAGATCATAGAGTGTCATTTTTACAGGAGATTGGTGAAGTTGTTTGATCATGGTGTGATGGGAAACTCCATCAGAGACTGGATAGGAAGGTCCACAAATAACCACTTTAGGTGGTGGTGCGATCGGGATGGCGGAAGGAGAAAGAGAGGCCGTAGGTGTGCTCTCTTTAGCTTTTCCATTTTTTCGACCTCGAGTAGCAATGTTAATCATGTTGATCTCGTGAATACGAGATGAGGAAGATGGCAGGGATAAGTCATTGTTCTCGAGAGGCGGGGTTGCAATGATGATAGATTTTGGTGAGGCGGGGATAGGTGGTATAGGAGAAGGGATCGAAGCTAAGGGCTTTTCCCTCCGTAAGTTGTCTTTCTTAGATTTTCTATCCGAGATAGGTAACTGGCGAAAGATGGTTTTCAAAGCTTTGCCTCCTTCTACATTGTGTCCTAGTGTGCGGTGGTAGGCCTGAGATTTTAGATTCATCATAACCTATAGGTCGAGGTTTAGATGGATCATAGGGTGCAGTGGGGGTAGGGAAATGGTCGCATCCCCTACCAACATATCAAGGATCTCTGCCTAAGATCCTTTGGCGGGTCAAATTCATATGAAGATGAGGCTATTGATTGAGTGAGTGAGATTATTGATTATTTTGGTAATTTTGGTGTACGAGTGGTTAAATGGGTGATGGTTTAGGCAAGGGATTTTGATGATTTGGTTTAACTAGGTGTGGCTTCTTAAATGCGAAGTCATGTTTAGCTAGTTAGATGATGAGGCCATAGATGGCGTGGTGGCGGGGAAACAACCATGGGAAAGAGGGTGACGTGCAAACAAGTCCTTCGATGATCGAGTTTTCTTAGGGTTGGTAGGTAGGCAAGATACTTGGGGCGATGGTGTTGAGATGCCCGTGGATTTTTGTATGGGTGCAGAAGGTGCAGGTCGTGTTAAAGAAGATGTGGGAGGCATGGTGTATTGAGGTAAGGTGGAGGGTGAGGCCCCAATATACAAGGTAGGTGTGATGGTGAGGGTTGAAACCGTTCTGTTGTCTTGGTGTGATCGGGGCAAGGGTTTTAGTTGTGGTGGAGGCATAGATTGGACTCGAGGAGATTGGGTCTGTCTCCTAGGTGGATTGATGACTTTATTTTTGGATAAATCTAACCGTTTAGGTGGGTGCGTCAGGTTGGGTATTGGTGAAGTCCCAAGCGTAGGGGAAGGTTTGGTTAGGTTGATAGAGGTGGATGAGGTATTCGGTAGAGATGGGGGGTGAAGGTGAGGACATAGGAATTTTGAGCTTTTGTAAAAACTTCGGGCATATGGTAGAGGTGTCTGGATTAGTCATCTGCATTTGAGTAGAGCATGGTGTACTCAAATGTTCCCATGAGACTTGTCTATCTTACGGGTATGAAAATCTTCACGTATGGATGGGGATTTTGGTATGGAAGAGTAGTGGGCTGTGATTCCGGTCCTTTGTGGGTGTGATACTGGGGCGAATGAGGCGCTGTATCAATGGGTGTTAAGAGGTCAACCGGATTCATTTGGAAAGATTTAGGAAATAAAGAACTGATAGGGAGGAGGGCATGTTCTAGAGGATCCGTCATGGTTAAGGAGTTTGGTGATGTAGGCTCGAGGGGTTTCTCCTCTAAGGACGACATAAAAAGTGGCGATCCTTCTTCTTTTGCAGCAAGAGTGGTGGAAGGAGATGTTTGTGAAATAGATAGGTTGGATAACATCGCTCACAGCGTCTTGCAGGGATGTGGTGTAAGAAGGCTCTTCTATGAGAAGAGAACTCTGGGAGGTTGATTCCTTTATGGGTAAAGGAATAGTGGGGCTGTCCTCTTGTCCTGATGAAGGAGAAGGGGGCGAGGACCCCTACATTGGTGAAGAGGCTTGATTCAGAATTTCCTCGATGGAAGCCCTTGGTTGGGAGTTGAAAACCGCATGGATCTCATGCACACTCTTCTCCTCGGCTGAGGTTTCTTGGTTTGTGTTACTGTTAGATGAATGGTTTGGAAATGGTTTGTTGAATATTTTTAAATTTTGATTAGTAGGGGCATTAGGATTATCGAGGGTTATATCCCCTACATGACCATTTCTGCTGATATGTTTTTCAACATCTTGCGCTTTTTTGTGGTTGTGTCCCTTCACACGATGGAAGTTCTGAGAATTCATTTTCTTTATACCAAGAAGGTATAGCGGGGCGAAATCAAACCTAGATTGAGGTTTAATAGGAGGTAAGGTGAGAGCTCTGCTCTAAGCAATTTGTCCAAGATCACATCATAAGTTTCTCCCAAGGGAGTGTACTTGATGGGCTCGGCTTTATACTTATAGGTGGATTTCGGCTGGGTATTAGATGGTGCTTGAGATTTGACCATCACCGCGTGTATGGCTCCTTTTGATTTTGAAGTAGCCGATGTGTGAGAGTTGGTGGTGTTGGGTTTGTTGGTGGAGTCTTGGGTTCGGAAATTTGAGTTTTTGTTGCGCAACTTCAATTTCTCCTCCTCTAAGGCTCGAATCTCTAGTTTCGAGCCATAGTAAAGGCCTCATCAAAGGTGTGGAAAGTTTGAATTTGGAGGGTGGGAGAAATGTGTTTAGCATAGGCCCACGTAAAGAGTTCGATGAGCTTGGCCTAAGGTAAGGCATAAGTAAGTTGGTTGATGAGGCCCCATCATCATCAAATGAAATTTGTGATAGGCTCGTCTTTAAATTGTCGGATCGCATAAAGGTCCAGTAATGGATAATTTTTGGCAATATTGATGGAGAAGTGATCCAAGAAATATTGGGCTAAGCTGGTTAAAGGAGAAGATTGAGTGCTTTGGCTAAAGCACTATACCACTCCAAGGCAAGGTGATAAGGACATGGGGAAGGTATGGAGTAGTAAGGCATTGTCATGAGCAATCGGATAACAGGGATGTCTAAGCGATTGCAAGTGTTGTTGAGGGTCCTCCTTACTACTAAAGCGAGTAAATTTGGTAATTCCCATTGAGGAGGATATGTATGAAGGGGGACGAAGGAAGGATGAATAGGCTCCCGACAAACTTTCTCGTATGTCGGGTGTTACGGCTTCTCGAAAGCAAGCCTCAAGATTTTGCATCTTGTCCATCATCATTTGATTAAATCATTGGTTGGGTCGGATGATGGTCTTTGTAGTCGTAAATGGAGGAGGATTGGGCCAAGAGCCACTACTAGACAATGGTGGGGTTGAATGTTGATAAGGTAACGATGATGAATGTGTTGGGGCAGCCAAATAAGGGTGTCCTATATAAGATGTTGAGGCCACCGGATGAGTCTGCGGAAATGAAAAGGTGGGCGGAGCTTGAGAGGGAAAGCTCATGTGGATAGATGGTAGAGAGTGAGTTATGAAAGAGGCAATCTGTGGGAGAGATGAGGTAGGGCGGTGGACGGTAGTGATATGCGAGGCCCAGTTAACCAAAGGAAGGCCAATTGGTGTAGTATGAACCACCAAAGCCACTGAGCTAGGAGACGAGGCTAAGGATGAAGACGGTGAGGTGGAGTTATTAGGTGGGGAAGGGGCTAAGTGAGCAGCTATACTAATAGGCATACCAAAGAGTAGCTGACCGTCAGGTGTACGGTCAGGGGTATGAGACAAATAATACTATACGGTGCTAGGATTAGCATCCAAAAATTTGGCAAAGTCTGGATCTCCTACAGGGATCTTGGGAAAAGCACTGGTGTCCATAGGATTCCCCATAGGATGCAAAGGGGGTGACTCAGGAAAAGACACGGAACAAGCATGTGAAACCATGGCTGCGGCTTGTTTCCGGGTGATAACAACCATGGACAAGAGGATACAATAGGGAATTAGTCAATCAGGAACAAAAACAGCAACAAAATGTTGGAATTGGTAGGTTGTTGGTTTGTCGAGGCTCGCGTGAAACACAAGAACCGATATCGTCCAGTAACCGATGTTGGTCGGGAGCGGTAGCCGGCATCGGTTAGTGTGGCGATGTCGGTAGAAGAGGACCGGTGTCGGTCACTTGTGAAGGCAAAGAGAGAATGTAAGAGGCTGCTGGTTATTTCTATCGAGAAAATGTTTCTCAAGAGAATGAAAAGATAGAAATAACTCTATTCGGAACAAAATTACGTGTGAAAATTTTTGTAGATGAACATCTAAAATGTGAAAAGCGGATGAAGTTGAAAGAATGAAATGTTCAATTTTAATGATGAATGTTGAATTGTATTACTTTGTTATTGGAATTTTGAATGAATTACTTTTGTCTTGATTAGATGATTGAAAGCTTGTATTAGCCCATTCCTATTGTATCGAGTTTTGAAGTAAATTAATAAGAAGAACTTCATCCATTCATGTCTTTGCTTGTACACGAAAGTTAGAGAAGGATTATTGATCTCAATTGAAATTATGTTCAGAAACTTGTATGGACTAATGATATTATTAATAAGTAAACCATTATAAGGATTACAATTTGTATTTAATGTTATGAGAACTAATGAAATGTAATTATATTGGTGTGCTACATAAGTTCATATATAAGTGAAATGAGCAAAGTAATAAGTGATATAATTTTTAATTGGAAATACATAAGTGACATATTTGAATTATGGGCTACTAATGATGTGGAATATAATCTAAAAATTATAATCCTATACTTAACTCTTTAATTTAGTAAAAGGATTAAATTGTGACTTAAGGAATTAATGAAATATGCAGATTTATAAATGCCACCTATAATAAAATGATATTGTTAGATTAACTCTAAACAAGTTAATTATATTGTAAAACCCTTGATATAACCTTAGGTAAAAAAATCTTTCATGATGAGTACCGTTGTAAATTAGGAATTGACATGTCGTAAAGTAAATTAAATTACTTTAACTTGTTAAGATACAATGTTCCGATTAGCGAAACTCAACGAGCTATCTCACCATGGCCGCTGCCATGATGTACCCACCTACTTGACTTAGGTCATTACTTTCCTACGATATAGCAGCTATGATGACGTGATAACTCATCAACCTCCCCCTAATTATAACTATCATAAAGATAATGGATTCAAGTATGTTATATGTACGAATGTAGATAAGCTGCATGATTAAGTACCGATGTCATCTTATGATGACTACGGGAAAGGGAGCGAGACCTGTAATGACACAAGTCATTATGGAGATGATTACTTCCCCTTAGTCATCCTAAGCCAATATATCGACACTTGCCCATGCGGGCTGATCCGAATTGGTACCTAGTACATAGCTTGAAACTTTTTAATACTTCTTTAAATAAGTTCTAATATAGATAGCAGATTTCAAGTGAAGGGTTAAAGATGAATTCCGCATGACAATGATGTCATCATGGAATTAAACATAGTAAACATGACTTAAAAATTTGGCCAAAGTAACGTAAAGCTGCTCAACCTAAATCAGAGGATACATATGGGTAATCGGTATGAGATACCCGATATGCATTTTAGAACTTAACTCTTAAATTCCCTTGGTGAATAAGGAAACCATGGTATACTTAGTATACATATTTTAATGAAATGGATATGAGGGATCAGTATTAGTCGACTCATACAACTACATAAGGTTTACTGTTATAGGATGGATTGACTAAGATGATGTTGGTTCTAAATTAGTTAATTTAGAACAATGAAACATTATGATTTGATTTATAATGTAGTAAAGTCTTTAAATGAATATGTTACATATCAATAGAAAAAAACAAGATTATGAAAGGGAAATTAATTAATTGAAAGGATAATCAATTAACGAAGAGATATTAATTTACTTCTAAGAAGGAAAATTAACTAATAATAAAAAGTTTGTCAATTATAGTTTGATGACGGGAAGAAGAGAAATTAGTGCAATTTTAGTATTAAATGTTTGTAGTGAAAATGCAAAGTGTTTATTACTATAAAGTGTCTTGAGGGCCTATTTGTTCACATGAGAAAAATTGAAGAATTTCATCTCAATTCAATGCAATATTTATAACTACTTTAATTTTTAACTCCTAGTCCTCCTCTAATGCAATCAAAAAAACTTTTTTCTTTTTACTTTTCCATAAATCACAATTCATAGAGATTATATATATATGTATATAGCTATATATATATGTATGTATGTATATATGTATGTATGTATGTATGTATGTATGTGTACAAAAACACACACACACACACACACACACACACACACACACACACACATATATATATATAAACAAATGTGCACACATTCATAAGAAAAATAATAATATGTTTGTTGACACCTCACATATATACAATTCATTTTTTCCTCTAAAATAGAAATATGTTACAATATTAATTATTACATTGATACATTTATGCTTTTACATGGTTCACATTCACATTTTGTCTCCCATTTGGATCCACTTTGGTGATGTTCAACTCCATCAATTTCTTCTCGTTTTCCTCTTCCTCTTTTCTTTGCGGGTCCTCCACTAGGCTTACACCTTGCTTTTGTTTACTTCTCATTATCCCTTCACATGCATCCTCACACTTCCTCAAATAATCCCTTTTGTCATTCACATTGCACTAAGATAAAAAAATACCCTAACTCAAAATATAGGAAAATAATAAGACTATAAATCTCAATATTAAAACTATAACATATGTATTCAAATGCTCTATACAAAAATGTATATCTAATTGTTGTATTTACAAATACTCTCTGAAATTTGAAAAAAATAGAAATAATATATCTTAGGTACTTATTACAATTTTATATTTTTCTTAAAATATGAATTTATTTAAAAAAATTTCTTAGTTAATTATGTTTTATTAAATGTACAAACTAAAATATTCTCCAATTGATATCAATTTTGAATTCTAATTATAGATCAATAATCAAATTAGATCATAGAATTATTATAATAGACTAGAATAGCCCATTTATTTAGGGTATATAGCCTTTATTTGTAAACATCCATATCCTCTAAAATTAATTTTAAATTTTGAATACCCTAACCAACTCTTAGGTCTGCACATGCAATGAAAATCCTAGCCTCGAGTGTATTCATGGCTCAAATAATTACCTCTGTATGATCCATCTGAAAATTTTTGCTACATCCTCATCCTGTTAATTAATGATGTTTAATTATGTAATTTAATGTAATGATATGATAATTGATTAGCAATCACACATAGAATGTGTGAGAAAAATGTCGAAGGGGATAGATTAAAGAAGTTAAACTTGAAGGAGAAAAAAATAGAGGAGAAAGAGGGGTAATGAAGAAACTTGTTTAAGTGATGATAAATAAAATGGTGTGGAAAATTTAGTGGGGGAACCATTGTGTTATAATCTTCTTTGTAATGGTCAAGTACATATGAATGTGCCAATTTTATGAACAATTTGAAAGAGACGGGTGTAGTGTGTAGTTCATTGATAAGATATACTATGGATGATTAATAATATGAAGGGAAACTTATGGGTAAGCACAACAAGTCGGGGAGAAAATAGTGGACATGAAAACCCAAAATTCACGTATCGTGATCGCAGTCCTCTAAGACAAAAATAACAAACCCGCGACCCCTTATTTTCCCCCATTTTCCCTTGCAGAACCATGATTTCTCACCCTCTATGGCACTCGTGCTTTGAATACCCCCTGCAAATTGCTCTTCAAACTTCTAGATCACAAAATTTTCAATGATGCCACCAAGACGAAGAGGTAAGCCCTCGATTTTGATCAAATTTCTTGCATTTTAGGTTTTTAATGATTTTAAAGGGGTTTTCAATTATTTATTTATGTATACAATTTATTTGTTTTTCAGTTGTTTGGAAAGCTTGTAATCCTCCAAACTATCCAAATATTCCTCAAAACCCTCCAAAAATTCCTCAAAACCCTCCTCCAAATGTTCATCCGCCTCATGTGGCTCTTTTTTTCTCCATGGAACTAATAGAACACAAGCTAATATCGTTGGAAGAATCCGACAAAATAAAATTTCCATTGAGAACCTTATTTAGACAATAAGACAAAATCATGCCACAAATTCATCTGCATGACTTTGCCAACACATTACAAACATTGATTGGAAAATTTGATTCTGCAACCAACCAAATAGATAAATAGAATACCTTTAAAGTTGATTGTAGGAAGTGGTATGCAGATAAATTATCCCTTGTGGCCGTAAAAGACAAAAAAATCACAAAAGATCACATGTGTGCATTATTTACTAACCCGAGAGCCAATGCCCCCGCATGACTACTTGCAAATGGTTCCCAATCCATTGGTGCCACGATGAAAGAATCAAGAAATTTTTTGGGACCGATGGTGGATGGTTTTGATTATCCACCATGCAACAACAATGAGGTTCCTCTCTATTTTTGAAGAAATTTTATTGTGAGTTTGTGCTTAATGATGTCCCAAATTATTTTGTTTTTTTTTTTTTTTTTACAAGCAAGGAGGTGACTTTGCCTGAGTAGGCCAAGTGCACTTGTTGGTCAACCTAGGATCCCCCATGCCCCAAAACCTTGATTTCCTTGATTATCCCTCGTATAGTGAAGGAGGTTGTGGAGATTGACACATTACATGCATTGAGGAGCTCACGACACTTTGACCTAGCATAGTAGCAAAATTACATTTGGTGATGTTGGTGGAGGCGTTAGTTCTAGTGCACCACACCACTTTGCAGATCATGTGGTTTTGTATGGACTGTGAGCGAGACATCATGTTGGATCATAGGATCTCTTTTTCTAGATGATATGATGGTATATGTTTTTAGAACCGGTGTAAATGATCTTGGTATTTCACAGTAAATGTAAAATAAATAATATATATATATATATAAATTTATTTCATTTTAGATTTTAATATGTATGTATTTGATTACGTCATACATACATGTAAAAATATTTTTTTATTTTAAACAACAAGAGTCGGTGAAGGACACATACGGCGTCGACATGCTAACTATTGTAGTTAGGTGTGTTACAAACGTAAGTTTCAAGTTACTTACATTTCAAAGTTCATTTGATTGCACGTTTATTATTAAATACACATTAATGTTTATGTATAGTGTTTTACATGTACGCATACATATTAATATGTTTATCTTTTATACGTAGGAGCCTAGCGGGCCATCATCTTCTCTGGGAACCGAGGCTACTAGCACACCTCATGTGAATTTTACATGGGTTAGTTTCTCTTTACACATTGTTTCTAATTATGGAATTTTCTAATTGTGGAATTCTCTAGTAGTTTGCAATCCCATAACTCTAGCTAGTATAATTTGATCATAACATTAAGCTCTTATGATGCAAGGGTTAAGTAAACACTCTCCTAGATATACAAAATCTCCTTTTATCATGATCATGGACACTTACATATATGCTAGACATGTTTCTAGAGCACTCCATATCTAATGTTTTCTTCATCATCCATTTCCTATGAGGATCTCTGTTTTAGCTTCTTAGGATGTATGCCTAACTCCACCTTTCCAACATTGGTAGTTCTATGCATTCTTTATCAACCCTATTCTCTCTAAACAACAAAGAGATGAAAATATGGGATAAGTTACTTACACTTCTAAATATATCATGGGTTCTTTGGTTCATGTTTATCACCAATACTCCCTGCATACAATTCTATACACCCAATATAATATTATATTTTTATTCAACAAGTTTCTCTATATTTGCATTCTCATGTACAATGGATATAGCTTGGTGAGGTCTAGAACCAAGTTCTACATACCAAATACATTCCACATATTTAATGAATTACTTCTTGAATATTAATGTAGGGGTTATGCTTGAACTTGGGATTTAACTATTTTGCTTTAAAGGTTTACTATTCACAATGGTTGTTTCACAATATCAAAGAGCTTAAACTTTCTCAAATGACCAACCTATACCTACCCCTACCTAGAGGATCTCCCTTTTGAGGTTCAATAGCACCATTTGTATGCTCCAAACACCTTGAGGTCCACTAAGACCTAATACATGCTCATAACAACTAGAAGGGATTTCTTAATATCAATTGATCAGGGGTGATCACTGAGCCAATGTCTAATAGATGTACAAGTCTCCTACATTCACATGAAGGATTGTTTCCAACTATAAATTCCACTTATGAGGTTCTTAGCAAACATACCTCTCTTCACAATGGATTCCTTCTTCATATGCAGTCACAAGACCTCCTCCACCTAGTTAAGGTGTTCAAGACATCAAATTTAAACCTTTAGACTCCCTGATGAATACTCAAGCAATGAACTTCAATTATGTATTCTTGTAATTCTACCCCTAGGTATCTCAAGGTTCTTAAATGCCCAATTCAAGGTCTTCAATGGAATTAGAAGGTTTCCAGGGCATACCAACTTTTCAATAAACCTTTCTCATCATGATTCAAGTGTCCATGATCCTTCATGTGTTGTTCTATAGCTAAATTTTCCAACTCAACTTTCTAATAACCCTTTTTGTGACTTAATATTGTCTGTATAGTCATATTTCATTCAACTGATGGAATTTTATTTATTCCTACACCCATAAGATCATTCAAACATCTCATTCATACCTGATATCACCTTCATACCTAGTCTAAGATCATGATTTATCAAATTACATGTATAATCCCGACTTTTTCCTTCATTTTTTGTACTACTCGTACTTTTACCGAGGTTCTTTCAAAATAACTATTAGAGATAACTTTCACTACATTATATCAATCACCACAAAATATTGGGGTCTTCTAATTCATGCACAAACAAAGATAATTTGAAATTTCTAGCAAGATTCACCCATACAATCAAAAGTTACACAAATCCCTAGATAGAGCCCGAGAGCCTACAATTTTCTCTAAAAACCAAATTATGCAATTTCAAGACACATAAAAATTATGACTGTGATCTACATCACTGTAGGACCTTTCCATATTAACATTCAAGAGAGATTATGCAAATAAATAGGATTAATTATCCTTCTCTACTTTATCATAAGGTGTTTAGACTCTTGGTTCACGGTCATACACTTGTTTAATCTTACATAACTCTTTGTTTTAGGCCTTATTGCTACTAGTCCTCTTCTCATGCTAATACTCATTACTACAGTTTTCAATTAATGTTGATCTACATGTTTTTTTGTACAACTTATGACTGCCAGAGAGACTCCTCCCTATATGTAGACTGTGGAGGTTGTTGTAGATTTTGCCATAGCATCTACAGATCCACTAACTCAAGTACAATTTTTCAAATTTGTTAAATTTTGGACGAATGTTTTCTTACTACTTATCTACAATATCAAATTGTACATGAAATATTTAATTTGAACTATTTATTTGTATGTAGCCTACCCCTCGTGAGTCTATTGTTGACCTGAAGACATCGACGAAAAATTGATAGGGATTATGAGATTGTGGTAAGATTTCACATGCATTAAAAATTCTAATTTTCTAAATTTTGAATGTATTTTAAAAATTTGGGTGTTAAAAACTTGATGTTTATGAATGTGTGGGATAATTTACGGGCCATCTTAGAGACACCTAGGACCGCATGGATGAAATTCGTAGTGGCATGTCCCTCCACTATATCCATAGGTTATTGACATGCTTCTTCTGAAGCACGATGAAGAGAGGGAAGATGTTTCATGATTAGATTCATATGACCCATTTATAGATATATATGCTATCGGTCCGAGTTCATGATTCTTCATAGTCCATGTATACATCCTTATGCGACTACATGTGGTCCTGTATGTATGACACACTTAGTTTGATACATTATATCCATGTTGGTTTTCATAACCATGTTACTTCTATGTTTGATTTGATTTCATTACACAGGATATACTTCTATGTTTGTTTTCATAACCATATTACTTATATGTTTTATTTGATTTGATGGCCTCGATTATGTGACCATTATCCATATCATGGATGTACTTTGCAATGTTCATTAGGAAAAAAACCGTGAATGATTTGCTTATGATTGTCATTGCTTTATATTTTGAGCACTAATAACTCACTACTATTGATATATTTTGATAACTCACTACCATCGATCATTTTTGTTCAAGAGATTCAAGTGTGGAGTTATATACTATGGTTTTCCATAATCTGTAGATATGTACCATTTTATGAACTACTAAGAGGTTATTCTTATTATATATGATGTTATGTTATATAATGGTTTTGAAGGTTCTTGGGTGCAAGATCATTTTTGTTCAAGAGATTCAAGTGTGGAGTTATATCAATTTTCTTTTTTAAGGACATGGTTAACATGATCCAAAGTGGGACAAAATGTACACAATTAAAATTGTTCTTTAGGGATTTATTACAAGTCATTTTATATGTTTTAGTGTACTTACAATTTATTTATTAAGTATTAGTCCAAATTAAGTGTTATTGATGTGTGTAACAATAAGGTCATAATTTGAATTCACTTGTTTAAAAAATACATAAACATTGTAGTTTAGTTGGCACAAGATATGCAAAAATATTCTTAACACTCTATTGTGTATTTACATGCTTTAAAAAGAGATCAAACAATCATTAGAGTATTTACATGGTAATGTGTTTACCTTGTTGCAATCTCATTGATGTGAGCCAAGTAGTGAGAAGTCATGCCAGGACGTCATGGGAATGAAGCGCCACCGCCAACATGTCGGGTTGGGGTGTTATATACCTTTGGGTGCCATGGTAGGCTCTGGGAGGCCCGATTAGGAGTCGAGAAAACCCAATCTAGAGCCAAAAATCCCTTCCCTATTCATCCCAATTCACATTTTCAACATGAAACTTGATGATCACAACTTAGCACTCGGTCATCTAAACCGAGAACTAAGTTAAAACTTGAGTGAATGAGGCCTCTAATTACACCCAAGAATTTAGGGTCATGGAATTCCTTGAGCCTTCATGGTGCAATTGTTTGCAAGCTACCTTTTCTAGGCCATTAGAGGAAATGAAGCAGATATGAGTAGTGAGAATTCATGCCATGCCTGGGACGTCGTGGCACAAGCAGACCATTCCAAAACATCTAGGTGGCTAGGTAAACACTAGAGTATGTTGGTGTGTGTTATTTTCCACATCACTAGGTGAGTCATCTCACTTAGTTGAGATCGTAGGTCCACGTGTCATTTAGGGGTCATTATGAGATTCTCTTACGTGTTAGTGCATCGGCACATCGGTGTGTCAACGCGTCGCAAGTCGTCATATGCCTTTTCGGGAGTTACACTTCTATTCTAGGAATGTAACTCCCCTCTCTACTCAAGTTGTCATGATTGCAGCTTTGGGGTTACAAAGCACCTCCTATATGTACACGTCTTTTGATCTATGAGATAGAGGAGAGTTTTATGGCTTAACCAAGTTCTGCTCGTTTGTCGAATCTTTGCATGCACATTCGGTTGATGCTCGCTCCTCTCGAGATCTCTTCATGCTACCGTTCGCACATCCGTTGATGTGCACGTCGTCCCTCGTGATCCTCGCTTTCGGGTTTTCAAACCCTCTTTCATGGTATCAGAGCGGATCTTGTGGATCCGTGCACTCATCGGCGTTTCTGTGCATGTTTTTGGCTTCCGGCATGATATATAGATCTCTCTCAGCGTGTGTCATAATGGATATTCCAGTTGTGCTCTTCTTGCATTGATTCAGACGTTTATACTTCCGTTCGGGTTTGATCGTGGTTTGTTTGGGTTGTTGTTCGAGTTTATGGTGTTTTTCGAGATTCTAGTGGTTGTCTTTTTGGGTTATCTGTGTACTTCTTGCTGGTTACAGGTTATGTTCAGGTCTAAGGAGGAATACAAGTTTATTATGTTGAAGAGCCATTCTAACAGCTCACCGTACTCTCATTGGTAGACAGCTCATTTGCTTACACGTTGCTCGGTTCATAGTCGAAGTGGCTCTTGCTTCATTGCTTGTTCACCTGCGTTGAAAGTTTGCTCGCCGTTTGGATCTGTGGTGGTGTTCGCTGAAGGAATCAGCTGTGGTGTTCGCCATTTGAATTTGTTCTTGGCCGCATTGCTGTTCTTGGCTCACCATTTTTTTATTGTTATTGTTGCAAACCTGCCTTGTTCCCTTCAAACGGCTCCTCCAGCGTCCTCTTCCATTGGAAAAACGTTTTTTGACTTTGCTTCACCGTTTTGGGCGTTTTTGGGCATTTTTGGCGTTTTGGGTCTTGAATGGATCCTCAACTTCTGAGACACTCAAGCACTTGCTCCCAACATCTCCGGTGACCATTTTACACATCTTAGCAACTGCTGACCCAACATCATATTCAATGGCTCAGTCTTTGCTTGAAACGTTTTTGGGCGTTTTTTGGCGTTTTGGGAATTTTTGGGCGTTTTGGGTCTTCAAACGGCTCCTCCCACTTGTGCAGCCACTGCCACACCTGCTCCCAGCACCTCCAGTGACCTCCCACGTGTCCGCAACACCTCATTCGACCTCCAGCGACCTCAAGTGACACATGACCCGGCCTATCTTTTTGGGCGTTTTCTGCATCTGACCAACACGTGGTCCTTAACGAGAGCTTAAACAATCCACTCTTCCAACGTGGGCCCTCTTTCCATCCTTTTTTAATGTTTTAAGATTAAAAAAACATTTCATTCAAGGCATTGTAATTTTATAACGCTGTATTTTGGCTTATTTAATACCTTCCTACGCTTGTCGAAGACGGAGGGCGAGGTCCGGGGTTGGCAGGTGGCTAACCCCCCCTCGCAGTCAAAACAAACCCTACCTAAAATTTCATGCCATTTCCAACGAGTAGTCACACGACACCCTTTGCACCCATTTAGAGCACTTTTTTAATGTGTTTGCAACATTTAGTGTATTTTTCCATCAGTTGCGGGAATCGTTTTAATGCTATAACTTTTGACTCGCTACTCATTTTTGAGCACTTCTTTAGTCAAAGTTGCATGTTTTTTCACACACTACATGATGGCATTGCCAATTTTGTAAATGCACTACTTTTATAAAGTGCCGCATTCTGGGGGGGTTACTTGTACTCTTGGGCCTACACACACAGATGCATTATCGGCCGAGTCCGACGTCTTGCTTTTGTGCATCTTGCATTTTCATCATGGAGAGTGCTCTTTCTAGATGTGAGTGTCGTAGGATCGCTTCTGACAGCTTCGCCACTTCTCACCGAGAGAGAGACCTATTCATCTTGGCGTGCTTCCATGGAACGTTACTTCACCCACGAGGGTCTTTTACCCTTCTTGCTTGGGCCAGTTCCTACACCCGCTGATCATCGTCATCTAGAGGAATTCCTTGACACTTGTGACCATGTATTTGGTCACATGATGATGCATGTCTCTCATTCTCTCTGGTTTCACGTGGCAAACTCAGATCCACCTCACCGTGTCTGGAGCATTCTTCAGTCCTTGTATGGAGACCCTTCACATACTGCCGCCATTGTTACTCTTTGTTGATTCAGTTGTCTCCTCCATTTCTTCATGTGATGATAGTTCCACTGACATAGGCTCACTTGGTTCTACTTTTGATGACAAGGATTGTGCACCTGTTCTGATGTCGAGAGTACTACTAGAGGACTCTTCTCCTCTTTCTCTCACTATTCCAGACATTGTTGTCACCCCCCACATCTCATCAGATATCGAGTAGTCTTCTACTCAGTCTCACACCGTCATTACACTAGCCTCCTTTCCACTTCCAATGTGCGAGGCCCATTTCACTCCTCTACCTTCATTGGATGACTCATACCTATATGACATCGCTCTTCTGTTTGTTGAGCCCCCTCATTGGGATGAGTATCTGCTTGACCTTAGTCATCTTTTCGTAGAGTACACTTGTGATACACTACAGGTTTCTCATCCATCTACAGGTGTTTCAGAGGAGTTCATCATCTCCGTTGTTGGGAGTGCCCTTAGGACTCAATTATCACTTCCACTTTTCCAGAGACCTTCATTGATCACCCCTTGTGGATCCCTTTTCTCTTGTGGAGGATGTTTTTTCCCTTCACATCACTTGGGCATCCTTTCTATGGGTGTTCCTCTTCACTCTAATAGTTTTACGCATGTGGTATTACCTTCGGTTCCTTAGCACTCACTCGCTAGACCTATGTCACACTTTCGTGCACCAGACTCAGAGTTCTTCATGTTTTTCCCTTCAGTTTCCTTTGTGGAGTGGGTGGACTTCCAACATGTCATTTATGTCCTTCCTAAGGGTAGGCACATAGTTCATTATGGGTGGCTCTTCTTGATCTAGAGCGAGAGGATCTCGTGATCAAAATTCTTCGGGGAACCTCCACAGAGCTACGAGTTCGAGATCCGTCCATGGCATCTTCTCATTCCTCTCATCTCCCTCTTCTTCTCTCTTCTTCTTCTTTTCGAGAGATTGCCTCTTTGTACATGGGTACCTTTCTAGGCTCGTCTATGGCCGGGACCCATATTTGGCATCTTTCTTAGATTAGAGAGTGTGTTTTTCTCTTGTGGTGGATGATTTTCCCACTGGGTTTTCCTTCACTGCTTGGGATCTTCTTCTTGTACATGGGTACCTCATCGGGCTTTGTGCTTGGGACCCATTTCTCGTTTCGACTTGCCAACTCATCCTAAGTTATGATGAAGGGGGTGTTGGTGTGTGTTATTTTCCACATCATTAGGTGAGTCATCTCACTTAGTTGAGATCGTGAGGTCCACGTGTCATTTAGGGGTCATTATGAGATTCTCTTACGCGTCGGTGCGTCGGGTGTCATATGCGTCATTGGGAGTTACACTTCTATTTTGGGAATGTAACTCCCCTCTCTCTTGAGTTGTCATGATTGCGCACTTTGGGGTTACTCGGCGCCTCCTATATGTACACGTCTTTTGATCTATGAGATAGAGGAGAGTTTTATATCTTAACCAAGTTTTTCCCATTTTTCGAATCTTTACATGCACATTTGGTTAATGCTTGCTCCTCCCGAGATCTCTTCACGTTCTTTCATTCGCACGTCCGTTGATGTGCACGTTGTCCCTCGTGATCCTCGCTTTCGGTTTTCAAACCCTCTTTGAGTATATGTCATTTCGGTGTGGAGCAGTGTAGTTACTTACGAGGCTACTTCGTTCGTGCATAGTACCTTGAGTACGTGCCAAATCGGTGCTCTCGTTTCTTTATTAATAGTTTGCGAAACGCGCCAAATAGTGCATTTTGAGTAAAGGTTTTCAAATACTATATTTTGCAAAAGGATGCTCATGGGACCATATGGAATGCACCAACATGTGTAGTGAGACTAGTTAAATGCTAGATGACATGTCATTTCAATGTGAGACAATGTCGTTTCTTCAGCTACTTGCCAAGCTCGATGTAGTCCCTTAAGAGCCTAAGACCAACAAAATGTACAACTTCTGACAGTGATTATTCGATCTCCATGGAACCTAGAGATCTCATCATATCCTATACCTTGGCGTAAATACCCTCTACAACTTTATGTCTCATTTTTTTCCATCTCCAATCGGTGCTCTCGTTTCCTATTGTTTGTGAACGCACCAAATAGTGCGGTTTGAGTCGGTGTTAGTGGCAAACACTATATTATTCAAAAAAGACACTCGTATGTCCAAATGGGTTACACCAACATGTATAAGAGGCTAGATAAATTCTATATAAGGTGTCGTTTCGGTGCGGGATAATGTTGTTGCTTCCAAGGCTACTCACTTCCTATCCAATGGGTGCTCTCACTTCCTATTGTTTGCAAACGTGCCAAATAGTGCAGTTTAAGTCGGTGTAAAAGGTGTCAAATGCTATATTTTGCAAAAGGACACTCGTGGTACCAAACATACCATACCAACACATCTAGGTGGCTAGGTAAATGCTAGAGGAGGTATCGTTTTTGTCAATGTTGTTGTTTATGGGCTACTTCATTCGGTGTAGTCGCTTAAGAGCCCTTAGACTCGAAATTTGTACAACTTTGTGAGGTGATTACTTGGTCTCTGTGGCACCTAGATACATCTTTTCAAATCTTAAACCTTGGTGTCTCATCCCTCTACAATACATTGTCTTAGTGTTTTCCTTCTCCGATCGGTGCTCATGTTGCCCTATTATTTATAAGCGCGCCAAATAGTGCGGTTTGAGTCAATGTAATGTTTTCAAATGCTATATTTTGCAAACGCACACTCATGGGACCAAACAAACCATACCAACACATCTAGGTGGCCAAGTAAATGCTAGCAGAGGCATCGTTTGAGTGTGAGACAATGTCATTGCTTCAGTTATTTTTCGTTTTGTCATAGTTCCTTAAGAGCCCTATGACCAAAAAATGTTAAACTTTGACAGGTGATTACTCGGTATTCATGGTACCTAGAGACGTCGATTAGATCCTACACCTCTGTTGTCATGAGGATTGTGCACCCATTGAATCTTTGAATGATCCCATGGAATGTTGGAACATCCCCAAGGTGTGGGACCTTGTTACCTTGGGATGAACCTCCGAGAAGGCCGGCTTCCTTTGGAACTTGGAGCACCTGATTTAAGATCAATGTGCAAGGCTAGAAAACACTTTTAAAATGACTCTAATCTACTCAATTCATGGGGTTGAGGGTTACAAATGATAGATAAGTAAATAGGATGATACACCAAGAGAGTATGATTAGACAATTTTTGATCTTCATAGTGGAAAGGGTTGATTTGAAAAGGATAAAGTAAACATCACAATCCAATTTCACCTTTTTCTACTTAGAAAGGGTAAATAAAATACCACAGACACAAGAGCATGTGTTTCCTTGTAAGACCCCAATTATTCCTAACAGATAGATCATGCCCACTTAAACACACAATCAAATAATCACAACAATATATGATATACACATATCATGCATCCCATTTTCTTCATGGAAAATAATGATAATGTTACTCTATAACAAAAGGAATATAGTATCACCACAACTGATATCCAAGATAACTAAATCATTTGTTCCATAAGTTGAAATAAGACAATATGAAACAAAGGTAAGAAATCATTCATACTAAGGAATTGCACATTCACAAAGCATACATTGATTAACTATCAACACAATAAATTATATATTCCACGGAAAAATATTGTTATGAATATACTTGGCAGGCTCCAAAGTATTCAAAGGCACCCTTCCAAGCTTGAAGAGTAACTTTTCCCAATGATCTAAAATTATTTTAAACTTCATACACTTAACTATTTATAAGTTCCTTTGGTTTACCCATTACTGTTGAACCTTAACTAACAAATTGCTAAAAATAGAATGTAATTAAGTTTTTGGGGACAAGTTTCCATAAAAATAGAAAAGTAGTTGCAAAGGTTTGACCAAGGTCAAACCTATAACCTGACCAATCCAAATCTTGAACCTGTCCTTCCAAGGCTTCTGACTTAGTTGTGCCCTATAACATATTTTTCCTTCTCGACCTTGTCCTAATATTTTTCCCAAATGGTCATCCTATGCTTGTAATCCACAAAGCGCTTGATAATTCCCCTGTACTTCTTCTTCTTTAGGACTATGTGCATAATGGTTGACTACATATGTTTTATCGATCTCCTTCGCCACTTTAGCCGGGAATCTATTGAGTTTACTCACCACCTTTTTAGTTGACTAATTAAGTTTCGATATGAGACCAACTGTCAATCGAACCGCTATTGAAATTCCTAGTTACTTCATCATCCATTTTCACTAAATCTTTGAAATTTGATTTAATTTTATCTTTTAGAAGAGCATAAATATTTTCATTGAAGAATTTGTAATTAATATTATCAAACTCCTCTACGAGATGTCATTTAAACCATCCACTATCTCCACACATTTGTCATCTAATTTTTTTATCAAATCTTGTAATATTTGTGATCTGAATTCCATTGCCTTCTGAAACTCAAAAAAATTAGAAACGTCATCAACCACTCCCTCTTGAAATGGTAAATTTGGTTCTATGTCTCTAATCTCACCCCAGGGTGGTCGATTCAAATTCAAATTATTGTTATCTTCGGAGAGAGTTTCATCAATCCTAGGAATAGAAGTCCTTTTAGTCTACAAATCATTATACAACTCAATTGTTGTCTCAATCAACAGGTTGGCTTCTGAATTATGTGTTCAATCCACCCATTCAATGATATTCACTTCTAACGTATCTTCTCAATCTCATGATATGAAATATCATCCAGAGCAGAAGAAATTGTCAAAATAGTCATAGTTGAAGGATCGGTGGTTTGAGTAAGTTGTGTTACTTTCCTCAAAAGGGCAAAGTGAGTTACTCAACCTTTGTCTTTAGATCATCCTTAGAGGCTTTATCCTTATTGTATTTTCTAGTAGATTCCTAAGAGCCACTTGCATGTCCTATTTGGCACCTTCATGCATTTTTTCCCTAATGAAAACTTGGAGATTTGATATTCTGTTGTTGTGATAGTTTTTTTAGTTTTCCCTCAACAGGTTAGCAATCTCCATGACCCTTTCTCCTTATTGATTTGAGATAGGCTAGAGACAATATTTGGTCACTTGTCCCATATCTTGAGTGGGTTCTAACACACTTAGATCTATCACATCTACCAGAGGAACTTTCTTCTTTTGTTTTGGAGTTTGGCGATATAGTTATTACTGGTATAGTGGATGTAGATGAAGATGGTACAACCAATTCAATATCTTGAGAACTTGACACTGAAATGGAGGTGGAAATGATGGATGGGGTGGATGTGAGAATAGACCTAGGAGCGGATGAAACGGGGCTAGAAATGGAAGGAAATGAAAATTGTAAAGGGAATGAGGTGGAAACTAGGGACCCAATAATTTTCCCTACCGAAAGGATAGGAAGGGGTGAATATACTTGGGCCATGGAGGGGGTGGAAAATAAGAAATGAGTGGAGAAGTGGAAGGGAGTGATAAAGGAAGTGATAATGGAAAGGAAGGAGGGGGTGGCAGATTTTGTGACACAGCTGGAGAGTCGATAACCTCAATAAATTTTGAGACGAGTATTTTGGGGGACACAACCTTAGGAGTAGGAGCCTTAGAAAGGAAGAACCTTCAACAAAAAAATAAATCTTTCTAGGAATCAAATTGGTATTTTTGTATAAATTTTTCACTTTGTAGGTGTGGGAAGACTCATTGTTGGTTGAACTTCTACTCTTATAGATTGCTCTAACCCTTGGGTGAAATTCCCAAGGTAGCCAACCAATCATAAGTTCTTTTTAAAATAGGTCCCGCCCTCTCCTTAGTGTTGCAATTTTCTTCTTGATACCAATCAATCCATGGCGGTGGTTGATTGGCAACATCATTATCCTTTTACATTAAATCCAATACTTATTCATCATCTTCCATTTCATTAGGGGCCTTAGCAATGCCAAATTGTCTAACCTCTCCCAAGGTCAATCTCTTATATTCTCTCTGCCTAATAATAACCTCATCACGAAAGCGAATCCAAATATCGTCTAACGAGGCACATGGGAGCCGACTAAACCCATTTCACTGAATTTTCCATAGTAGTCAAAGTTTGTCCTAGGATGAAAGTTTCATAGAGTAACCTTAGATATTTTCGCATCTACATTTTTCTTTATAAATATTGGCAAAATTATATCTACCAATCGAAATGGGAAAGCTGGACCCCGCCTTATGTCATTTGTTTGGATTTTGTGATAATCAAGCAATTTCGAACCAATTCTAACAAAAACACACTTGTCGGTAGGGCATCTGGGAAACTTGCTCGGGGCACCCATGAAACCGGGAATCCTAATATAAGTAAATGTTATAAAGCTGGAGGCAAATATCCCCCACTCTCATACTTCTTTAAAAGCCTCATCGAAATCCTTTAATTCTCTGATTCTTGACAACATTATAAAGGAGAACCATAAAGAAAGCATCATTGACTCTTTGGAAATGTCTTCTTCCCTTATCCATCGTTATACGAGGATAAAACTCATAAATCTGTGATGTACTTCTAACACCTTTAGTATTTAACCCATTGAACTCCCCCATGGTAATTTGTAACATAGACCAAGAAGAAATTCATGTTAAAATTCTTTGTTAACAAGACCTTGCTCAATTGATAACAAATAGATTTGCTGATATGAATTCCCATCTTATAAATTATTTGTTTTCTTGAGAGTGACAATGTACGAAACATCCATTCTTGAAACTCTCTTGCAAGTGAGACCCAAAACTCTAATAAACAACACAATGATATCGTTCACTTCTGAATGAAATATGATCGAGAACATTATTTTAGGTAGCTTAGTGATACTCTTGGCCAAGTAACTTTTCATCATCACCTTCGTACACATTTCAAATTTTTTCCCAAGGTGCTCATTGCAGCCTCTCGGTTAAATTGTGGCATATTCCTCTACATCTAGGAGTTTAAACAAATCCTCAAAGAAGTCGGTGTCCAATCTAATGACAATGTTACCGTCATCATCTTTTACCGACCTAGAATCTTTGTTGAAGTGTGCTACTGTGGCTAAGAAAATTCGGGACAATGCATAGACATAGGAAATCCAATAGCGAGAGAAATCCTACTATCATTTATAGCCCGCATCCATGATTTCTTGTTAGGATCCTTCAATCGTACCCAGAAATATGGAAAATCTATTTTCCTGAGATCAAGCATCTACGATATTTGCTAAGTACGAAGAAAGACAGTGTGAGGATCATCACCCAAATATGTATATTTCATCTTTTCCTTACCCTTTGAGGAGGAGGTTGATATTTATTTTGGAATTGGGATCGAATGGTCTTTGGAAGATGAGTGAAAGAATGTGAAAACCTACGAAAGGTGAACACCGAAAGTCCAAAATCTCGAATCTCACGAAAACAAAGACCCTAAAAACTTGAAACTAGAAGCTCCAAAAACCAAAAATTCTTGAATCACCAAAACTTTGAAATGATAAACTCCAAAATTATGAAAACCTTAGACTCCCAAAACTCTAAAACTAGAACCTCGAAAACCCAAAATGCTTAGACCCCGAAACTCTAAAAGTCCGAAATAGTTGAATCTTTCGCACCTCCAAAACTCTAAAATAGGAACCTCCAAAAGTGTGAAATAGTGAAGTACATGAAAATGGAATCAATCACTTGTGAAATACTTTGGAAGATATTATCATGCGGTTAGGATAAAATGCTTGTAAATATCAGATTTCACGGTTGTGTGAATCAGCGACATGGCATACAATAAGGGTTTTGTCTCAAATTGGGAAAAGGAAGAAAAAGCAGGAAAATAAACAACAAAAAACCCAAAAATATCTCAACCAAAATAAATAACCCAAAAAACAAAAATTGCCTTGAAAATAACACCTCGAAAGTAAAAAGTTTGGTAAAAATTAGAGTGTCAGAGAAAAATCCAAGTGAAAATGATAGATAAAAAATTAGTTTATATAGAAAAACCTGAATTTAATGCCGAAAGCCAACACGTGGGGGTAGATGAGAACTAAATGCCCATAGAACCCCAAAATTGTGAATCCCAAACCTCTAAAATGCTATGAAAGTTTTGCATTAAGAACCCCAAATTCGAAATCCTAGAAAGTCTGAAGTTCCTAAATTTGAGAACTTTGGTGTTTGAAGTCGAATTCGAAGTTGGAGAAAGAAATTATCGAAATTTCGATGGAGACTTCAGAAACCGAAAGTCTGAAGTTCCAAAATTTTGGAACTTCAGTTTAGACTTTGGAACCGGAAAGAATTTTCCCTAAAAGGCAATGCGAGACTTCCAAAACCCAAAATTCCAAAGTTTTGAAATTTTAGAACTTCAAAGTTTCATACTTTGGAACTCCAAGTCCAAAAATCAAAAATACCAAAGGAGACTTCGAAACACGAGAGTCCAAAAATCTGAATTTGAGACTTTCGGACTTTGGGAGTTCGAACTCCAAAATTAAAATTCATTAGTTGATTCTTTAAAAGAATCCGAAAGGATGATCTCAGAAAAATTGAAGTCCAAAACTGGAACTTGAGTTTATCGAAGAAATTAAAATTTTAAACAACACTTTGGATGAAATATTTGAGAAGAAATTTTGTCAATTTTAAACGTCTTCTTCTCAAGGTAAGATTTAAGGTTAACATTTTTGTGATCTCTAGGGACCGTCGCTCTTGCCAAAGCATTATGCCGTATCCTTATACAAACCATTGGTCATAAGGATTCCTAAAATAAAAAGATATTCAGAGCACACACCAAACAAAAGAAACATAATATCAAAAACAATGTGCAAAAGCACTTGGAAGAAACAATCAAAAATTAAAAAAAACTTTACAAAAAAATAGAAGCGATGTCAAAATAAAGTCTTGAGATGAATCCCATTAACATGAATGGGAAATTCCTCTCCATTAAGTCTTGATAAGAAAAATTAATTTGCTTCTTTATAACTTGTGATGATATATGGTCTACTCCAAAGGGAATCAAATTTAGCATGCATACCCGGCTTGGCCCTATCAACATCCCATTTAAGAACCAAGTATCCTTCATGAAATTCTTTGTTGGATGCCCTTTTTTCAAAAGATTTTTAACTTGAGACCGATGTCGTTCTAAAGTTTCCATTTCTTCATTCCTTGTTTCTTCTAACTCCATCAGTTCGGAATACCTGATCGTCATTGAATCATTTTCCATAAGTTCCAATTGATGTGCCAATTCCAAATAAGGTAGTTCTAGAGATAGTATGAGCTTAGCTTCCCTTCCATAAACTAACATGAAAGGTGAATTCCTGATAGCTCTTTTGGGAGTGATTTGATCCACCCAAAGGGTGGTATTGAGATGAGTGTGCCAAGTTCTTTTATTGGTTTCCATTGTGTGCTTGATGATCTGTATGAGATTTTTGTTACTAGATTCAACTAACCCATTTCCGTGGGTAGTAATTTGATGAGGTTTTAAGATAAAACCCATTCTTGATAGCCCATTCAGTTAATTTACAACCAAGGAATGCCATTACATTATCTAAAATTACTGTAAATGGAACTCCAAATCGTGTCATTATCCCTTCCAAAAATCGAGAACAATGTTTTCATTTCCTTCCTTGAATGCTACTTCTTTCGTCCGGTGAGTGAAATGATCTCATTTGTGGTGAGGACCCATTTATGTCCATTATTAGATGGAGGATTAAGCATACTGATGAAATCCAAACCCCATTGAAAAAATGGTTTGTCCACTTGTATTGGATGCATTGGAAGAGCCGCCAACTTTGTTTTCCAATGAAAAGTCACATTCCTTACACTTCCTTACCTAGAGATGAGCATCTTTGAAAAAATCTGGCCAATAATATCTAACTCACATAATCTTGGTAGTAGTTGTTTGTACAGAATAATGTCCTCCCAATAAGCCATTGTGAAACTCTTCTAGTACTTTATCTACCTATTCTAGTGTCATGCATCGAAGGAGAACACCGTTAAAATCCCTTTGAAAGAGAAATTTATCTACTAAAACATAGGGAAGAGCACGAATACGGAAGGTTCATCTTTGATTCTTATTCATATTCATAGGGTACACTCCGAGAAAAGGAAAATTTCCATTTTGGACAACTAATTGACTTTGGTTATCACCTTCATCGGTGTTTAGGAGTGTAACATCTTCATCGCCTTTTGATTCCATTTCTACATCAAGTTGTTGACACAAACCTTTTCCTTTGAAAATTTTGGTAACTTTGGTGTAAACATCATATTCCATTACATTTGTGATCCATCCATCCCACTTTTCATTCATCTCTTTGTTCAAGTAAAAATTCCTTAACACTTAGATGCGAGACCATCAGATGAATTTTTTTGTTAGACAACATGTGTTTGAATTTCTTTAAAGCATGAATGAAAGAAAATACTTGTGTTTCAATCGAAGAAAGCAATTGAGTGCTCTATCAGATCAAACCTAGGGTTCACCAAGTGTGGGAGCTTGAGAAATGGCCATTTTGACTACCTCAAAACTCTCTTTCCTTCCTTTGTCCATGAGAAAGGAATATTTTTCTTTAGCATGGTTGTCGTAGTTTAGCCAACTATGTGAATTGAGGGATGAATCTCTGCACAAAATTTATAGTTCATAGAAATATTTAAAGTCCCTTTTATTGACTTGGAAGAGAGGGATAGAATGGAGCAAATTTTGGCAGATCGATTGATAATCCTTCCATTTGAAACAACATGCCCCGATAATTTTCCCTCATTCACTTTGCAAAAATACATTTCTTAGGATTGATAAAAACCTCAAACTTTCTGCATCTCCGTAAAGCTTTCCTTAGATGTGTGATGTGATCTCTTACATTAGTAGAATATAAAGTTATATCATCTAGGTAAACTAGAATGATATCATTTATTAGTCCCTGAAACACCATGTTCATGGCTCTTTGAAAATTAACCCATGCATTTGACAATCCCGAATGGCCATTTTTGTAGGCATACATGCCCCACTTGGTAGTGGAGGTTGTCTTAGATTGATCGAGATTCTTGAACCAAGATCGATTATAACCTGAGTACCCATTGAGTAGAAAACCTCCGAGCTCCTACCACTATCGAAGAATTTTATTCCATGGATTGAAGGGGATAATGATCCTTCAACAAGGCACAATTTAAATCCCTGAAGTCCACACATAACCAAATTTCTTCGTGCTTCTTCCTCATGGGAACCGGGTTGGCTACTCAAGTGGAGTGTTTAATAGGAAAAATTATACAAGCCGCTATGAGTTTGGTTAGTTCCTTTCTCATTTATGGCTCAATTTTGGGATTAATTGGCCTCTTTTTTTGATGGCCGGCTTGGCATTAGGATCCATTTCGATGGTGTTTCGTGCTAGTCTGGGTCAAAGCCACACAAATCCTTATAACTCCATGAAAAAACATCATTATACTCTTGACAAATTTTAACGAAGTATTTTTTCTCTTCCATGGTAAACACTTTGTCGATCTTTAGAAACTTTTCATTGCTACTTGACCTCCTCTAAATCTTCTTCTTTAACTACCATGTTCGAGCTTCATCTTTTGGCTTGGTCATCCAAATTAAAGATGGATTCTAGATTAACTAATCCTTTTGGTAGTTTGTTTCCCTTTAAGCGTATGGCGACCACCATACGATTTTTGCGGCTTATCCGATGTATAACAACAAATTCTACCTCTTTACGTAGGAAAAGGATGATCTATTTATCACTATCAAACACTTGCCCCTACTTAAATTATCCGGGACTGCCAGGTGAACTACCATTTTGACCCTTAGTCATCCTTTTTCCATGATATTATTCGGTATCTCATATTTAAAGCCAATTGTAGAAATCCTATGGGTATCTTGATTCGATTTCTAGTGATTGCATGGATCCCAAAAGCTTCGAAATCTTCAATCAAATCCTAGACTCGGTTCTTATACAATCTTACAATATTTTTTTGGATGCACTATGTTTTGTCACTTGATGAACAACTAACTCACTTGTCTCTCAAAAATGGTCGGGGATTTGATTCCTTTCTTTTGATCTAGTTGAATTCCTTGTATGAGAGCCTCGTATTCAATGATGATGTTGGTGTAACTAAATTGTAACCAAAAAGAAGAGAAGTATTTATCTCCCTCTACGGAGAAATTAACATAAACCCAGACATTGGATCCATTTTTACTCCTCGAGTCATTGAATAACAATTGCCAAAATCCTTCAAAATTACTCGGTGTTTTGACCAGTTGTGGTATGATTGTACCCTCTTCGTGAATGCGTGACGTACCCAATCAAATTTCTTCCAAAAGCAACAAACTAGATTCTTCCTCTACTATTAAATCAACATAGGGGTCATATTGATGATCTATACTTCTTTGTTGATAGCAAATCACAACACCCACAGGACTCGTAACACGATGGGTTGAGAATCTCAGTGCGATTGTACAACATGGAGCTTTTCCCAAGTGTGGGACCTTGCGAAATCGGAAAAGCTCTCCGGATGAAGGCCGGCTCCTATTCCTCTGTTCAGATGCACCAATAAAATGCAGAGGGTTTACTAAAAACCTAATCTAACTTGCCAAGGAGACAGGGTAGAGAATGCATAAAAATAAAACCTAAACTACGAAGGTGATGCACCGAGGAATGTTAAACACTCGTTTTGCAAATTAAACACAGACCACATAGATGCAATACGAACACCATGCACAAGCAACCAAACTGCAATAAGAGATCAAGAATGACAAAAATGAATACATGAGAGGGTTTAGAATCAATCACAGACATATATATATATATATTGCTCAAAAATCGATACAATACATTGCAGTGGCCAAGAGGTAGAAGAAAGACTGGTATTACAACCCGTGTGGGAGGTTTGAAAGCTCCACAAATTCTCTTGCAAGCGAGGGAAGAAGGGGGGATGCAAAACGAAATGTCCAACACTTTTTTAGAGCCTCTCTCAGCCATTTATATGAGAAAAATGAGGGAGAAGAGAATGATTCGAATTCTGCCCCAACCACCTCCAAGACTGCACCTAACTCCTCATCATGGCGGTAGGTGAGATCCCCAACAACCTCAAAATATGGCGAACTGTATTTTTGCATTTTTAAGAACTTGTTCCCACCCAATTAAAGATATCCAGTCGTAGTTGCGTAGAGGACGCCGAGAGCTTTCTGAAAATTCCAACCTTGTGTGAATCTCGAGCTCCCTGTAAAAAGTTATGGCGATCTGAATATTTCCCACGTGGAGGCTTCGCTCTGCTCGGGTTAGGGTTCTCCTCGCATTTGCATTGGGTTTGGGAGGTGGCTCAAAATGTTTTCCTCCCATGATTTTCCGACTTGTTTCCCGACTCTAAGACCCGATTTATTTGTGCATCGGGTTTTCCAACCCCTCCGACATGCCTTTGATGTCGGGTTTTCTAAACCCTCCGACATGCTTCTTCGTCGTGTTTCCCGACTTGTTTTCCCGACTCCAAGACCCGATTTCCTTTGATGTTGGGCTTTCCAACCCCTCTGACATGCTTTGATGTTGGGTTTTCCAACCCCTCGACATGCCTTTGATGTCGTCGATCTATATTTACAGGGGGTAAATATATACAACACTTACTTCATCCAACACCATATCGGGAACTTCCTTGACAAGAGTAGTTGTTTCATGATCAGTACCTTCTTCCTCGGGTCACGGATGGCATAATTCCCATTTATAGGGTTGACCGGTGTAGGGCTCTACATGATTATGACAAATTGGTTCTGCTCTTACTGGTTACCTTTGTCCCGTAACGAGTCCTAAGAATCATATGTGACCAATCTAACGACAGGTAACCGCCCATCTTGGAAGTAAAGTCCCTTGATAGGAAAATACGAAGAGAGGAGGAAGATCAATAACTGATATGTCCTATGTGAATAAAAAGCTGGGGCATGCATGGATAGTAAGTTGGAGCCCTTTGATGACTCTGATGGTTTAGACTGTTATACCATCCAACTAAACAAATCCCCTAGAGATTAGAGTATATTGTATTCCTAATATGTCTGCAATCCGCTCGGCCGCTTGGGCATAATAGAACTTGGCATCGAGAATCAATCATGCAATTATGCACCAAATGATCACCAATGATCATGGAAATATAAAATGGTGGTGGTTTGTTGGCTTTAGGAACACTTTTGCCTTCTAGCTAACACAAGCTTGTAGAACTTTTATTTTGTGACTGATTATCCATCAATTGTACCAAAACTATTTATGGCATCTCGCAATAATTTTTTTGAGAAGGGGTTGAGAGCGAGTCCCACATAGTAATGATTAGTTTGGTCTTCTTCATCTATTCTACAATGCTGAAAGGAATTGTGCGTACCCACTAATATTTATTTAGGTGCTAACATCCTCTTTCATAAAATTATTGTTGGGCGTCGTGATGCAGAAGAACCTTCCTTCCTTATATCCGAGCTAGCATGTGTCTCACGGCGGTGTATTTCCCATGTCTTTATCAACCGCTACCTATGACCAAGGTTGTGAAGAAGATTCCTAGTCAACTTTGGGAGGCGAGGTTCTATCTCCCTCTTTTTAGAATGGGTATTTGTTGCTACCAAAGAGGAATCAATATTCAAACCACAAAAATCATATGTCTTCCAATGATACCGAGTTGTTGGGGTTAGCACAAGGTTGTGCAAATTATATATCATATCTAAGCATACATGCAAATAAAAGTGGGTATTCTAGCAAAGAAATATAAAAAACAAGAGATATAAATCAACACCAGATTTAACGTGGTTCACCCAATGTGGGCTACATCCACTAAGAAACAAGCCAATCTATTATCCAAAGCTTTTATAAGATATAAAATTAAATATTTACAATCTTCCACACCTCCCGGATGTACAATACTATCTATGTGTAAACAAACCTAGCTACGATACCAGTTGTTGGGAATTCGGGACTATGGAATAGTGTTATGATTTAATAACAAACTCAATCATGCACACAAGATCTAAAAAATTCCCCAAAATCTACAACAATGGAAGTATAAACTAGAATAATCCAAATCAAAACAAAGTACACACACATAACACAACATGTACCATGGTTCACCCAATGTGGGATACGTCCACCAAAGATATAGATCTCATCTATATAATATAAAAATAGTACAAACCAACTCTTCAATACAAGAGTACAATGCATCTCTCCGGAGTATATACTATCCTTAAGATCTCTAAGTGGATATCCATGAGTACACTATAATTGTGCCTCTAAAAACCACCAGCAAATATCACATAACTTGGAACTACGCATCTCTAAAGCTGCTACCAAGTTCTATGTGGATTTATGACAAGACCTCTTGCATGGCTATACCAATGTGCAACCATATTTGTGTACCAAGAAGTAAGTTTGTCTCTCCATCACTTTGCATAACCTATGCAAACCTTAAGACAACCTCTGTACAATATCTAGATCTATATGGATCAATAATACAATATGATATCATGGATCTACAATACAAGATTAGATCTATAATACAAGATCTCACCAACATGTGGATCTACCGAGAAGAAAATCCATGTGCTTTACATACTACATGCAAGTCATTACAATGAGACAATAATTATTCAAAGTAAATATAGTAGAAGATGTTACCCTCTTCTCACCATTTAGATGTACCTGTTATTGCCTTTTGTCCAGCTCCTTTCCATGGAATCTGTCTTCATGTAACATGTTCTTTCTTTCTTTTCTTCTTCATCCTCTCAAACAAGGATTCCACATGTAATAATAATCAATTAGATGCAATCATTAACATATAACCCTAGATTTCATGATTATATAAACATCTACAAACATATGGAACCTTAGCTATGCATTTACAACCTTTAGATCAACTTTATAAAAAAATTATATCTAATTCCCGTGAGTTAAATATAAACTGTCACACATAGGTAACGGCAATAATTACCTGAACAACAACGATTACAATTAACTGATGTTGACCAGCAATGGTTATGATTAACCTAATGCTAACCGGCGATGGATATAATTAATCTAATGCTAAGCGATGATGGTTACAATTAACACTGATTCCTGATCGATTTGACGATTCAATTACCGATTCGACGAGAAATGGTTACTTGTGTAAACTAGAAAGGTGTAAATCATGCTATCTATGAAGCAATTCAACTCCAAAATCCTAACATTTAGTAATGTGGTTTCATCAAAGGGATATTCTTGGTCTCCCTACAAATATGATCCTATTGTTGACTCGGGTGGGCGAGATACGCTTTGGACCATAATGGCTTGGCTCAACACTCCATTCGGGAAAATATTTTGGTTATGAGGCTGAGAACAAGGATAACACCATTCATAATCTGAACTATATTATTTTGGACAGTTCTATGGCTTTGGATAAGGCAAAGAAGAGGGTTTTAAAATTTTAAAGGCTTAAAATTCATAACTTGATCTATAACTTGGACTTAGGAATGATTGCCTCCTTAAAAAGGCGAATGATGTGGTTAGTATTAGGATTGATATGGGTGGACTTCATTCGGAGTTTTCCTTAAGAGACCTAAAACCAAAAATAGTATAACTTCAACAAATGATTACTCAAGTATCTATGCCACATAGAGACCTCTCATTGGATCCTACACCTCGATGTAAGGACCCTCTATAATAGCATGTCTCTATTTTTTTCATCTCCAATCAGGTGCTCTCGCTTCTCTATTATTGATAAACACACCAAATAGTACAATTTGAATCGGTGAAAGGTTTTCAAACGCTATATTTTGCAAAAGGGCTCAAGGGACCAAACATACCACTCTAACTCATCGGTGGCTAGGTAAAAGCAGTAGGGGTTTTGTTTTGGTGTGGGACAATTTCATTCCTTCCGAGCTACTTTGTTTTGACATAGTCCCTTAAGATCCCTTAGACCAAAAAATCATACAACTTTGACAGTGATTACTCCATCTACGTGGCACCTAGAGATGTCTAGTCAAATTTTATACCTTGGTGTAATGACCCTCTTGATAGCCAATTTCATTTTCTCCATCTCTAATCGATGCTCTCTTGCGCCCTATTGTTTGAAAACATGCCAAATTGTAAATTTTGAGTCGGTGTAAGGATTTCAAACGCTATATTTTACAAAGGGACACTCATGGGAACAAATGGACTGTGCCAAACACATTTGGGTGGCCAAGTAAATGCTAGTGGAGGTATCATTTCGATGCAAGACAATGTTGTTTTCAGGCTACTTCATTTCACTTGTAGTCACTTAAGAGCCACGAGACCAAAAGACCGTACAACTTTGACAGTGTGATTACTCGATCTCTCGTGGCACCTAGATATGTCTCGGTAGATCCTACACCTCGAGTAGTGACCCTCTACAATATTATGTCTTGATTTTTCCTCTCTAATCAGTTCTCTCACTACCCTATTGTTTGCAAATGTGTAAAATAGTGTAGTTTGAGTTAGTGTAAGGTTGTTAAATGCTATATTTTGCAAAAAATGCTTGTATGACCAAACAGACCCTACCAACACATCGATTGGCTAGGTAAATGCTAGAGGAGGCATCATTTTAGTGTGGGACAATGTCATTGCTTCCGTGCTACTTTGTTACGGCATAGTCCCTTATCGCCCTCGGACCAAAAAAATTTGTAAAACTTCTACGGGTGATTACTCGTGCATCAATGACACCTAGAGAAATCTCGTTAAATCCTAAACCTTGGTGTAGAGACCCTCTATAATAACCTATCTTAATTTTTTCCATCTCTAATTGGTGCTCTTGTTGCCCTATTGTTTGCAAATGCGCCAAATAGTGCAATTTAGTCAAGTATAAGGTTGTCGAATGCTATATTTTGCAAAAGCATTGCTCGTCAAACAAAATAGACCGTACCAAGTCATCCAAGTGGCTAGGTAAACACTAGAGGAGGTATCATTCAAGTGCGGGAAAATGTCGTTGCTTCTGAGTGGTACTTTGTTCTAAAGCATAGTCCTTAAGAGCCTTGAGACCAAAAAACCATACAACTTCTATGGGTGATGACTCGGTCTCGTGGCACCTAGATAAGTCTCTTTAGATCCTAAACCTCATCATAGGGACCCTTTATAATCACCTATCTAGGATTTATAGTCTCCAATCGTTTCTCTTACCGCCCTCCTGTTTGCAAACGTGTCGAATTGTGTAATTTGAGTCAGTATAAGGTGTCAAACGCTATATTTTGCAAAAAGGATTCTCATGGGACCAAATGCACCATGCTAATATGTCTCGGGTCGAAAGGTAAATGCTAGAGGAAGCATCATTTTGTTACGGTAAAATGTCTTGCTTCTAGACTACTTGTTCCGATGTAGTCCCTTAAGAGCCCTGAGACCAAAAAACCTTACAACTTCAATGGGTGATTACTCAATCTCCATGGCATCTAGAGATGTCTTGTTAAATCCTACATCTCGATGTAGTGACCTTGTACAATAACCTATCTTGGCTTTTTTCTGTCTCCAATCAGTGCTCTCGCTGCCCTATTGTTTGTAAACACATCAAATAATGTTGTTTGAGTCATTCTAAGGATTTCAAACGTGATATTTTGAAAAAAATGCTCACAAGGACAAAACAAACCATGCCAACATGTTCAATTGTACCTATAAATGCTATAGGAGGTGTCATTTTAGTGCGGGGACGATTTCGTTTCTTCAGGCTACTTCGTTTTGGCATAGTCCCTTAAGAGTCATGTGTAAAAACCATACAACTTTGTGAGATGATTACTCGATCTTCATGGGGCCTAGAGAGATCTTGTTAGATCCTAAAACTTAGTGTAGAGACCCTCTACAATATCTTGTCTTAGTTTTTCCATCACCCAATCAATGCTATCGCTTCCATATTATTTACAAACACGCCAAATAGTGCGGTTGGAGTCGGTGTAAGGTTGTCAAACGCTATATTTTTCAAATGGACGCTCGTGGGATTAAAAGGACCATGCCAACATGTCTTAGTGGCCGAGTTTAACACTAGAGGAGGCAAAATTTTGGTGTGGGACAATTTCTTTTCTTCTAGACTACTTTGTTACGATGTAGTCCCTTAAGAGCCACGAGACCAAAAATTGTACGATTTTGACGGGTGATAAATCGGTCTACGAGGCAACTAGAGACATCTCGTCAAATCCTACACCTCAACGTATGGACCCTCTACAGCAGCATGTATTTTTTCCATATTTAATTGGTGCTCTTTCTTCCTTATTTTTTGCAATCGCGTTAAATAGTGCAGTTTGAGTCGGTGTAAGGTTATTGAACGCTATATATTTTGCGAAAAGGATGCTCACGGGACAAAATGGACCGAGCCAACACAGCCAAAAGGACTCGGTATCTATGGCACCTAGAGACATCTTATTATATCCTACACCTCAGTATAGGGACCCTCTACAATAGCATGTCTCTATTTTTTCCATCTCCAATCGGTGCTCTCACTTCCTATTGTTTTGCAAATGCTCCAAATAGTGCGGTTTTAGTCGGTGTAAGGTTGTCAAACGTTATATTTTACAAAAATTGCTCATGGGACAAAATAGACTATGTCAAAACATCTGGGTGGTCAAGTAAATGCTAGAAAAAGTGTATTTTTAGTGTCGGACAATGTCGTTGCTTCCAGGCTACTTCATTCTAGAGTAGTCCCTTAAGAGCCAGAGAATAAAAAATAGTAAACTTTGATGGGTGATTACTCTGGTCTCTATGGCACCTAGAGACATCTCATTAGATACTACACCTTGATGTAGGGACCCTCTATAATATTTTATCGGGTTTTTTTTGTCTCCAATCGGTGTTGTTGATGTCCTATTGTTTGCAAACGTGCAAATAATGCAGTTTGAGACAATGTAAGGTTGTCAAACACTATATTTTGCAAAAAGGAAATCGTGGGAAAAAATAAACCACACCGACATGTCGGGTGGATAGGTAAATGCTAGAGGAAGAATCGTTTTGGTGCGGGAGAATTTTGTTTATTTTGGGCTACTTCGTTACTGGTGTAGTCCCTTAAGAGCCCTGAGACAAAAAAAAACCACGAGAAAATTTAACGGGTGATTACTCGGTCTTCATGGCACCTACGAGACATCTCATCAAATCCTACACCTTTTATAGTGACCCTCTATAATAACATGTCTTGGTTTTTTCATTTCAAATTGGTGCTCTCAACGCCCTATTGTTTGCAAACTCGTCAAATAGTTTAGTTTGAGTTAGTGTAAGGCTATCAAACACTATATTTTGCAAACTTGATTACTTATGGGACAAAATGGACCATTCCATCATGTCCAGTGGATAGTTAGACCCTAGAGGAGGCGTCATTTCAATGTGGGACAATGGAGTTGCTTCCAAACTACTTCATTCGACATAGTCCCCGAAGAGCCATGAGACCAAAAAAACATACGACTTCGATGAGTGATTACTCATTCTCCGTGGAACCTAGAGAGATCTCATTAGATTCTACACCTCGGTGTAGAGACCCTCTACAATATCATGTCTTAGTTTTTTTATCTCCAATCGAGTGCTCTCGCTTCCCTATTATCTGCAAACACTCTAAATAGTGTAGTTTGAGTCGAGTAAGGCTTTCAAACACTATATTTTGTAAATGGACACTCGTGGGACCGAACGGACCATGCTTACATGTCCGAGTGGCCAAGTAAATAATAGAGGAAGCATCATTTTGTTGTGGGACAATGTTGTTGCTTCCAGGACTACGTCGTTCGATGTAGTCCCTTAAGAGCCCCGAGATTAAAAAAATTGTACAACTTCGACGGATGATTACTCGGTCTTCGTAGCATACGAAATCTCATTAGATCCTACACCTCGGCGTAGTGACCCTCTATAATAACCTATATCTATTTTTTCCATCTATAATTGGTGCTCACTCTTCCTATTGTTTGTAAACATGCTAAATAGTGCAAATCAGTCGGTGTAAGGTTGTCAACACTATATTTTACAAAATGATGCTTGTGAGACTAAATGGACCATGTTAACACATCTAGGTGTCTAAGTAAACACTAGACAAGGTGTCGTTTTGATGCAGAAAAATTTCATTGCTTCGAGCTACTTCGTTCCGATGTAGTCCCCTAAGAGCCTTGAGACCAAAAAGTACAAATTTGATGGGTGATTACTCAGTCTCTGTGGCACCTAGATACATCTCATTAGATCCTACACCTCGATGTAGTGACTATATACAATAGCCTATCTCGGTGTTTTCTCTCAATCCAATGCTCTTGTTACCCTATTGTTTGTAAACGTGCCAAATAGTGCGAGTTTGAGTCAATGTAAGAATATTAAACGCTTTATTTTCCAAACAGATCTTCATGGGACCAAACGGACCATGCCAACATGTCCATGTGGATAGTTAAACACTAGAGGAGGTGTCATTTTGGTGCGGGAAAATAGTTTTGCTTAGGGCTACTTCGTTCGGCGTAGTCCCTTAAGAGCCCTAAGACCAAAAATCCTATAACTTCGATGGGTGATTACTTGGTCTCCATGTCACCTAGAGATGTCTCATCAAATCCTACATCTCAATGTAATAACTCTGTAATATCCTATCTCGCTTATTTCTGTCTCTTATCAGTCTCCTCTGGTGCCCCATTGTTTTCAACGCGCCAAATAGTGCAATTTGAGTAAGTGTAAGATTTTCCATCACTATATTTTGAAAAAAACTACTCATGGGACATAAAGACCATGCCAAAATGTCCAGTGTGGCAAGGTTAATGCTAGAGGAGGCATCATTTTGGTGTGGGACAATGTCGTTGCTTCGTGCTACTTTGTTCCGATGTAGTCCCGTAAGAGTCCCAAGACCAAAAATTTATACAACTTTGACTGGTGATTACTCGATCTTCATGGAACCTATAGACATCTCTTTATATCCTACACCCAAGTGTAGTGACCCTCTATAATAACCTATCTCAGTTTTTTTCCATCTCCAATCAAGGCTCTTGCTACCCTATTATTGCAAACGCATCAAATAGTGCGAGTTTGAGAAGTGTAAGGTACATCAAACACTATATTTTATAAACAGATGCATCATTTCGGAGAAAATTCTAGAGAATTTATTATTTTAGTGTGGGACAATGTCGATGCTACGGGCTACTTCGTTTCGGTGTAGTCCCTTAAAAATCATGAGACTAAAAACCGTACAACTTTGACAAGTGATTACTGGTCTCTATGGAACCTAGAGAGATCTCATCGAGATCCTACACCTTGGCATAGATACCCTCTACAATATCATATCTTAGTTTTGCCATCTCCAATCGGTTCTCTCGCTGCCATATTGTTTACAAACACGTAAAATAGTGCGGTTTGAGTCGAGTGTAAAGGTCACAAATGTTATATTTTACAAACAGACGCTCGTGGGACCAAAAAAACCACTCCAACTCATCGGGTGGCTAGGTAAACACTAGAGGAGGTGCCATTTCAATGCGGTACAATGTTGTTGCTTTTGGGCTACTTCGTTTTGGCATGGTCCCTTAAGACCCCGAGACCAAAAACCTTTACAACTTCGATGGGTGATTACTCGGTTGTATGGCACCTAAAGATGTCTCGTTAGATCCTAAGCCTTGGCATAGTGACCCTCTACAATATCCTGTCTCAGCTTTTTTTCCATCTCCAATCGGTGCTCTCACCGCCAATTGTTTGTAAATGCACCAAATAGTGTAGTTTGAGTCGGTGTAAGGTTGTCAAACGCTATATTTTGCTAACGGAAAATCATTGGACCAAGCGTACCATGTCAACATGTCACGATGGATATGTAAACACTAGAAGAGGTGTTTTTCTATGGGGAAAATGTCATTTCTTCCGGGATACTTTGTTCCAACATAGTCCATTAAGAGTCCCGAGACCAAAAAGCCGTACATTTTCGATGGGTGATTACTCGGTCTCCATGGCAGCTAGAGACATATCTTTGGATCCTACACCTCAACATAGGGACCCTCTAAAATATATTATCTCGTTTTTTCCATCTCTAATCGGTGCTCTCTTTATCATATTATTTGCAAATGCACCAAATAATGCGGTTTGAGTCGATGTAAGGTTGTCAAATGCTATATTTTGTAAATGAACACTTGTGGGACAAAACGTATTGCATCAACATGTCTAGGTGGCAAGGTAAATGCTAGAAAAGGTGTCATTTTGATGCAGGACAATGTCCTTGCTTCCCGGCTACTTCGTTAGGTGTAGTCCCTTAAGAGCCCTAAGAACAAAAATTGTACAACTTCGATGGGTGATTATTGGGTATTTGTGACACCTAGAGACATCTCATCAGATCTTACACCTCAGTGTAGGGAACCTCTATAATATCTTTTCTCTATTTTTTTCTGTCTCTAATCGGTGCTCTCACTTCCCTATTGTTTGCAAATGTGCCAAATAGTGTAGTTTGAGTCAGTGTAAGGATGTCAAATGGTATATTTTGCAAAACAAAACTCATGGGACCAAACAAAAATGCCAACATGTCTAGGTGGCTAGGTAAACTCTAGAGGAGGCATCATTTCGGTGCGGGACAATGTCGTTGCTTCCGGGCTACTTCGTTCGGTGTAGTCCCTTAAGAGCCCTAAGACCAAACAACCGTACAACTTTGACAAATGATTACTCGATCTCTGTGGCACTTAGAGACATCTCAATAGATCCTACACCTTGGCATAATGACCCTCTATAGTATCCTATCTCGGTTTTTTCCTTCTCCAATCGGGGCTCTCGTTGCCCTATTGTTTGTAAACATGCCAAATAGTGCAGTTTGAGTCAGTGTAAGGATATCAAACGCTATATTTTTCAAAGGGATGCTCGTGGGAATAAACATATTGATCCAACATGTCTAGGTGGCTAAGTAAATTCTAGAAGAGGTGTCCTTTTGGTGCGGGACAATGTTGTTGCTTCTAGGCTACTTCATTCAGGTGTAGTCCCTTAAGAGCCCATACACCAAAAAACCGCACAACTTCAATGGGTAATTATTCGATCTCTTTGGTACATTGAGACATCTCGTCCGATCCTACACCTTAGCATAGAAAACCTCTAATATATTATGTCTCATTTTTTTCCATCTCCAATCAGTGCTCTCCCTACCCTATTCTTTGCAAATGAGCCAAATAGTGTAGTTTTAGTCGTTGTAAAAGTAGTGTCAAATGCTATATTTTCCAAACAGATGCTCATGGGACCAAATGAACCACAAAAACAAGTTTGAGTGTCTAGTTAAATTATAGAGGAGGTGTATTTTTAGTGTAGGATAATTTCATTGCTTTCGAAGCTACTTCGTTCGGTGTAGTACTTAAAGACCCCGAGAGACCAAAAATTTACAACTTCGACGAATGATTACTCGGTCTCTATGGGACCTAGAAACATCTTGTTAGATCCTACACCTCAGTGTAGGGACCCTCTAAAATAGCCTATCTCGGTTTTTTCCATCTCCAATCGGTGCTCTCGCTTCCCTATTGTTTACAAACACGCCAAATAGTGGTTTGAGTCGGTGTAAGGTTGTAAACACTATATTTTGCAAACGAACACTCGTGGGACCAAACGTACCACACGAACATGTCTATGTGTTAGGGTAAACACTAGAAGAGGTTTCATTTTGGTGCGGCACAATGTCATTGCTTAGGATATCTGCGTTCGGTCTAGTCCCTTAAGAGCCTTAAGACCAAAAAATAGTACAAATTTGATGGGTGATTACTCAAAGATTATCTATTGCACCTAAAGGCATCTCGTTAGATCCTATACCTTGCGATAGGGACCCTCTATAACAAGATGTCTCAGTTTATTATGTATCTAATCGATGCTTTTGTTTCCTATATTTTGTAAATGAGCCAAATAGTTTAGTTTGAGTAAATGTAAGGTTGTCAAACGCTATATTTTGCAAAAGGAAATCATGGGACTAAATGGACCATGCCAACATGGCTGGGTGGAAATTTAAATACTATAAGAAGTATCATTTTTGTGTGAGACCATGTCATTGCTTCGGGCTACTTCGCCCGACAGAGTCCCTTAAGAGCCCCGAGACCAAAAATCTTACAACTTCGATGGGTGATTACTCGGTCTCCGTGGTACCTAGAGACGCCTCGTTCGATATTACACCTCGGTATAGTGACCCTCTACAATACACTATATTGGTTTTTTCATCTCTAATCAGTGTTCTCACTACCCTATTTTTTGCAAATGCATCAAGTAGTGCATTTTAAGTCAATGTAAGGTTATCAAACGCTATATTTTGCAAACGGACAATCATGGGACCAAATGGACCATGCCAACACATCTATGTGGATAGGTAAACACTAGAGGAGGTGTCATTTTGGTGTGGGACAATGTCATTGCTTCTAGGCTACTTTCTTGATGTAGTCCCTTAAGAGCCTTGAGACAAAAAATGCTATAACTTCGACGGGTGATTACTCGGTCTCTGTGGCACCTAGAGACATCTCGTTAGATCCTACACCTCAATGTAGTGACCTTATACAATATCCTATCTCTATTTTTTCTATCTCTAATCAGTTCTCTTGGTGCCCTATTATTTGCAATCACACCAAATAGTGCATTTTGAAAGTCAATGTACGATTGTCAAACGTTATATTTTGCAAACGGTGGGTCATGGCTCCAAACCAACTATGCCAACACATCCAGTGGCTAGGTAAATGCTATGAGAGGCATCATTTTTGTCCGGGACTATGTCATTTCTTCCGAGCTACTTCATTAAGCGCGAGATCCTCTGAAGTGTCATGAGACCAAAAAACCGTATAACTTTGATGGGTGTTTAATCGGTCTCCTTAGCACCTAGAGATGTCTTGTCAGTTCCTACACCTCCATGTAGGGACCCTCTACAATAGTCTATATTTTTTTTTCCATATCCAATTGGTGCTCTCATTGCCCTATTATTTGTAAATGCACCAAATAGTGCAGTTTGAGTCAATGTAAGGCTATCAAACACTATATTTTGCAAACGGAAGCTTGTGTGATCTGAACCAATTGTGCACACACATCGGGATGGCTTGGTAAACACTTGGGGAGGTGTCATTTTGGTTTTCTATGCTCTTGATTCTTTTGGGATACCTCCTCCTGGAGTCAAAGAACCTCCTCCACAGTACATAAATTGTTGCTTTAATTGCTTCTCTTTGCTTGCAAAATAATGAAAGCTTCTCTTAGGTTCAAGAATATTATATTATCTACAAACAATTGCAACAACCATATGAAGGTGGAAGATTTTACGCACCATGACCTACATAAAATTTCTAGTCAAAGAAATTTAAGTTGAATCAAAACCATTCTAGATATATACAAATACAAAAAATTATAAAATACATGAACTTGAATCTAGTATGTAAAAATTTAAAAACTTAAAAGAAATATATATTAGACTCGCTCGCATGTAAATTCATTCTAATGAGCCATTAGGATTGGATCTACTAACAATGCCAACCACGTGAAAAGTATCTAAGCTTTTATGTCACCAAGTTAACCTACATAAAAGTGTTAGTCATGAAGTAATTTAAGTTGAATTAAAACCATACTAGATATACATAAAATACACAAATTAAATAAAATATATGAACTTGAATCCAGTAGACAAATTTAAAAACTTTGAAAATAAATATATAGGGTAAGTGTACCGAGGTTGGGGGCCAAAAAGGGGGTCTTAAGTGGACACAATTTTTCTCGAAAAAATAAAAAACTAAACAACTTGTATGAGTTTTTGAAATACTTACACTCAAAATTGGGAAATGTTGTATAAAAATGAATTGTAGCATTTTGAGTCTAGTTTCTAAGATACTAAATTTTATTGAAAATAGATAAGTTTAAGTGGGTAAAATAACTAAATACCAATAGGTGCTCCTATTTTTGTTAAAAAAAACTTAACAGAGTGAATTTCGTGTCCCCCACCATTTTTGAGTACCATTTAATAGTTTTGAAAAACCTTTGGTAGAAAGATAACTAGGAGCATTAGTTTGTGCTAAAAACAATTAAATATTTTTAGTAATTTTTTTTTAATGATTTTTCTAGTACAGAAATTTTATGTTTTGAAAAATAACGGAGCTCCAACCGTGCCCCCTAACTACCTCAAAAAATATCAAAAATTAGATTTTTTTTTGAATATGTATAAAATTAGGCCTAGTTTGTGCTCGTATAAGTTTTTTCAATTTTGATGACCAAAAAAAAGATACACGATGAAAGATAGACATATTTAAAATTCAAAAAATAGCTATAAAAAGGCATAGTTAGAAAATAAATAATATGGAAACCTTATATTAGTCGAAAATTTGAAAAATTATGTTTTTTAGAAAGAGGAAACTCACGATCTACGTTGTGGTATAATGTTTTTAAAATGAATCAATTGATTTATATTTATTTATCATGGAGGAAGTGGTATTTGTTACATTTTCTTGCAAAAACATGCTATTTGTTGTGTTTGTGCATGTCCATGCCTCAAGCTTGGGGATCCAAACCGGATATCAAGACTTGCGACATGGCTTGAAAAAGTGAAAACGCAAAACGCATATGCATTCTTTATAGTATAAACATTGTATATGCTTTTGGCATGCTTCTATTAACAAAAATAAATGTTTAAGTTTTCATTTATTATTATTTCTATTTTATTATTTCTTATACTTTAAATTTATTTATGTAAATATAAGAAATTATGGTCACTTTGCACCTTATGGAATTAGCCTCACATCTCCATGAGTCACAATTTAGGAGATAATTTTTATAGTATAATATGGTTAGTACATAGGTAATTTTAAGGATTTCAAGCATTCGACCTAAAGTTTTTAGCGTTTTGTTGTGCAATAAATTTTGTCGGGTGGACAAACTTATGAATTTCTTACCAACCCTATGGGAATCTAAGTCCTCTACTTAACCGGTGCAACTACCATATATACATGTGCATGAAAAGGTGTATTTCTGTGGTGGCCTTTCAACCGGGGATCCAACAAGGACACTCCACCGACCTGCGACAAATCTTATAGATACTGCAACAAAGGAATTTGTCTATAGAGAGGAAAAGGGAGTGAGAAATTAGATAGGAGAACTAATGTTGCAGGTAGAAAATCAGATTCCTGCATACATCAATTAGAAGTTTTATCACATGCATTAAAATTAGGAGGAAACAACTCTACACGTAGAAACAAGACCAAATGGAATTTATGATTACAAAGTATCAATAAACCCTTAGTAAAAAAAGGCTCAAAAATACTTCTTCTTGTATTGATTACTTAAACCAAGTTATACATAGTATGAGAATGGAGGGAAAATAGAGAGTGGGGAAAGGAAGAATTTGGCTCTCTTTTGTTCTCTCAAGGTAGAATGCGCTCTTGAGCTTACAAAATTAATGACCAACCCCTTGAAATGTAAATGGATTTATAATTTATAGAATGAGAGATGACTTATCATCTACCCCCAATGGCTTTTCATATGTCATTGTGTAAATTATAACTTTTTGACTCCCTAGGAGAATATTAAGTCCCTTTTTATAACATAAATGTGACTTATTACATTAGGAACATTAGGACATATGAAAAAGTGCAACCCCAACGTGAAATTAGAATATTGGAAAGTGAGAGAAAGTTGGGGGGAAGAGGAGAGAGAAAGAGAGAGAGAGAGAAGAAGAAGAGGAGATGTCATTCCTAATGAAGTTTGTTGATCCTCATTGATGGAAAGCTCCAAATGTAGTGAAACTCTAAATATTTGAACTCCTTGCACACTGTGAAACTCCTTCAAATTAGCTCATGAACGCTCGCCAAGTTGAGTGAAATGTTCTACTGATGACCGCAACTCCCAACCTTATGTATGATATATTGTTTTTAGTGAGAGGTGATTTTTCCTCTTCTCGACCATCATGATGTGATGAACTCCCTCATTCAAGTCATGTGCACATTACCCTTTCCTCAGATGCTTTTTGGGCTGACCTACTATTTTTAGTAAGCACCCATATAGGGAACTTGCTATTTTTAGTAAGTGGTAATTTTAACTATTTTCGCTCCGTAAAATCATTCCGCTTCTGGTGACCTTGGGTACACACACTTGCTTTCACCATAACTTATTTTGATGATGACTTTCCAAACATAGTGAGTCTATATAGGAAAACTTACTTTTCGAAAGTGTGTTTCAGTTGCTCAATTTGCGTTGGAACATAAATTTTTTAGACTTGTATCATCATCACGACCACATCCTCTAAATTGCACATAATTTTTCCAACTAGAATGTCGGGAAATAAATTTTGAAATTTTATCCTCGCATGATGGCTTTGGGTACAGAGCTACCATGGCGGCCTTTAATGGAGCTCGACATTTGCAAGTCTAGTTTTTGTCTCCATTTGCGAAGAAAAAAACTCCATTGCGATAGGTTTTTTATTTGGAGCTCATGTGTAGGTTTTGGCTCAATTGGATCATCAGATTGTTGGGAAATCTAAAAACGTGAGCTGGGGCGTGAAGTGGGATTTTGTTGGAGCAAATGATTCAAAGCACCATTTGACCTCTGGTTTATTGCATCATGATTTTCTTGAAAAATGTGGAAGTCTGTAGAAGACGACACCTCGATCTGACTTGTATCTTGTGAGATATGAATATTTCTCGATCGGGTGACTTCACGGTTATCTAGCAAAAACCTTCATTTTCTTCCCGTTCTTCGTTTCTTCAGACACTTTTGATCATTCCTTCCCCTAAAACCTATGTATTTTCATGGACTGGGTGTTTATGTGGCCATGGTAGAGCTGGTTCATAGCACCTAATGGTGGACCGGGTTTGGACAATCATGCACGAAGCCATGGCAAGGTGAAAAGTTGTGAAGGAGAAATGAGAAGGAAAAATGGCTAATCATCGAATTTGAATATTCAAAAAATATGCTCATGCAAGGGTGGGGAAATTTTTTCATGTTTGATGTATTGGACCTCGGGGACATGAGGGACATCAAATTCCATGGTGAGCAAGAGGACAACACGTTTCCTCATTTGTGTGCAGGGATTTGCTTAAAAAACACTAAGCACCGGGGCTAAAATCGATCACGTTGATGACCAAAGGACTCCCCATAGGGGTTGGACATATTTTCCATGTATTTTGTGCCTTCCCTCGGGAACATGGGGGACATAAAATTCCATGGTGGTCTGGAGCCTGACACATGTCTTCGATCGATGGTAAGGAATTTGAGCTCCAAAAATGCACAGGGAAATTTGAAATGTCAAGTTTGAAGGTCACATGAGGGTCCCATAGGTCACATGGGGGTTGGGATCATTTTTACAAGGTCTTTATACCTGACCTCGGGGACTTCGGGAAATAAAATCCCGCCGGGATCCCAGTAGTGACATGTGCCCTCCCGAAAATTGACTAACTCTGAACTGTCTCCAAGAGGGTAACTTTGAACGATGATAACTTGAGCTCCCGGTGGAATTTATTGGTGAAAATTTATATGATCTTGACTTTAAATGGCCTTTTGAATCCAATCGTTAGGGTCTTATGTCTTGATTCATCCATTTTATCCCTAAAAATCAGAATTGTAATTCGGTACTCTAAATTGCTTGAGAAAACCTTCTGCAGATCGATGTGCTAAAGTGTTCTAAAAAATAATATTTCACCATCATGTAGGGCTTGGAAGAATATTTCCATAGATTTTGTTTTTACTTATAACTCCATCTAGAGCTCCCATAATATTCTTCTCAAGATCAATAGTTGTTTTAGGCTTATGTCGCCTAAGCTTGTGAGCCCTAATTTTTATTAGACGGCTCCAAGTCTTTCAAAAATTCCCAAAACCTTCCAAAATAATTTCCATGATGTTCTAAGGTATTCAATTCACCTCCATGTTGAATTTGGCCCTTCCGTTCTACTCCGGGGGTTGATCCAGTCTTGGGAAGGCCAACGATAGCCCTTCCCAATACTACCAGAAGATAACATCTTTTCAGAACTTCCTAAAATCACCTTGGGATTAAATTTACTTTCCTAAATCAACTAGAGGACCATTTTGAAATCAAATTGGGGTGATCGAATATGGATTTGACTCGGGTGCCTAGAAATGATAAAACATGAAAAATTCTAAGCACAGGGGTATAGTTGTCGTGCTCGAGAATTGTCAATTTCCTTGTTGCACATTTATACTATAACACGTTTAAATTCTACAATCGAAACCCTATACCCTAGGCCATAAAACTAAACCCTAAAATTTAAACCTTGAGCCCTAAACCATAAAATCTAAACCTTGAACCATGATCCCTAGACCCTAAAACGTAAACCCTAAACCTTAAGCCCTAAACCTCAATCCTTAAATAGTCGGCCCTTACCCATGAGCCCTAAACCCTAAGCCTTAACCCTACCCCGATCCCTAAGCCTTAAACCCTATACCCTAAACCATGAACCATGATCCCTTAATGTTAAACCCTAAACCCCGAACCGTAAAACTAAATCTTAAACCCTAAACCACGACCCATAAACCCTAAACCTTAAACACTAAATCATGAAAGCTAAACCCTAAATCCTAAGCCTTGAACCCTACACCCTTATCCATGATCCCAAAAATATAAACCCTAAATCCTAGACCATATACCTAAGCTGTAAACCCTAAACCCTAAACCCCAATCCCAAAACATAAACCCTAAACCTTAACTCCTAAGCGATAAATCCTAACCCATAAACCCTAAACCCTAAACCCTAAACCCTAAATCCTAAACCCTAAACCATAACCCTTAAACACTAAATCCTTAACCTAAACCCTAAACCCTAAACCTTAAACCCTAAATCCTTAACACCGATCCATAAACCTAACCATAAACACTAAAACCTAAACCCTAAACCCTAAACCCCGAACCATATTTCATAAATATTTTATAGTCTTGTTCTAGAACCATCATTGAGTCTCCTTATAGAACTACCTTGTTTATGAGAGGTGGGACAGAGTAACTAAATAAATATGACATCTACCTTGTTCCTTGAAATGCATATTACACATCTCTTACAAACTTGTTTCTCCCACATATGCTTGTGCTCTTGAATGTAAATCAATTCACACTCGAAAAAAATTTCACATTTCTCATATTTCCATGTATGGTATTATGCAAGCCGCTGATGACCCGTTAGAAGATGGAAAAATAACCATCACAACACAAAAATTAATCTTAAAGGAAATAAAAGAAACATAGAGAATATACCAATGTGGAGGTGTAGGATCATAATTGAATTTCCTGCAGTATCCTCTCCTCTAGAGAAAGAGAAAGTTCTTGTTCTACTGGAATGGATAGTAAATTTGACATAACTTCCTAAAGTGTTCAAAATAAGCATAGAAATAGGGGAATGGCTAAGAACATAAAGGGGTTATCAATCTCCTAGTAAATATTTCTTGTTCAGTTCTAAAAGGGAGTCACCTGGCCTATGACTTAGTGACCTTCCATTCATTGATAATTCCTTATATGATAAAGCCATGAATGTTTTCAAAAGCACCTTCAAAAAGATAGGGGTAGTCATCAATCCTAGTGAAGGGTGTGATGTGATTTCTAAGCAACTTGAAATTCATATAGATTTAGAGGTCATAACATGAATTTACAAATATCTCTATCATTATAAATGCAAGCCAAGTAATAGTGTATCACGTATATAAGGATCGGGACTACTTCTTGGGGTGCGTTGAAGGACCTGGACATTTAGGAATCGACATTTCCCTCATTCAAAATATCAATAGATGAAAGAAATCAAATTGTGATGACTCTCTTTGAGTGTTCTACCTATGAAGTCGATGAACCATTTTCAGTTGAATACTCTCTGTCAATTACTAATAAGAATTGGTAAGACAGAACATTACAATGAGTGAAATATTTCCCATGTGATGGGAAAAAGAAGATATATGTATTGGGTAATATTTCTTTACCTTGAGCCATGAGCCGTAAACCATAAACCCTAAATCTTGAGCCCTAAACCCTACTGACCTAAAACCCAAACCCTAAATGTTTCGAGACCTAAAACATAAACCTTAAACTTTAAACCCTAAACCTTAAATTCTAAACAATAAACCCTAAACCCTAAATTATGAAACTTTAACCTTGAGCTTGAAACCCTAAACGCTAAATATTAAACCCTAAACATTAAACCCCAGAACCTTGAGCCCTAAACCCTTAACTCGAACCTAACACCTAAACCCTTAACCCCGAGCCCTAAACCCTGAAACATGAACTATGAACCCAAAACCTTAAGCCCTAAATCCCAAACCCCGATCCAAAACCTAAACCCTAAAAATAAACACTAAACCATAAACCCTTATCCCTAAAACCTAAACCCTAAACCCTAAATCCTCCACCCTAAGCCCCGAGCCCTAAACCATAAACCCTAAAACCCAAACCCTAAATATTAAGCCCTAAATCTTAAACCTAAACCCTAAAAATAGAATCAGTAAACCCTAAAACCTAAACCTTAAACCCTAAAACTTTAATTCTAAACACTAAACCCTAAACCATTAACTATGAGACCTAAACCCTAAACCCTAAGCCCAAAACCCTAAACCCTAAATCCTAAACCCTAAACCTTGAGCCCTAAACCATAAACCCTAAACCCTAACCCTTAAACCCTCAACCCCGGGAGCCCTAAGCCCTAAATCCTAAACCCTGAGCCCTAAACCATAAACCCTAAACCCTAAACCATGAGCTCTGAACCCTAAACCCTAAACCATAAACCCCAAACCATGAGCCAAAAAACATAAACCCTAAACACTAAACACTAAATCCTAAACCCTTAACCCTAAACCCTAAACCCTTAAACTTGAGTCATAAACCCTATTCCCTAAACCCTAAGCCCTAAACTCTGTTATCTAATTTTTCCCTCGGGAAAAATTGATCAAACAAGATCTTACAAAGGAGAAATGGAGAGGTTGGTTAGTCGTGCGAGCTCACATTCGATCCCAAAAATCAAGTTACGGGCGGGCTCGACAATGGAGAAGAAAGGTCAGAAAATGAGTGGCCAAACAATGTTAAAGGAGATCAGAGCTCAAGAGGAAGAAAAATGGAGAAAGGCTCGAAGTTTTCAAACTTCACATTTTCGGGGATCTTGGGGAAACGGATGGTTGAAAAAATGAAGAAAGATAACTCGGTAAGTCAAAATTGAGCCCAAAGCGCATGAGTCGAATCAAAGCAAGACAACGGAACTACAGAAGGTGCCACATGTTACAGCTCGGCACCTTCAAAAGGTGTGACAAAATTAGAGACCTTAGGGATGCGCTTGACCCCCATGTGGATCTTGGAACATATAAGATTAAGGAAGAAGTTACTTAAAAGAAATATCCCCAAACAATCAAAGCCCTCCATGTGTCTAGGATCCAAAAAGTTGCTCCTAAATAGGCGTAAAAGGAAGAACACAAGGAAAGCGAGCCGAGGCTCGCGGATGATGCTAATTTTCAAACCATTATAACTTCAAGAGTGAAAGGAGGGGATAAAGTCTTTGAAGCCCGCAGGGTTTCCATGTGGAGATAACTATAAAGGTCCCACCGAAAAGGGGTTTTGACATTATATATAGTGGGGCCCTTTACAAACCCAAAGGAATGAATAAGCATGTTCACGAATGGTGCCAAGTGTTGGCACGTTGCTCCCAAGACCCTAAATGGTAGAAAAATCTTAAGAATTCATGAGGCTTCCACATTGATCTATATACGAATAGACTCCAAACCAAAAGTAGTTTGGAAAAGGCTCACAGAAGGTCAATTAAATGAAAGATGAATCATGAAGCCCAAAAGGCAGAAAAAATTTTAAATGTTGTGATCTTTTAACATATGTGAGAGCCCACGTGGAAGACTCTAAAACGACCTCGTTTGGAAAGATCGATAATAATTATCAAAGATGAAGCTCGAATTTGAGCAAGAGAGGACCTTTTGGAAATCTCTCGATGTCTGCTACTCAACTATAGGTTGTCAGGCTTCTCACCTACCACTATAATGAATTATGGACTTCCTTTCTTGCCCAACAAGGAAAAACACATGGAGGCATGGGTTTTTGTAGTGGAACCCATCATTGTTGTAGGTGAATTCAATGCATTTTTGGGGTAGTTAGAAGTAGGATTTTGAATTTCTTATATCTACTTCTCTCATTCTTCCTATATATTGTAAGAAGGGGAAATTTTTCTAAAGTGGGGTCATTTTTCTCTCCCCCCCTTCTCTTTCTTCCCTACTAGGATTAAATGTGGAGCTTAAGCCTCCTCTCTTTCTTTGTAATGGAATTTTATTTCCTCTTGCCCACCGATGATGTGTTGTGTGAATTCATGAGCAATAAAATTTGTTTCGTGATGCATTTTTTCCATCCTTTTCTTATTTTATTGTCTCTTCTTTCCTCTCATCATTGCAAGGTATACTTTGCATATCTTTGATGTCTATTATAGGTTTTGGGAGCTATGTTTAATGGGTTTGAAGTGGTGTTTTCAGTGTGAAATTTATCTTTTTTTGTGATGCATCTTGTCCATCCTCTCCATTGCTCACCTCTCTCCATTTTAGGTAGTTGAATTGTGATCAGAAAACCTCCTTTTCTAGTGTATCACCACTTTAGTGTAGGCTTTATTTTCATGCTCTCTCTCCCTGGTCCCTTGGAAAGTTAGATTAGGATTAGATAGTTTTCCTACATTAGAGTAGATTTTGGCAGGTAGTTTAGGAGAAGGAACCAATTTTCTCTGGAGGATCATCTCAAGCCCACAAGTCCCATAGCTTGAGAGATGATCCAATGTTACACAAATTACACCGAATGGCCCACTCAAATCTAAGGCCATTTGGGGTGTTGTAATTTCGTGTCAATAGTTTTGGCATGCCTGATGGGAGAGGTTTGAAGCACCTTACCACTTCTTTTCCTAGCGAGGTTGGTGTGTTCCTGTTAAATATTCAGCCTTTAGAGGCACATGAAAAGCACATCTGGTGACTCCATCTGATCAACAACCCATTATATGAGTTACAGAGACTTCCATATTTCCACCCATTCTTCTTTCCACATCTTTCATCTTTTGTCATTCATGAAGTTGTGCAATCATGACTTCATTCCCATCTTGGAATTCACACCTACAATAGTGCAATCAGCCTCTAATGAGTTTCACGACTCCTCTAGATCAGCATTATGATCAGATTCAAAACCATTATGCTTACCCATATGAGAAGTGTCAAATCCAGTTTGGCTATGAAACATATCAGGAACAAGGTATGCATATAATAACATTTATATGGAGAATGCGATTTTTTGGAGAAGATTCAAAGAATGGAGGCTAACATGGTTAAAAAAAGGGCTATAGCTTAGATGAAAGATTTCAAAATTGGTGTATGGGCACCTTGTCCATGGGAAGGCCCTTTTCAAGACATTACACTGCCCATAGAGAAGCTTGAATTTATGGTTGAAATGTTACCTCAACTTACATAAGTGGAATGAGGAGATAGAGGCATACGATAAAAATGTAAAACAACCTTGTCAATGGGTAAGTATATCACCACCTCCTTGTGCTTTTTTTCTCCATCCCAAACTTTATTGTTTCAATAGTGTCAGATTCAAGCCCATTATATGTCACCCAAGTGTTGATTTCCCTTCTCCATCTTCTAATCTTCCATCTCATCTCAATTCCTCTTACCCTTTCCCTTTTCCCTTCCAAAAAACCTTCCCCTCCACAAGAGCCAAAAGAAATACCTTCCCCACCCACCACTCCTCCTACTTTCCCGAGTCCATGTAGGAAGAGACTCAAAAATCTAGTCAAGGGGAGAAGCAAGAAGAAGAGCCAAGAAAAGAAGAAATGATTAGAATCTTGGTGAGCTTGGCTCTTAGATTCGGGATTAATAAAATCCCCTTGATGGTCAAGCCCTTGGAGGAGGCTGAGGTCAAGCCACAAGTGGTGGAGGCTTCGGTACAACACAAGTGAGGGAAGAAGGGGTACTCCAAATCAAAAGAGGAGGAGTGCATTCCGAATGTGGAGGAAAACCTTTCAGTTTAAAAGGATTCAAACACAAAGAAGGCCATAGAAGAACCTTCAGTTCTTCCTCCCACTTCATCCCCTTGAGCTCTAATGTTGAAGAAGAGTTTGATCTTTCAAACTTCATGTTTAAGGATGAGGGGAACCATGGTGAGCAAGTTACAGATCAAGAGGACACTATGGAGGAGGTCGAGCACATGCGGTAGGACAACAAGGAGGCAGATTATCTATCTGATTTAGAGGATTGCTTAGATGGTGAGGATCCATAGAGATCACATCATTTACTTCTCCATCATCCACCTTCAAAGTACATGATATTGTTGTCTCAAAGGAAGCATTCAAGCGCGGAAGCAACCTACATCTCATAGAGGCCCTTTGGAACCAAGGTTGGAGGATCCTAATCTTCCATGTTCTTCTTAGGTGGAGGAAGGAAAAGAACACAAAGACACCATCTCTTCCACATCATTCACCCAAGAAGATTGTAGAAGGAAGACTCCATTCTTGGAGTTGAATTTTAGAACAATGGGCACATCCATGGATCAAGCCTTGCCCAATAGGTACATGGCTTCATTGGAGCTAAGGGAGAAGCCAAAACTATTCATGCTTACTTCTAAGCATGAGGATGAGTTTCAAAGTACCAAGGATCAGCTTCAATGCCTCTTCAATCTAAATGTAGAGCAACTAAAAGAGGTATTTGTCTTGTTTCTAGTTGATACCTTGATGATTTGGATGAAGGATTGGCCTCTTGTCAGTTTTTCACTCATAATAATATCCATGTTTAGTGTTAAATCATATACATGGCTGACTATTTTAAGAAAGGGAAGTTATTTCTCCCTACCAGTTGTAGGATTTGTTTGAGTCCCCTTTGCTTTCAATTAGTATAGAGTATGTAGGTTTGTTTTAGTAACAAGTTGCTTGTGCACACTCTGCATGTTCCACTTGGGGCATGTATGATCTTTCCCTTTTATACATAGTGTGTTGTGGTGTTTTGTTGTTTGTGCATAGTCCATTGGAGGTAGTGCTTGGTGAAATCAGCTCTCAGAAATTCCAATAATGTTTAAAGTGGCTCAGACAAGGAAAAGATTTAGAGATTTAGATGAAGATCAAATTGTGTTTCATTCGGCTTGAATCCATGCCCAATGGACTTCAAGGCTACTTGGTCTCTTCACCTAGGGTAGGTGATCGCGTGAGTCACCAAATTATTATCCAATTTTTACCCCCTCGGAACAAATTGATCAAACAATATCTTATAAAGGAGAAATGCAAAGGTTGGTTCGGTTTCATGCAAGCTCACATTCGATCCCAAAAATCAAGTTACATGGGTGAGCTTAACATTGGAGAAGCAAGGTCAAAAATGAGAGGCCAAACAATGTTAAAGAAGATCTCGAGCTCAAGAGAAATAAAAATGGAGAAAGGCTCAAAGTTTTCGGACTTCACATTTTTTGGGGATCTCAGAAAAGAAAGGACGGTTGAAAAAATGAAGAAAGCTAAGCTAACTCGGTAAGTCAAAATCAAGCCTAGAGTGAGTCAACTTGAAAGCAAAGAAATAGAACCATGAATTGTGCCACATGTCACTCAAAACACACCTTCGAAAGGTGTAAAAAAAGAGGATACTCGAGGGATACTCTTGACCTCCATGTGGATCTCGACACATATAAGCTTAAGGAAGAAGATGCTTAAAAGAAATATCCCCAAATGAGTGTAAGCCCTCCACGTGTCTAAGGTCCAACAAAGTTGATCCTAAATAGGCGGAAAAGGAAAAAAAAAAGAAAGAAAAGTAGGCTCTCGGATGATGCCAAGTGTCAAAAGTTCACCAACTTCAAGAGTGAAAGGAGGGGATAAAGTCTTGGAAGCCCATAGGGTTTCCACGTGGAGCTAACTACAAAGGTCCCACTTGAAAAGGGGTTTTGACATTATATATAGTGGGGCCCTTTACTCACTAAGGGAACAAAGCAACATGTTCGCGGATGGTGCTAAGTGTTGGCATGTCACATTCCCAGGACCCTAAAAGGAAGAAAAATCTTAAGAAAATGTGAGGATTCCACATGGATCTTGCAGATAGACTCCAAACCCAAAGCAGTTTGGAAAATATTGGCAGAAGGTCAATTCAATGAAAGATGAATCATGAAGCCCACCAAGAATTTTAAATCTTAGATCTTTTAAAATATTGTGAGATCCCGCATGAAACGCCTAACCATGACCTTCAGATGATCATAACTTTTGACTGGAAGCTCAGATTTGAGCAAGAGAGGACTTTTTGGAAATCTCTCGACGTCTACTACTCAACTACAAGTTGTCAGCTTCTCACCTACCACCATAATGAAGTATGGGATTCCTTTCTTTCCCAACAAGGAACAACACATGGAGGCATGGGTTTTGTAGTGGAACCCATCATTGTTATAGGTGAATTCAATGCATTTTTGGGGTGGTTGGAGTAGGATTTCAAATTTATTCTATCTCCTTCTCTCATTCTTCCTATATATTGTAAGGAGGGGAATTTTTCAAAGTGGGGTCATTTTTCTCTCCTTCCCCCTCTCTCTTTCTTCCCTACTAGGGTTGAATGTGGAGCTTAAGCCTCCTCTCTTTGCTTTGTAATGGAATTTTCTTTCCTCTTGCCCACTAATGATGTACTGTGTGAATTCATGGAGCAATAAAATCTATTTCATGATGCATTTTGTCCATCCTTTTCTTATTTTATTGTCTCTTCTTGCCTCTCATCATTGTAGGGTATACTGTGCATATCTCTGATGTCTATTGCAGGTTTTGGGAGCTATGTTTAATGGGTTGAAGTGGTGTTCTATGTGAAATTTATCTTTGGTATGTGATGCATCTTGTCCATCCTCTCCATTTCTCACCTCTCTCCATTTCAAGCAGTTGTATTTGTGATCAGCAACCCTCCTTTTCTAGTGTATCACCACTTTAGTGTAGGATTTTTTTTTGATGCTCTCTCTCCCTGGTCCCTTGGAAAGTTAGATTAGGATTAGATATTTTTCCTGCATTAGAGTAGATTGTGCGGGTGTAGTTTAGGAGCAGGAACCAGCCTTCTCTGGAGGATCATCTCAAGCCCACAAGTCCCATAGCTTGAGAGATGATCCAATGTTACACAAATTACACCGAATGCCCCACTCAAATCTAAGGCCATTCGGGGTGCTTTGTAATTTCATGTCAACAATTTCAGCATGCCCTGGTGGGAGAGGTTTGAAGCACCTTACCACTTCACTTCAGCAGTCTGGTGTGTTCTTGTTAAGATTCAGCCTTTGGAGGCACATGTAAAGCACATCCGTAACTCGCATCTGATCAACAACCCATTGTTTGAGTTGAGAATTTCTTTCCACCCATTCTTATTTTGACATCTTTCATCTTTTGTCATTCATGAAGTTATGCGGTTGTGACTTCATTCCCATCTTGGAATTCACACCTATAGCAAAACAAAGGCAATCAGCCTCTAATGAGTTTCACGACTCCTCTAGATCAGCATTATGATTAGATTCAGAACCATTATGCTTACCCATATGAGTAGTGTCAAAGCTAGTTTGGCTATGAAACATATCAGAACAAGGGTATGCATACAACTATAACAAATTATATGGAGAATGCTGAAATTTTGGAGAAGATTCAAAGAATGGAGGCTAACATGGTTCAATCCAGTGTAGCAATAGATGAAAGATTTTAAAATTGGTTGTAGGGCACCTTGTCCATGGGAAGGCCCTTTTTCCAAGACATTACGACTGCAGAGAAGCTTGACTTCATGGTTTTAATGTTACCTTAATTTAAAAATTAGTACCAATTCAAGTAGTGGTAGGGTCAAAATCCAATCCATAAGGTCAAAACCTACAAAATGACTATATGTTTTCACAAAACAAATATCAACTACAATATAGATTAGATTTTGAAAAACTATCTTCTAAATTATCACTATCGTAACTACGGGACCACTTCCATCAGGTGCAGAGTGACCCTATTTCTTATATTTAGTAAAATAAATTTAAAGTATAAGAAATAATAAAAGTATAAAGAAATAATAAAATTACGCGTTATAACACTTACGCATTTTAGGTTCGTGAATTCCCGAGCCTAGGAAAACATAACGCGATCGCGTTATTGCAAAACGCGATCGTGTTTCATTCATTTTCGGGTTTTTGTCCACTTTTGGCCCCCCAACTTGGTGCACTTACCCTATACAAGATTCGAGCATGTAATATCATTCCAATGAACCATCAAGATCAAATCTACTCGAATAGTGAACATGATTGTTTTATGATCTAACTCTCAAACCTTTCAAACAAATTATTATTAGGCCTTCCTTGACATCTATACAAATTTGAATATTTTTCATTAGAACTAAATGCAAATGTAAGAGTATTTTCTTATGTGTTTTGAAGTCTTCAAACACCCAAACAGAGGAATTTTTAATGGATACCGTCAAGCCAAGTTCTAAGTAACTACCACTTCGACCCTATAGGGTACTCAATATCTTAACCATCTATAATGAGTTCCTAAGCAACTTCTTTCTTTCCTCGATATAATGACATAAGAAATAGTATGTTCCTTCTTCATTGTCTTTGTCGCAATAACTACAAACACATGTCCTACAAAAATAAAGGTTTCGGTTCTCAAATTTAACTTACATATTAATTTCAATGGACATAACTCAATAAAAATGTAAAAACTATTTACATTGTCACTCCAAAATCAAAATTTCATCAATGTCCTGGATATCGCAACTTCATCGGAGAAACATGTTGTGATGCCTATGGAATTTGATGACCTGGGAAGCGGAGTTAGAGGCCTAAAAATCCATCCATCCACCCATTCTTGTGAATCACACTTAGCAGTTGAAAACTTGATACAAGATGCAGAAAACACGCCAATTTTCTTATCCATATGGCCCATGAAGAAGCGTTTGAGCTATAAAATGAGTGTAAATCACTAGACCCTATAAGTATCATACAATCCTTGTCGTTAGTAATTTGTTGTTTCTCTATCGGCCAAAAATATATACGAACTGTGGAATTTTCTTAAGAACCACGAGCCACATTGTCAATACACCATTCCAATATGCTCTTAACATCTTTCAATTTAGCACCATCTTTATACTTCAACTGTTCCTTGCAAGAGCTCTTTTAACACATGCCCCTACACCATCATGCTCTCCTTTTCCATGTTCAACCTCATTGAAACTCCAAATATGTTGCACGCCCATCTTGACGTGCATTCTAAAATTGAGACATGTAATTATTTGACCATATATAATTTTGATCAAGCAGATGTCCCTATCAAACAAGTTTTCCTAAAATAACCTGGAAACACCCTTGAAAAATTCAAGAGAATGAGTCCGATCATCATTGATATAAAAGTGGTACTCTCTTTAAAAAATTGATCATTCTCTATACTATCGAGAATGCATAAATTTTATATGCATAAAAATGTCAACATGTACCGAGTTGTAATATTGCTATTGAACCTCCATTTTTGGTTGTAATGTGTAATTCTTTACAAAATTGACCATCGAAATAATAGTACAAATAGGAAATGTGTTCTTGCATATCTTGAATTGTTCATCCAACCATCTAGCTCTTTGTGTGTACCTAACATACTCTTAAACAATTTCATCTTTAAATTTTCTCATAAATTGAAAAATAGGTATATGTTATGTAACTAGCTCACACTTGTTTAGACTCCTTTCCATATTTAAATTGGTATGCTACTGATTTATATCTATTAAATTCAGCTAAATTATTTCCTATTGCACCTCCAATTTTCTCATGGATACAACTTTCCAATTTAGGTAATCCGTTGACGTACCACAACTTCCATCTAAATAATCGTGACTATAAAAAATTGTCCAACTTTTCTTTCACAAAATATTGTAGGAATGAAATCCCTGGAAGATATTGGTGGAACTTGAAAACCGCATTCGATAATATAGTTTTAGGATGCAAAAAGAATGAATATGTCAAAAATTATCATAATGCATCGCACATTCAACATGTTGCCTACATACAACAAGTGGTGCGAGCATGGATGATTTTCACATAGAATGGTTTCAACATTTGAAAAACCGTTGACTAATTTTAATTTCTAGATGCTCCTACTCAAATTTACAAAAAAATGAGTTTGATTCATATCTAAGAAATTATTTAGATGTGGATCACGATTAGTAGAACCAACTCTCCGGTTTACAACATCTCTTGTATTAGGTGAAACTCTAGTGTTACCATGCCAAAATTGAATAACAAATTATTTTACAACATCAGATATATCTTTGTTTGCACCGGGTTCTCTAGTAGAAAATGCCCAAAAATCAATGTTATTGAGTGATTAAAGGATATTACGCCTTTTAGTTACTTTCATTACATTGTTTGATTAACTTTCAACATTCGATTTTTTTGCCTAATCAAACGTTATTTTTTGGTTGATTCACTCACAACACTAGCGAAGAAGTACAAATGCACAACATTAGTATCCCTTATGTGTCTCTTGACACCAATAGTGTAATATGCATCATGAAGGTTTTCAATAATTGCAGAAGTTTGACCACATATATTAGATGTTTTCAATCCTAAGGTCTTTAATGTAGGTCTCATTTTATTCAATTTCATAAAACTAACCAACAAGTGACATCTTTGGGAATCATTTAAATTTTCAAAATGATTATCCCGAATTTCAAAAGTGGCTTTTCTTCTCATTTACCTTTTTGAAAGTTTGTCAAAACTTGGTTTCAAAATGTTCTCATCAATTTCAATAAAATAATTAGGTCTCTTTCGTAAAATCCTAGGAGGTGTTTTTGTCAAATTTTGCTTATGTACAGCTTTCAACCTAAATTTCCGATTCACATCAACTACATTAGAGTATTTAATTCCTCTTCAAAATTGATAGTAAAAACATCTTCATCATGAATATTTAAATTTTCATATTCAACGTTGATAAGAAAAACAATACATGCTTCCTCATTGCTTACTGAAAGTAGGGGTTGAAGATGAACCTCTTCTTGATTCACGAAGTTTCGCATTCACCGAGAATCTTCAAATATTTTTGCCTCTAATTCCTCCGGTGTTTTTTTACTTATTAATTTCCTTTTTTGATTTCATTTCTTGTCTCTCATGATGTTTCAATCGATGTAACGACCTAAATAATGTAGCGATGACAAGAAAAACATACAAAAAGTGACATAATTTTTTAGTAATTCATACAAAGAGGGTCGAATGGTAAAAAATGGTAAATTAAACATTGGGATCCGTGTAAATATGTTTTTAGAACCGCGATCATGGTTTATAAAGCGTGATCGTGGTTCTTACATGTATCATCAAATCCAACCCTCAAGGCTCGGGAAATCTTTGTTTTCTCGAACTAGAGCTTTGGGAGGTCATTATGGCATGTGAAAGGCCAAAAATTCAATTTTTCTCTTCCGTAGAGTTAAAACATGTCACAAATATGGTACCATCACGTAGGGGAGACTATTAACTTTGTATAAATATTGATTTTAAAGTGAATATAATAGGATAAATATCATTTTATAATTTTTTACTAACAATAGCTCTTAAAGAAAAATTTTCTTTTGAATGTTCATGTCTACGTTTATGACTGCAAATTTTGTTTCATTTGTCAAAATGTGATCAAACCTATACCATCCCAAGCATGGAAAAACTCTATACACGTCCCAAAAAAAAAAGTATTTGATTTCAATTTTTTTTATGTAGTTATGGCGGGAAAACTTGACAAGTGCTTCGTTTTCTAAAAAAATTTCAGACCACTTTCATGGAAAAAAACACAAAAAAATCTTACTCGAAAAAATACAAAATAAAATCCATTCTAAGATAGATGCGGCATCTAACGTTTCACCAAAGGAAAAAAATAACAAGTTTTTGTCATCCAAATTGCAGGCAGCAAACGGACTACAATCTTATAGGTTTTTTCAAAAAAAAAATGAATTTATAGAATTTGAGTGTTTAACATAGTTAAAATTGTCCATTTTTTAAAAATGGTAGTTTAGAAACTAGATTCCGGATGCTACGATTCATATGCATATAAAGTTTTCTAATTTTGAGTGCGTGTATTGCTAATAATCCCTACAAGTTGATATTTCATTGTTTTTTGCCATATGACATCCACTTATGACCCCTTTTTGATCCCCCAACTTGTTGCACTTACCCCTGTTGGATACAAAGTAAACCTTGAATTTAAGGTTACTTATGGCATTGATTTCATGCATATTTCCTTATCATGGTTTCATTATAGTGATTGAGGTATTGATTAGGGTGGCCCTCAAAGCCAAAAACCATGATGTCACTTTCCATTTTATTAACATCCATTGAGACTCTCGTCGATGTATGAATCTAAAATTAAACATATGTTAGATATGGAAACATTGATTTTAAGTTTCCTTATGTGGTTAAATCCATAAAAATATACAATATATATTTCTATTTAACGTTTAAGGCAATGATCAAGGTTTCCCCATATTAAATTTCTTTTAACATCATATGTCAATGAACATTAACATAAAACCTTGAAAGTGTATTTTTCTCAATGAGTGTCAGGAACATCTCGCCGATTTGAAACTATTCTATATCTTATGAGCATGCACATATGTACCATCAACCATTTGAAATAGAAAAGATTTGTGGTGTGAAGTCAAATATGCAAACATACTTTGAAGATATATAAAAAACAAGGCATCGACGATGAATAATTCCAAGAGAAACATGCATATATTTAAATCTTGAATTCTACATATGTTAAATATGGAAACTACACATTTAGATATCCTTATTTAACCAAATTCATACACATTTGGATCGGGCCTCAATGCAGTTAGCCATAACCACCAAGAATCCCATTTGGAAATGTTTATTAGTGCAATTAATGTTTGAGGAATAAGAAAGAAGGAAAGTTATTTTTTCATATGTGCCTAGGTCCTATTTATATTTTCTAGCTTGTCAAAAGTTATGAGGGAACATTTTAGTTTGAAGATTATAATTTGGTTCATCAATTGTTAGAATTTATTTGTATTATTTTAGTTTGAAAAAATAACTTCGAAGATAATTACTTCTTAACATAACAAATTTAAAAATTAGTATCATGTAGTATTGTTTGTGGATAATTCATAGCTAGCCTTTCTTTTTTATGTATATATAAGTGATAATGTCTTCTTTTATAGTTTGCATTTGTTTGGCTTGTTGGATCATGTAGGTTTATTTCTTGTTTATAGCGAGGCAACGGGTTGTAGATAAACATATTCTTATGTGGGATATTTAAACCCCAATGTTGATAAGTACATATATAAAATGTGGAGATTAAATACTTGCATGTCCCACACTTGTTTCACCTCAAATTGTTTCTACCCAAATAACATATGTTATATGTGTTTTAATTTATTTTATAATTCATCCTACTACTGATCCATGACCCACATATCATCCAAACAACTTTCCTCCACTCGAAGAAACCATTTGTGCAATATTGTATCTCTCCCTCCTTCTACTAATGTTATGGTGCTTTATCAAGGGTCTATCCATACATCAGACACGTCATACCACCTTCATTATCTTCTCATGAGCAATCTACATTTGCACTTCCTCCATTCACATGCACTCTCTTCATGAATAATTCTTATTGGTTGCACATTCCATTCAATCCCACTTTCTCTGACACTATTTACACACATGATGGCTTGGCTCAGCTAGGATTCACGTTGGATGATATCATCCCTCCATTACATGCTCCTCATTTATATCATGGATATGTTTTCATTATCAAGTTGCTTATGACGTTTGAGTATTTCCTTTATCATTCTTTATTTCACATACTCCACTCCTTTCACCACTCACTCTTGGACAATCATGGCTTGACTACATTGGTGGCACTTTAGATTGTGATCATATTGACATTTCATTCCCATGCCCTTCAGCCATGTTTTTTATTTCCAATGATTCATTTTGGCTATTCACAAAATCTTACTCAATGATGTGTACATGGATGTCCATTACCACCTTTCACTAACGAAGAATATGCAATGGGAATGTACAATCTATGTCGTAATGGCTCTTTACTTGATCAACCACATACTATTTCTTACCAAGTCTCTGATGCATCTCCATTTGGTTTTGACCATGACAATGATGACCTCTTAGAAAATGTTACTTGATCATTCTCATCATCACACACTTGGGGGCATCACGCTTACTCTTTCCCCCATTTTATAGCATTATTAGGTGTCTTACATTTCTTCTCATCTAGTCTTTCACATGCGTCTTATATATCTTAATACATTAGTATCGTCATTACCTGATGAAGTATTCACACTCATAACATACTACATATCTTAGTTACACATTGTTCTTATATACTTATACTTGCATGTACACTTTTCTTATCATGTTGGATAGATATTTTGTATGTCATTATCTTTATTATATACACATGTTTGTTCACTTTCCTTCTAGTTTTGAATACATCCTTTGTAAAGATTTATAACACGTAGCATGGATTCTTGGCACCGTACCTCTTACTAGTCCCACAGTGACTCCTGGGGGCATCTACTTTCATACACATCACGGGTGTTATTCTATCATTTTATACTATTTCCTCCTCATACTAGCACACTAATTTATATCATATCATACATGCTTTGACATAAATTTTATCTTTCTAACATGCTAATGGGTGCTTCATGTGCATCATTTGTCTTGCAAGAACTATTTTCTACCATGGTTATATGTTACTTTTATTTCTACTATTTGTCATTATTTTCCATTATTTGCGGGCTTTTCCCTTTGTCCCATGTGCACACAGTATGCCTTTGGCCAATTTGGCCTACGATTATCTTGCGAAATTGTCAGCGATGTCCCATGTTTGTAACCCACTTTTTGCGGTCTACATTGTTTTCTTTCTTTCTATTTTACATTTTATCTTCTACATGTAAATTTTCCTTGTTTGCACTTACACTTGTTTCCTAGCCAATTTTTTTACTTATTCCTTGGTTTCTACCAAGCACATTCCCTCCCCAGGAGGACATTAGTTATAGATTAGTGTCTAGTCCTCCTTTGGGCCACATACTCCTAATGGCATGTCATGCACACTAATCAAGGGGGCATCATTAGGTGAAATAATCACCCCATACAACAGTTCAAAGTCACAGTACAACATAGTTCAAGTACAATACAACACAATTTTTAGTCACATCAATGACCCAGAATTTGACTGAGTCTTCAACACAAAGATGTAGACAATTGTTCGAGACACGAGACATGAGCACACAGGCACTCTTAACCCTTCCAGGCACCTATGACCAAGGGTAGTTACATAACTTTTTCTTACATCATCATAGTTATGAGCGATCTACACAACATTTTCTCGGTGACATGCATAGTCCTTAAGCAATCAACATGCATGCTTTCACCTTTTCTCTATTCATGTTGGGTTAAAATGGATTGGATTTGAATAAATCAGGATCACACCATCTACAGTGGTCTATAAAGCATCAAGAATCAGTCAAAGGATGAATAATGACACTAGACCTTTCTCCCTACACTCTTCTGTCGTGGCATGAGATCACCCAAAAAACTCACACTTGGCGTGAGATCACCTGGAAAAAATCATTCTTGGCGTGAGATCACCCAAAAACTCGTTCTTCTACATCATTTTCAGGATCCTCTCTACTCTTTTCACTCATCATGGATCAGGTGCACATGTTCCTTTTTTGCATTTTTACATACTTTTTACACATTTGGATCGAATTTTTCATATACACATATTTGAATACTCTTTTTCTCTTCTCTTTTGCAGGTTTTCCTTATGGGAAGCAACAATCACATCATCAAGCATCAAGTGATATTAACAACAAGTATAATGTAACATATACACATATGATTTTCACCCCTAGGGTCACTTCCTCTTCTCTAGCTTCCACGCTTCATATTATTCACTTCACACTTTTTCTTGTCTCCTCGGCACGCTTTTCACCATCGATCTACATGGTTATCAGGTACGTATCTCTTATCTACTTTATTTTATCGATCATTTCTGAATAACATAAAGTGGGGGAAAATGTAGACACTAAATCACACCTTTTAGGTATATTTCTAGGTCTTGATCACATATCACTATTCATATGATTCATAAGCGAGAAAAGTACTAATTGACCATTGTCTTTGGCCTATTTTCTTTATTTTTGGTTTCCTTCTTGGCCTTACACACCCTATTTCCTAGTCTAAATTTTGATACTTTAGCTTTTTTGAGTCTGGACACCAACACCCAACCAAGATGTCAATGCATAGGTGCCCCCATCCCCATTGAACACCCTAGACCTCTTGTGTCTTGCTCACATATTTTGGGTCTTTTCTAGTTATTGGGAATCTTATTTTCTTATGGGTTGGAATTTTAGTGGTTAATTATGAAATTCAAACAAGGGAATCATATAAATACAAAGCTATGTGACCATAATAAAGGACCGGATCTAAGAAACTACTACTATCATCTAAGGTTGTATCCAAAGGCATTTCAAGAGTATCAAAGCATCCATCTAGCTATTATTCAAGGGAAAATGGATTGTATTCTTTTACATAAACTTTATAGGAGAGGTAATTTCATTTTTCCATGCACGCATCTACTTACATTTACTACATCTAGATATTTCTCGTTATCAGTGGATATTGCATCGAGCCACCTAAGGCACAATTCTACACACACACACACACACACATAGAACTACATGGAGTCTAAAATGTATTGCATCATCCGATCGTAAGTTCACTTAGTCGGGTGACCACCATGGTTAGTTTGAATCCCCATTTGCATATTTTTATTTTTAGGATTTGATGTGTTTTGGGGTTTTGTATGATCTCTTTTTATTTTTTTGGTTACAAATGAATATTGCAAACTTAGTGTAACATACATGTGATCAAAAACAAAGGGAAGCGATATAGAAGAGATAGTGTAAAAATCATTTTTTGAGGTTCTAAGTAGTCACTGGCACCCAACAAAGTGACCTACAACACCCAAGCGTCCTAACCCGATACATGCACTGGGGCCCCAGGATTTATGATGCCCACACAATTCTCCGGCTCATTTTTGATAGTCTACCTTCCTATTCCATCCGTTTTCTAGATCATCATAGCTTCGTGGATTAGTGTGAAAACAACTAAGTATCTTGTCCTTTTTCTTGCACTTAGGGTTTCAAATTCAATTTATTATTTCTTAGGTTATATTTATACTTCATTTCTATATCATTACGTTGTTATTCTCTACAACTATAATTTAACATTTATATTTTTCAAAGTATTTATTGAATCAATTTATTAAGAGAATGGGAGCTATCAAACAAGAAAATATAACCCTCCGGAATTGAGAATTTATTCCAATTTATAGATCTCATGATGAGACTCTTCATCTAGCCCATACATGACCTTTCAATATTCATATCACTTGTTATTATTCACATTCTACTAGGAGTGAAAAAATAATTCACTTTCTTATTAATGGAAAGACTAGATAATTGCTTGTGGTATGAATTTGAGGCACACTTTTTCCTCGTGTCGATGCTCTAAAAGTGCGCCAAAAGAAGTTGGTGAAGTAATAAATGCCAGTTTTTCTATAAATATGCACCTGACACCTGTCATTTTCATGAATTGAAAATTGAAAAAGTGTTTTCTCTGCGCCTATCAGCCATCCTTGTCACCCCCGTGTGCCATTTTTTGAGCTTGTGGACCCCACATTCTTTCATCTTTTATAAATCCTGGGTAAGTGGCTCCTCTCCTGGTTGTTGTTTTTGTCTTGTTTGTATTAGGTATTAGGGTTGGTGTAAAAGATAAAATTTAAAGAAACACACCTAACAAAATTATCAAACCACTGAAGCCATTTTTCCTCTCCTTCCAGATCTACAAATCTGGAAGACCCCTACCTCGAAGAAACCAAAACCCATCTTTTCCTACCTACTTCCTTACCAAACAAACCCTCTCTTTACCATCTGAGAAATCCAAAAGAGAGAGGAAGAGAAATCAAGAAAATGCCAAATTATTAAATCGATTAAAATCATGGTGCACTTTGTCCTTATTTGCAACATCTTCCAAAATTGTGCCTTGGCGCACTTTACCTCTAAATGTAACATAATTTTTTTTCCATGCCCAATTAAATAACACTTAGCAGCTTTTTTTTGTGGGGGCATAGGTGCCACTTGCACAACATCAACATAAGATGTTGTGTGCTTCAAAACCATGCCACATTTTCCCTTGGCGCACTGATTTTTCTTGCAACATATTTCAAAGTTCGCACTTAGATTTTTTGCGCACTTCTAAACACATGCAACACAAACTTTTCTATGCCCACCAAAGCAGATTTTTCCTAAGGCACAGTGCAACTTCCTTAACATCAACATAACATGTTGCATGCTGTAAACCCATTCCCAATGCGCTTTACCCTTAGCACTAAAATTTTTCATGTAACACCTCTCAAAATTGTGCCCTTTCTAAACTTGGCACAAATTTTTCTCATGTCAACATTGGGTGCAACTTTTTTCATGTCAACATCTTCAAAAAGTGTGCCCAACAATAAAAAGCCTCTGCAACATGTGTGAACCTGCGCCTTGTGCCCTAAGCCTTATAATTGCTTCATTCTTCATTCTGCAAGCTTTCATTATGAATAACATGATGGTTGACATGGCTCTTCTATGTTGGACCTCCTTGATTCTTCTTGCAGAACAACAACATCCATCCTTGAGCTCACACATGTCTTCATCAAGCAAGAAACCAACTAAAGCTAAAGCTAAAGCTAACAAATGAACAAGAGATGAAGTATAAGTATCAAAAGTTAGATGCCTGACTCATATGCAGAGTGCAGCCTTGACATCAGAGACTCTGAGCTAGGACATATTGACATGGATGATTTTTGGGCTGAGGACCAACCAGCAAGCAGTGGCCCATGGATGAACAAATTAGTGGGCAGTGGATTGCACTTTGCAGCTGGGCCGCCAAGTAAGTGCCGTAAATAATGAGTTCATCATGTTGGTTGCTCAGTGTTATAACAAAGACACTAGATGTGTCAAAGACAAAGAACAAAAAGATGATCATCGACCTCACAGCTCATCACTTTGAAATGATCCTGGGCATTCCTCATCACAGAAATATGTAGAAATAAGTCTCGAAGACTGCAAGAAGGCCTGGGATGATAATGAGGATAAATGCATGCAGATGATGAATGAGCTTTATCTAAAGAACAAGAAGTCGGTGAGAAGATGGCCACAAACCATCCACCGTAGTGACTTCAATGAGGAGTTGAGTGATACAATCACCTTCTTAAACAGAGTATTTGGGCTCCCTGATGCCCATTATTTCCACAAATGGATGTTGAGGTATCTGGAGACCATGAGCAAGAATGTGCCTGATCAACATTTTGGCTGGGGAAAATCATCAGTGACACCATCTCCCAAGCAGCTTCAACAAGTTCTAACAACTGGGAAGTTCTACATGAATTCCTACGTTGTATATGCATTGTTGCATCAACAAGGGATTTCACAGGGTTAGCTCAAAATGGGGTATGGCCCCAAGTCAAGATATATGAGTTCTACCCAGAGCTAAAGCTCGAGGCCAGCATCTCCCAGTTCTCTAAAATTAATGATGCCTTCTTCTATGAGGTAATCTACTTGTTGAGGCCAAACATGAGACATGGTCGACCAGCCCGAGTGTGATTGCTGCTACAAAGAAATGGGGAGCATTGTTCACACAATTCCCCACATTCACATACCTCAGAGCTGTGAATTTCGAGGGAGAACCAACGAAGCTGCCAAGGTTTGCAGGGCCAAAGCTGATCCTCTTGGAATTATCAAGGCAGCTAATCACTTATCATGAGAAGTGCATGAAAAGAAAGAAAGGAGGAACTCCATTCCCCCTTACAGTTGGCCGATACACCTACCCCACACTTGCCAAAGCATGGGAGATGTATGTTGAGCTAGAGTTGCTAAATTTAAAGCACAACTTCCCAACAAGGCCGACCTTCGACTACCGGAGTTACCTCCCAAAGGAAAAAATTGATCCCATCCATGTTCCCGAGATCGAGGACATTTGGATCGACCTGACACATGAGATAGACATCAGTGAAAGGATCACTCCCGACTGGCTCTGGAGGAGATCATCCACTATGGCATAGCCATTGTCCCAAAGGAATTCCAAGAGACTGATCAAGAAATTGATCAGGTTTACCTTGACACAGATGGGGATGATTGGCCATTCGTGGAGATCGACAGAGCCAAAGCACCAAAACCATTCAGGAAAGGGTTAAGCCCACATTGCAACGCACCAAACATTGGTGCAAACAGAATGGTCTCACCTACCTCAGAGTAGATTTCACTACTTCTCCTTCAGGAAGAGCACCTCCAAGACCGCCCATGTGCCAAAAGGAAAAGGAAAAGACAAGGAGGGTGAATCAAGCAAACAAGAAGAAGCTCCTGAAGGCCTTCCTTCTACTTCTGAGAAGCAAGTAGTCGACCTGGTGTCTCTAGGTAAAGAAGAAGAAACAACAGAGGTTTCAATGGATACATCCACCCAGGATGTTATCACAACTACAACTACAGAGGTACCCAACATTCCTTCTTCCATTTCTTCTCCTCCTCCTATCATTCAAGCATCTATTCCTATGGATGTGTCTTCTCCTCTCCCTTCCTCCCTTCCATCTCCCACCTCTTCCATCTTCTCCTCTCTCATGGATCTGTCACCCAGTGTTCCCTCCATCCAATTGTAGATCCCTTCCATTTCCATGTCCTTCTCTTCTCCTGTAGTAACTCCAGGCCCCACAAGCAGTGGTGCATTGGACTCCTTGTCAATGCCACCACCGAGTGTTTCAACACACTTCCCTGAGGCCTCTATAGTTTCTCCCCCTTTCACTCCCATTTCTTCTTCTATTTCCTCTACTCCCACTCCCATAAGTCCTAGTTGGATTTTTGACCATCTGAGTCAACATAAGAGAAAGGTTCCCATCGCACCCATGGACTTCTCCATCATTCCAAGAAGGGACCAAGAAGCAGAAAGTGATAACTCACTTTTCTAAAAGCACTTTGGGGGAGAGAGTCATGGAGATTGCTTACCCGGACCCCACCAAGAAAAGAAGGATCTGTCTCCCACAGACTTCACAGTGACTCAAGTCACAATGGGGACCTCATCTGAAAGCCTACAAGGGGAAGCCTTGTCTATAGTGGATGCTCTTTGCAAGAAGCTCCAAGAAGAAAAAGAGGAGAAGAGAATACTCAAGGAACAAAACAAACATCTCCTCCAAGCATTGTAGAAAATGGGCAACGCTCCTCCTATGACTGCCGCCGAACCCATTCAAGTTCTCAGTCAAGATAAAATAAATGAATATGTTAAGATTGGTGAACAAGGCACAACAGTATCATCCTGGATCGAGTGAATCCTCAGAGATGGTCAAGAAATGATTGGGAAATTCACAAGTGCTCTATCAAGATATAACCCAAGAAAATAAGGAGCTACAAGCAAGTAGTAGCAGGTTCCCTCTCCGAAGAGTTGGATAACGCCAAGTTGCAACATGAAACATTTCCAAACCATGGTTGAACTACTCAACTGATGACCTATGAAGGTCGGCATTATCGATCACCCGTGCATGCACATAATAAAGCTCTCATTGCTTTAGATTACGGGTTGATCAAATGGAATATATCCTAGAGAGGATAGATAAAATCAAAGATGAAGCCCTGGATGCACGATACAACATGGAGCAGATAGTTACAAAAATGTCTCCAGGATGCTCAATGAATCATATAACTTGAGGGAAGTAGATGATACATTCCAGTGCTTCAAGGCTATATCACTCAAGGTTTGGCACTAGAGGTCACTTTCGACCGAGAGTCAATCAATAACCTCTTGGCCTGCCATGACTTCATTGGCTTTTTGATCGATGCATGTGAAACTTTTTCACCAAGTTACCTGACAAGCTCAAGAATGAGAAAGAAACTTGCGAAGTCATTGGTGACCATTTCAAAGGTCCAGATCATGATCAACTTCAAGTGATGATCAAGCAAGTTTATGGAATATCGAGCGCATAGTGTCACATCGACTCTCCTGATCAAAAGCAAGACACCAAGTTTGAGCAAAGAGATGATGAGGAGTAGTTTCTCCTCTTGTGTATGCTTTGATCATTTTTGTAAAATATTTAAAAAGCATGTTGGCATTTATGATGACATCATCCATGTTGCACCATGGGATGTTGCCATCCAAAAACTTGCCCAAAGTCAACTTTTGACTTTTTAGATATTTTGTAAATATCTTGTAAGATATTTTGTAAGTAGTTGGTTGGTTTGCTTTTTTCTTTCCTCTTCTCCTTCTATAAATACTTGAATACTTGTTGTATTCAAGGTGGACATTTTTTGTATGAAAAGAGAAGTGAGGAGAGAAAGACTTTGTGTTTCTTGTAATGAAAAGAAATATTAATACATATTCAGACTTTGTGCTTAATATATGTGTTATTTGCATCAGATCTTTCTTAAGTTAGATCTATGTTTTTATTCTGTTGGATTCATTCCTACTATTGTCATATGTTCATCAGTATTGCTTTAATTGTTTATGCAAGTAAGTTTGGCTCTTTTTTACTACCAGCCCAAAGCATAAACCTTCTGACCTTTCCATCTTGGAATTCATTTCTTTTCTTCCTTCAGATCTACCCTCCTCCATTCCTTCCTCCTACCTTCTTTTTTTGTTAGTTGAACTACCTCTACTGGGATGAGATCCCAAACCCCCTAAAGTTAGAATAGTGTAGATTTGCACATAGATTCCTGCTTGATAGATTAGCAATAAACTAGTTTCACTTTGTTGTCTCAAAGAGGGGCTATGCCCTACACACTGTTGGCCTATTTCCCCATGACCTGCCTAACCGACATTTTTCGACCAAATATTTTTGGTGACTCTACTGGGATCAAACTAAGGAAATAACTAAAAAACTGTAAAAATCACTACTAGATTGCAAATTTTAACTCTTTGTTAAAAATTAAAATTTTTTTGCATAAGTGATCAAAACTGAAAATTTCCTTATACAAATCCATAGATCTGGACCAGATAGAGCTTTTAGTTCGCTGAGTTTTTACAAAAACTTGTATATTTCAGTAGATCTGAGATTTTGACATTTTATGTTATTTTCAAAACCTTGCAAAATTTAGGTCAAAGATCCGAAAATCAGCTTTCTAAATTAACCCACTTTTTATCCTTATTAATCTTTTTTAAAAAACCGCAATCGGTTGTTATTAAAAAGGGTAAAATTAAATATTGAAAAAGTACATGCTGCTGATTTTTGCTAGAAAAATCAGAAAATCAGCAAGTATAAACAAAAAGATTGTTGTAAATCTACTCTTAATTGTTGCAGATCTGAATGGGTACACTGGTGGGTGAACCATTTACTCGTAGTAGAAGAGCTCATGGAGAAGTTGATCCAATTTTTGATCTACTTCAAAGGCACAATTTCAGTATCACTCCAACATGATTCACATCACTAAGCTCAGCGGATCGATCAGCAAGAAGTGCCTCACCTCCACGAAAGAGCCGGATTTCACAAGGTGCCTCGACATCAACTTGCAAGTGCTCTTTTGCTAAGTGGAACCACACTCCCTGCTCATGTTCTTTTTCCCACTTTTCAAATGGTAGTAAATCTACCTGTACCATGGGGAAATGCCATGGGTCCTCTAGCACTGCCACATCCAAGTACACCCTCCCCACGGAAATCACAAGAATTTCCCAAAATTTGATGGGAGCGGAAATCAAAGCACATGGACGCGCATATAGCTATGTTTATTATGTCATGCGCAAACATATTCTAGATGTGACTCATGAGGACGTATCGGTACGTCTCTTTTTGAGACCTTGCAAGGGCCTACATCAGAATGGTTCCAACATTTACCAGCCGGATCCATCACCAATTGGGCCACATTGTGGACTACATTTGAAGATAGATACAAACCTTTAAGATGCATTTGTGTTATTATCACAAATCACTCACATGAAGAAGGAGGCCAATGAAACCATGTGTGATTTTATCACCCGATTCAATTCACTGATCAACCATGTGCCACTTGCCATGATGCCAACATTAGAGAATCAAAAGTGTTTCTTCTTGAATGCCATGAGTTGAAAGTAAGTTTCTTACTTTTACAGAACAAATACCCACCTTGGTCCTTGCTCAAGCTATGGCCATTCGGATAGAAGACAACCTTCTTATATCTAGTGAGTTAAGATGAGAGCCATCAAAATCAAAGGCTTCAACTTCTTCTCAAGCTACCTCATCAGATCCAACATTCCAGAAGATGGCGAATGACTTGCTCTCATTAAAGAAGCAATTGGCTCAAACATCATCTACTACTCCATACCGGATATCCCATGGAGGAACTTCACTCCCAACAATGCCCCCAAAGGCCGCATTTTCCGCCGCCGCTTCCAAGGTTAGCAATTGAAGCCCCTCCGTTAATGCTTTGGTTGAAATCAAAGAAGATGATCCAAATTATGAAGAACCTTCGTCGCAAGGTGAAGATGATCAAGATGTCGGTGAACCGACTGGTGACTCTACTATTGGGTATATGGAATTTGAAGATGAGGAATCTGATGAAGAAGAGGGTACCCAAGGGTATGCGAGTGGACAATCATATGTAGTTTTCACTCACTCGCAAGGAAAAGAAGCAAAGGTTGCTGCTGAAAAACAAAAGGAAAAGGTTGTGGTAACTCCTCCTCCAACGATCGCTAAAAGAGGTAATCCCCTTCCTACTCAACCTCCGTTAAACCTTTTGTAAAGAAATATTTTCCTCCTATTTCTCCTCCAATTCAGCCTTCCTCCAATCCCATAAAGACCAAGTAATCCTCCTCCACAAATGTGAAATGAAGGACTCATTCCTTCATTAGCACAACCCTTGGTCACATTCGATATAATTGATCATGCCAAAAAGACCAAGATCCAGATGTCTGAAGTTGAGTACCTTCAGTCCAACCCAGAGTAGCTTATAAGATTAACTAAGTATATCCAAAAAAGTTGCCATCCTCCTCCCATTTCCCCAAAAGGAATTCTTCCCACTCCTCCTACGTCTCACGTAAATGTTGCCTCGACTTCCACATCAAGGAAAATTGAACCTTTTTACCTATCTCTCCTGATCAATGGTCATAAACTAAGTAACTGTATAATTGATTCTAGAGCTTCTGATAATGTTATGCCACCAAAGGTCACCCATGCTTTGGGCCTCACACTTACTAAACCTTTTGGCAGATGCTACTCCATGGAAACCAAACAAGTACCATTTATTGGTTAGATCAAGGATGCACAGTTTGCATTCGTGGCATTTCCTGAGAAAAGGGTAAAAATGACTATTCTCGTAGCTGATATTCCAAAGCATATGGGATATTGCTAGGGAGGAGATTTTGTAAAGAAGTTGGTGGGGAAATTCATATGGACTGGTCCAAAGCCAAGATTCCTATCAAAGGGGTGATGCAGACGATGGAACCAGAATCACAAAAGAAATATCTAGTCACCAACTCTCGATGACCCTAAAGGCTCAGATTCTTTTCAAATCATCAGGGATGGGGAACTACTTCTTGTCCACCGACTCAGATAGAATGGATGTTCTCATCCAAAAAGAGGATCTCAACAAAGTATGGACATTGCAGTTTGATGGAAGTTAAGTGTGCAACAAGTGGATGGTGTTGGGGGCTGTTCTAATATCTCCGAAGAGGAGATTTTCCTTTTTCTTTCAAGTTGCAGTTCTTCAATATGAATAATACTACTACCAAGTATGAATCCTTGTTACTTGGCATGCAAGCTGCAAAAAGAGAAAGGAATCAAGAATCTAAAAGTGCAAGGTGATGCTTGAGCTAATTGTCAATCGGTAAAAGGGATATATCAAGTAAAGAATGACCGACTCAGACACTACCGCAATGCAGTATGGGATAACATCAAAGAGTTTGATGCTTTCTCAATCAAAGTAGTTCCATGAGCTCAAAATGACATGGCTGATTCATTGGCCATCTCAGCCTCTCTCATGCTCCCTCACCTAGGGTTAAAAATAGATACATATACCATTGAGGTGGTTTTTCACCCAAGTGTGCCAGATAATTCACAACACTGGCAAGTGTTCAATGATGACAACCAACTTATCACTTTTTTGGAGAAAGCTGACAATTTCAAAGAACTTCATTTTGATGGATCAACTTCTACGTGTCGTGAGTCTCTCACGGTCAAGCACATGAATCTAAAAAAGAAACAAGTGATACAACTCAAAGGAAATAAGATTCCAAAAGGTTTGGTTTCTTAGAATGATTATTTGATAATCATGACCATTTTTGTAAGAAAAAGTGACAGATGATCCTTCCTCTTCTCCGAAACTGAATCCATCAACTGGTATACTATGGAACATCCTCATTCCGTGAATATCGGGAAGTGTTGTACGCCCGAGGAAAAGTGAAAATTTGTTAAGTTGCTGAAAAAGTACATGGATGTGTTAGCATGGTCTTATGCTGATCTAAAGTCTTTCAAGCCAAAGGACATTCGGCATGACATTCCGCTCAAGGATGATGTCAAGCCTTTTCATCAAAAGCAAAGGCATTACAACCCCAAAATCTCAGGTACCATCCAAGCTGAAATTTAGAAGATGTTGGATGCAAGAATTATTTTTCCAATTCATCACAGTACCTGGGTTGCAAATATTGTGCCTGTGTGGAAGAAGAATGGTGAGATACGCATATGCGTGGACTTTCACAACTTGAACCAGTCATCCTTAAAAGATAACTATCCACTGCCGATAATGGATCAAGTACTACAGGCAGTAACCGGTTTAGAAATGTTGTCTATGCTTGATGGTTTTTTAGGTTACAATCAAATTCAAGTCACGCCTGAAGATCAGTTCAAAACAACATTCACCACTCCTTGGGGTACCTTCACCTACAACAGAATGTCATTCGGTTTGATCAACGCCGGTGCTACCTTCCAATGAGCAATGGACTTTGCATTCAAAGGTATGATGGGAAAAGTCATCGTAGTTTACCTAGATGACCTGACCATGTTCTCCAAAAGATGAAGTGATCACTGCGATCATTTGGAACAAGTCTTGATCAGATGCCGAGAGCATGAAATTTCACTAAATCCCAAGAAGTCAGTTTTTGGGGTCACCAAGGAAAGCTGCTAGGACATGTCATCAGCAGAGAAGGAACTAAGATAGATGTCAAAAGGGTCAAGGCTATTCAGAGCCTTACTTTTCCTACAAGCAAGACTGGTGTTCACTCTTTCTCGAAGGTAAATTTTCTTAGATGCTTTGTTCCTGATTTTGTTGAGAAGACTCATCATATATCTAATATGATGAAAGGGTCCCAAACATTTCGATGGAGTGAGGAAGGTAGGACATCATTCAAAGACATAAAACCTCCATCACTCATGCTCCTATTTTGGTGTGTCCTGACTTCAACAAAGACTTCATCATGTACAGTTATGCATCTGCGCATACTGTATCAGCTATCTTGATGCAAAAGAACTCCGAGGATATTGAATCCCCGATTGCTTTCATGAGCTCTCCTCTTAAGCCTCATGAACTAAAGATGTCACAATTGGAAAAGCATGCCTTTTCCATGGTAAAAGTAGTCAAAAATTTCCGCTACTATATTCTGAATTCTCATACAAAGAGTGTTGGTTCCTGACATGGTTATTAAGTCTATCCTGACTCAACAGAGTTAGGGAGCTTACGAGGGAATTGGATCGCAAAGGTCCAAGAATATGATCTAGACATCAAACCAACCAAGTTGGTAAGAGGTAAAGGCCTGTGTCAGCTAATGGCTGAAAATAAAGACTCAGAGGTACCTGAAGAGAAAGTTGATCACATTGATGGAGAACAAAATGAACTGGAGAAAGTGGATTCTTTTGCCCATGGTTCTATTTGTCACAACCAATGATGAATGGTATTCTGACATCACATTCTTTCTCACCTATGGAGAGTGCCCAACTCACCTAACCACAAAGGAAAAGTGAAATGGTGAAGCTCAGAGCCGCAAGATATGTCATATGGGATGATGGATTGTACAAACGTGGAATTGATGGCATTTTTCTACGATGTGTTGATAAGCCACACAGGTAAAATTTTTGGAGAGTTTTCATGACTCAGCCTGTGGTGGTCACTTCTCCTCATCCGTGACAACACATAAAATCATTTGGCCAGGTACTACTGGCTGACGCTATTTCAAGATACAACCACCTGGGTAGCAAGAAATGTGAACTTTGCCAACAGTTCATGGCAAACCAAAGCTGGCTGCATTTCCCCTCAGGCCCATCATCATCGATGAACCATTCAGACAATGGGGAATTGATTTCATTGGAGCACTCAATCCTCAATCAAGTGCTGGACATAGTTACATCCTAACAAAAATGGATTACTTCACGAAATGGGTGGAGGCCATACCTGTCAAGCATGCCACTTCTGAAGTTGTTTGCAACTTCATCAAAGAGAATATTATTGTGAGATTTGGCATTCCACACAAAATCATTGCTGATAATGCTTCCAACTTCTCTTCATGGGAAGTTATTGGTTTTTGTTATGGATATGGAATAACCTTGGCTCATGCTTCTGATTATTATCCTCAAGGAAATGGTCAGGCAAGAATCCAACAACAAGAACCTGGTGACTATCATACGGAAGCTAGTTGATGAAAACCAGTGGTCCTGGCACAAATCATTGTATGATGCTTTCAGGGGTGGATCATATCACTCCAAAGAGGTCTCTCGGCATGTCACCTTTCCAGGTGTTATATGGGATCGATGCTGAAATCCCTATCTCCGCAGAACTTCCTGCTCTGCGCTTAGCTCGAGCAATTGAAGATGAAACTTTTTAGAATTCTCTTGAAAAGAGGATTATGTACCTGATGGAACTTGAAGAAAAGTGAGTGAAAGTGGTCGACAAGATCACTGAACATCATAATCAAGTTAAGAGGTTGTTTGACAAGAAAGCTAAGCAAAGAGATTTCCAAGTGGGAGATCTTGTTCTCTTGTGGGACAAACGAAGAGAACCGAAAGGTATGCATGGGAAGTTTGACTCTCTTTGGAGAGGGCCATACAAGATCAAGTAGCTCAATGGAGAGAATAGTTTCTATCTCTCATATCTGGATGGAACCGAGCTCCCGCTTCCCTATAATGGGAAACACCTGAAGATCTTCAGGAAGTAGAGCTTGCTCTCTTCTTTGTATAGTTTTTTTTTCTTTCATTGTGTGTGTTTTTGTGTTTTCATTTGTTGTGTGTTCCCTTCTTTCCCTTTTGGTCACCCTTTTTTGACTCTCTGTAACCCAATGGATAGGCACATGAAAATATGGGATTCTCTACCCTTAAGTTTCACTTAAAGATAGTCCCCAGAAAGAGCCAGCTGTTATCCTGCAAAATTGACAAGGGCAATTTGTAGGTAACCATACCAAAAATTCCATTTTGGCCCCCAAAGAAGTTTGATAACGTTCAAAATGGCCCAAAACTCCCTTTCAAAAATCAAGTTTTTCTAAACTTAGCCATTTTTCATCCTTCTTCCTTTCAAGCAGCCCATTTTCATGTCAACATCCAAAAATTGTGCCTTTTTGAACTAGGCAAGAATTTGTGTCGAATGTCGACATACCAAAAGTTGTGCCACCTTAAAAATCCTTTGGTGCACTGAAATTGTTATGTCAACATCAAAATGTGTGCCCCTTTAAAACCCCCTCTTTAGGCACTTGAAAATCATGTCAACATCATAACATGTAAAAAAATGTTTGCTTAAGTGCAACGGAAAATGGTCGACATCCAAAATGCGCTAAGGTGCACATTTTTTCTAAGTGTCGACACTCCCAAAAGTGTGCCAAAAGAAGTTGGTGAAGTAATAAATGCCAATTTTTCTATAAATATGCACCCGACACCTGTCATTTTCATGAATTGAAAAATTGAAAAAGTGTTTTCTCTGCACCTGTCAGCCATCCTTGTCACCCCCGCATGCCATTTTTTGAGCTTGTGGACCCCACGTCATTCTTCATCTTTTATAAATCTAGGTAAGTGGCTCCTCTCCTTGTTGTTGTTTTTTTTTTTTTGTGTTAGGTATTAGGTTGTGTAAAAGATAAAATCTAAAGAAACACACCTAATAAATTATCAAACCAACTGAAAGCCCTTTTGCCTCTCCTTCCAGATCTACAAATCTGGAAGACCCCTGCCTCCGAAGAAACCAAAAACCCATCTTTTCCCTACTCCTTGCTTGCCTTGCTAAAACAAACCCTCTCTTTACCATCGAGAAATCCAAAAAAGAGAGAGAAGAGAAATCAAAAAAAAAGCAAAAATTATCCAAATCGATTAAAATCATGGCGCTTTTATCCTTCCATGTTGCAACATCTCCCAAAATTGTGCCATGGCACACTTTACCTTCTTACAACATAACCTTTAACCTCATGCCAATTAAAAGAACACTTTATTTTTTCCTAAGGGCAGGCAGTGCCACACAACACAACATCAACATAAGATGTTGTGTGCTTCAAAATCCATGCCACCACGCACTTTTTTCCCTCGCGCACTGATTTTTCTTTGCAACATCTTCAAAGTTGCACTGCCCTTGGCGCACTTAAACCCATGCAACACAAACTTTTTAAAGCTGCCCACCAAAGTAGATTTTTCCTAAGGCATGCATGTGCAAATTTCCTTAACATCAACATGACATGTTGCATGTTGTAAACCCATGCACCCCGCGCTTTACCCTTTGCGCAATTGCACTTTTTTTCATGTTAACACCTCTCAAGTAACCTTTTGTGCCCTTTCTAAACTTTGCTAAATTAGCAAAATTTTCTCTATGTCAACATTTGAGCACAACATTTTTTCATGTCAACATCCTCCAAAAAAGTGCGCCCAACATTTTTTAAGCCTCTCGCAAACATGTGAACCTGTGAACTCGCGCCTGCACCTTGCCCTAAGCCTTATAATTGCTCATTCTTCATTCTGCAAGCTTTCATTATGAATAACATGATGGTTGACATGGCTCTTCTGTGTTGGACCTCCTTGATTCTTCTTGCAGAACAACAACATCCATCCTTGAGCTCACATGTCTTCATCAAGCAAGAAAACCAACTAAAGCTAAAGCTAAAGCTAAGCAATGTAACAAGAGATGAAGTATAAGTATCAGAAAGTCAGATGCCTGACTCATATGCAGAGTGCAGCCTCGACATCAAGAGACTCGAGCTAGGTCATATTGACATGGATGATTTTTGGGCAAGGACCAACCAGAAAGCAAAGTGGCCCATGGATGAACAAATTAGTGGGCAGTGGATTGCACTTTTGTACTGGGGGCCAAGAAGTGTCGTAAATAATGAGTTCATCATGTTGGTTGTTTCTGCTATAACAAAGACACTAGATGTGTCGAAGAAAAAGAACAAAGATGATCATCGACCTCACAGCTCATCACTTTGAAATGATCCTGGGCATTCCTCATCATAGAAATATGTAGAAATAAGTCTAGAAGACTGCAAGAAGGCTGGGATGATAATGAGGATAAATGCATGCAGATGATGAATGAGCTTTATCTAAAGAACAAGAAGTCGGTGAGTAGATGGCCACAAACCATCCACCGTAGTGACTTCAATGAGGAGTTGAGTGATACAATCACCTTCTTAAATAGAGTATTTGGGCTCCCTGATGCCCATTATTTCCACAAATGGATGTTGAGGTACCTGGAGACCATGAGCAAGAATGCACCTGATCAACATTTTGGCTGGGGTGAAATCATCAGTGACACCATCTCCCAGTAGCTTCAACAAGTTCTAACAACTGGGAAGTTCTACATGAATTCCTACTACGTATATATATACGCGTCATCGTCAAGAGATTTTCACAGGGGTTAGCTCAAAATGGGGTATGGCCCCAAGTCAAGATATATGAGTTCTACCAGAGCTAAAGCTCGAGGCCAACATCTCCCAGTTCTCTAAAATTAATGATGCCTTCTTCTATGAGGTAATCTACTTGCTGAGGCCAAACATGAGACATGGTCAGACCAGCCCGAGTGTGATTGCTGCTACAAAGAAATGGGGAGCATTGTTCACACAATTCCCCACATTCACATACCTCAGAGCTGTGAATTTTGAGGGAGAACCAACAAAGCTGCCAAGGTTTGCAGGGCCAAAGCTGATCCTCTTGGAATTATCAAGGAAGCTAATCACTTATCATGAGAAGTGCATGAAAGAAAGAAAGGAGGAACTCCATTCCCCTTACAGCTTGGCCGATACACCTCCACCACACTTGCCAAAGCACGGGAGATGTATGTTGAGCTAGAATTGCTAAATTTAAAGCACAACTTCCCAGCAAGGCCGACCTTCGACTGCCGGAGTTGCCTCCCAAAGGAAAAAATTGATCCCATCCATGTTCCTAAGATCGAGGACATTTGGATCGACCTGACACATGAGATAGACATCAGGTGAAAGGATCACTCCCGACTAGCTCTGGAGGAGATCATCCACTATGGCATAGCCATCATCCCAAAGGAATTCCAAGAGACTGATCAAGAAATTGATCAGGTTTACCTTGACACAGATGGGGATGATTGGCCATTCACGGAGATCGACAGAGCCAAAGCACCAAAAACCATTCAGAAAGGGTTAAGCCCACGTTGCAGCAATGCACCAAACATTGGTGCAAACAGAATGGTCTCACCTACCTCAGAGTAGATTTCACTACTTCTCCTTCAGGTAGAGCACCTCCAAGACCGGCCCAAGTGCCAAAAGGAAAAGGAAAAGACAAGGAGGGAGAATCAAGCAAACAAGAAGAAGCTCCTGAAGGCCTTCCTTCTACTTCTGAGAAGCAAAGTAGTCGACCTGGTGTCTCTAGGTAAAAAGAAGAAAACAACAGAGGTTTCAATGGATACATCCACCCAAGATGTTATCACAACTACAACTACCAGAGGTACCCAACATTCCTTCTTCCATTTCTTCTCCTCCTCCTGTCATTCAAGCATCTATTCCTATGGATGTGTCTTCTCCTCTCCCTTCCTCCCTTCCATCTCCCACCTCTTCCATCTTCTCCTCTCTCACGGATCTATCACCCAGTGTTCCCTCCATCCAATTACAGATCCCTTCCATTTCCATGTCCTTCTCTTCTCCTAGTAAGAACTCCAGCCCCACACAAGTGGTGCATTGGACTCCTTGTCAATGCCACCACCAGAGTGTTTCAACATACTTCCCTGAGGCCTCTATAGTTTCTTCCCCTTTCACTCTCGATTTCTTCTTCTATTCCTCTACTCCCACTCCCATAAGTCCTAGTTGGATTTTTGACCACTTGAGTCAGCATAAGAGAAAGGTTCCCATCGCACCCATGGACTTCTCCATCATTCCAAAGAAGGGACCCAAGAAGTAGAAAGTGATAACTCACTTTTCAAAAAGCACTTTGGGGAGAGAGTCATGGAGATTGCTTACCCGGATCCCACCAAGGAAAAGAAGGATCTGTCTCCCATAGACTTCACAGTGACTCAAGTCACAATGGGGACCTCATCTGAAAGCCTACAAGGGGAAGCCTTGTCTAGTGGATGCTCTCTGCAAAAAGCTCCAAGAAGCAAAAGAGGAGAAGAGAATACTCAAGGAACAAAACAAACATCTCCTCCAAGCATTGTAGAAAATGGGCAATGCTCCTCCCAGACTGCCGCCGAACCCATTCAAGTTCTCAATCAAGATAAAATAAATGAATATGTTAAGATTGGTGAACAAGGTGCAGCAATATCATCCTGGATTGAGTGAATCCTCAGAGATGGTGAAGAAATGATTGGGAAATTCACAAAGTGCTCTATCAGGATATAACTCAAGAAAATAAGGAGCTACAAAGTAGTAAAGCAGTTCCCTCTCCGAGGAGTTGGATAATGCCAAAGTTGCAACATGAAACATTCCAAGCAATGGTTAACTACTCAGCTGATGACCTATTGAAGGTCGGCATCATCGATCACCCATGGGCACATAATAAAGCTCTCATTGCTTTAGATTACCGGGTTGATCAAATGGAATATATCCTGGAGAGAATAGATAAAATCAAGGATGAAGCCCTGGATGCATGATACAACATGGAGCAGATAGTTACAAAAATGTCTCCAGGATGCTCAATGAATCATATAACTTGAGGGAAGTAGATGATACATTCCAAGTGCTTCAAGGCTATAATCACTCAAGGTTTGGCACCAGAGGTCACTTTCGACCGAGAGTCAATCAATAACCTCTGGCTTGCCGTGATTTCATTGGCTTTTTGATCGATGCATGTGAAACTTTCACCAAGTTACCTGACAAGCTCAAGAATGAGAAAGAAACTTGAAGTCATTCAATGACCATTTCAAAGGTCCAGATCATGATCAACTTCAAGCAATGATCAGCAAGTTTATGGAATATCGAGCGCAGTGTCACATCGACTCTCCTGATCAAAAGCAAGACACCAAGTTTGAGCAAAGGATGATGAGGAGTAGTTTCTCCTCTTGTGTATGCTTTGATCATTTTTGTAAAATATTTAAAAAGCATGTTGGCATTTATGATGACATCATCCATGTTGCACCATGGGATGTTGCCATCCAAAAACTTGCCCAAAGTCAACTTTTGACTTTTTAGATATTTTGTAAATATCTTGTAAGATATTTTGTAAGTAGTGGTTGGTTTTCTTTTGTCTTCTTTCCTCTTCTCCTTCTATAAATACTGGAATACTTGTTGTATTCAAGGTGGACATTTTTTTGTATGAAAAGAGAAGTGAGGAGAGAAAGACTTTGTGTTTTCTTGTAATAGAAGAAATATTAATACATATTCAGACTTTGTGCTTAACATATGTGTGTTATTTGCATCAGATCTTTCTTAAGTTAGATCTATGTTTTTATTCTTGTTGGATTCATTCCTATTATGGTCATATGTTCATAAGTATTGCTTTAATAATTTATGAAAGTAAGTTTGGCTCATTTACTACCAGCCCAAAGCATAAACCTTCTGACCTTTCCATCTTGGAATTCATTTATTTTCTTCCTTCGTATCTACCCTCCTCCATTCCTTCCTCCTACCTTTCTATTCGTTAGTTGAACTACCTCTACCGGGATGAGATCC
>CM031243.1:494430148-494672930 GCA_018340775.1 Taxus wallichiana var. yunnanensis | reverse complement strand
ACATGTATTACAATCATATAACCATGTCGGGTACATACTATCTCGAGGTTATTTGTCTCAATGCATCTTAAAACATTGTCTCAATGGTTTTAATTCCAAAATTTAGTGATTTGAGTCAGTTTTTCCTCTTTTATACAGAGTAATTAGGAGGTAAGGGATATGGTTTTTATATGTGAGATAACATGCTTCAAATTCTATAATGACATCTTTAGCCAAAACATTGAAAAGTGTAAGATTGTGAGACCTAAACAATGTTAAGTTACTGCATAATAGAGATAGTACTAGACCATGAAACTAAAGTGGAAAATAAATGAAGGAAAATGTGGATTTGAATCAAATGCAAATCAAGAGTGTATGATTTTCTTAAGGAAGTTTCCTATCTTATAAAAATAAGAAAGTATAGTCAAAGCACCATAAAGGCTCACTTCACTTCAATAAACCTCTATATAATGTCGGGAATAACTAAAGAAAATTTCAAGCTTGGAAATTGTTTTAAAAATATGGAGAAGGTCATCAATAGGAATACAACTTGAAATTTCAAATTTCATTAAATATTGAGAGAGAAATGATTTTTTTTGTGGCCTTGGGATATCTTAGTCTCTCATAACCTAGAGCTAGGGTTTAGAAGAAAAATTAGTCGTAAGCACTAGTTTTTTCCATCAAAAATTCATGTGAAACTTTATGTGCAAAGGTCGCTAGAATGAGGTTGTTATCAAGTGTAATAAAGTTTTATATAATATCCTCAAGGTTCAATAGAATTAAGTGACAGCCTCACAAATGTTACTTTCAAACCCGTACAGAGCAAATAAACATTTAAAAGAGTCTTTTTCTTGTTAATAAATTAGTGGGACACCATTATTTGTGATTGAAACATACATAAAGGCACTTTTCGATGGTATGTGCATGATTGATTGATGATGTCGGCTGTAGGAGGCATAGAGATACTAGAAGCACCTGATAATGGAAAGTATTAGGGAAGCACATGAGCCTTGTGATATTTGTGAAGTTAGTTGAATGAGTGATTGGGAATTAACTTGAGAAGGGATATCTTCTTAGGTCAATCATATGTTTGGTCTCTGTGCCCTCAAGTACACTTCCTCGCCTTAATTGGTTTATGTAAAAGCCTAACAGACGGTAATGATCCGGACTTGTATCACATCACTCGGTCAAAACAAGTAATAATGTGGTATTTAGTTAATTCTAATTAGAGAAGATGAAAAGTCTCGAGATCAAGTTGTTCGAATATTGCATGTTTAAGAGGATATCTGAATCCTATTTTTGGGCGATTAAATAATGTATAAGTGTTTTTAACTTGACTCCTTGAAGTCCCAAGTATCTAAGAAGTTGATGCGCCTCCTGGCCTCAGAATGATGTAGGCAGAAATTGAAGAGGTAATGCTCTCTATAGTCACTTGAAGGCCAAGTGGTTGGGGATTATTCTCTCCCCAAGAGTAAAAATGATATGTCAAACCACACCCTTTACTCTTAATCTTGAACTAGAAGAGTTTAGTGACTGAATAATGCTACAAATTAATTATTAGTTCTGGCCATGTTCTATGAGAAATCAGCATCATTTTTTTAGGTACATTGTGTAAATGAATCTAGGAGGAGTTAGGAAGACTATCTAATTGCTAATTATAGCTAAAGTCATCAAGAATCATAGCTTGAAGGTATATCGTATATCTCATATGAAATCACCTATCATTTTGGAGAGAATCCTTGTGCATATAGTATGCCGCCGTATCCCTGTACATGATGGGTGTTTCAAGTTTGGATCTTGTAGATTTGGTGATGGAATTATGTGTATAACACATATTGATCCTAGCGGTATCAGGAAAGGTATGCTAACATGCGACGGGTTAATTAAGTGGTTCCAGAATGAACATAGTTCTGGTGTTGTAAATTTGCTAACCTTGCCGCGAGTAAAAATTGAGCAAGTGGAAAGCCATATAAACAATTATGAATTATTCATGATGCTACTCCATGGATCTCTAATAGAGATTTTATTGAAATCGGTGACAAAACAAATGGTCTTTGTAGACGCAAGGCATGTAACAATAATCTCAAAAAAGAAGTCTTCAAAGTTGAACCCATATACTGGGCATCAGTACTTATGTAGTTCTTTTGGCTTCAGAAATACTGGATTGCATTAGGGCTTATGTGAGAAGACAATGTGTATTCTAAAATGATGCATTCTCAATTTTTTTATTCTTGAGATATGATGATGTATTGAAGACTCACCAATGAACTATCCTTCCATATGAGAAAGAACATAAGGAAAGAATTTCATATCCTCGATATCTCATGAGCACAGTTCGATAGTTGATGAAGAAAGATGGTATAGATAATTTTTTTTAGTGGATTGAGAGTGATTGTGAGCTCCCTACTTTTGATTTAACAATTAGAGAAATTGTATTCCTCTAGGTGTAAAGGTTGATATGATGCAACATGAGTTGTTTGTAAGGAGCTTGATGGAAATTTCAGCCAAGAGATGTATGGCAAGATCTGATCACATTTATCTCAATCCAAGGAGTTGAAAAAATGCTAGAGGAAGCTGAATTGAGATTCTAAAAAGTGATCTAGAACTTGAAATACTTGTGCAAAGTGGAAATTGATGGTAAAAAGGAGTCATCGATAATATTCATCAGAGGCGGTAGATTTATCTCTTAAGAAAGTGTGTCATACCCCATGTGTATTCTGGATAAGATATTAAGGTAGGAAGACTTTTTTTGTGTTTTCCATTGTAGGATGATGATTGCATGGATGTATGATAAAAGGATATGAGTTTCAACACTTGATGTAAACACCATTATGCAAGGGTATATGATGAGGTAACAGTGAATGTTTCCCAAGAAAGTGAATAAAAGATCTTAAATCCCTATCTTAAGGTTTTTGATCAAATTTCAGAAAGATGTAAATGTGCTCCGAAAAATATCCTTCTTATTCATGATGATGGTTGGTCATAAGGAGATAACAATGATATGTTTCCCAAGAAAGTGAATAAAATCTCTTAAATCCCTATCTTAAGATTTTTGATCAAATGAAAAGATGTAAATGTGCAAGAAAATAACCTTCTTATTCATGATGCTAGTTGGTCATTGTGGCGAAGAAGGAGTCACATCAGTTTAAACAAAGTTTGTTGAAGATTGTTGAGTTAAAAGTGTGCTTCCCGATGCTATGAGTTAGACTCTCTCAAAAACTTAAAAATTTTGAATAAGAATATGAGTCAAGATAAAGTGTGTCAATGCTCAAAGAATACCTTCTTAGTTGTCAAAACAAGGGGCGGATATTTTTCTCATGTTTGATCAGATGTTAAAGGAGGAGTCAACGTAAAGATAATACGGCTTCCTAAGCGGGAGCTTCTTGGTTAACTGAAGTCATTGTATGAGTTTTGTTTCTATTATGAATTGTCTTTATTATCATTGTTTCACGTTAATTTAATGTATGCGTTTTTTTCATAAAATTAAAGGGGAGAAGTGTGTGTAAAATAAATGTTTTAGGGTAGTTGTTATCAATGACAAAGGGGAGTTTGTTGGAACAATGTAACTCGTTGTGTTATCCTTGTACGATGTCACATAGTGATCTAGGTATGTTGAGCAGTGATCTCAGGCATGTTGGCTAGGTGATCTAGGTAAGTGACAGTAATCTAGGTGGCTCTGCAAATATGTTATGGCTAAGAGTCAAATAAGGTCCATGAGGTGAATGACTTGTGTATGTCAACATGTTCACATGGTCCACTCATGAAGTGTATGAGTCATGTCAAGTATTTCTAGGCCTTGGTCTAATGAAAGTACATGGTGTAAATCAAGAAAACATATAGATCCACGAAAGGGGCAAGGAGAACAAGCATGGATATAGAATCATGAGGTGGCACAAGAGATATAGAAGGTGATACAAAATTGTCAAACTAGGTGGTTGAAGGTGAAACAATGAATCACTATAGTGCTCTCTTAATAATTTCTCTTCCACAAAGAAAGCAGGGAGTGTGATATGATGATAAAAGGAACTAAATGAAAATAAATCATGGTGTGAGCATGTATTTATATATGGTTTTTTTGAGGTTTTCAGAGGCCCTTCACCAGGTGTGTCAATTAGGGTGTTTTGAGCACTCATACATGTTAGACTATTAAGAGCGAATGGAGAATAGTAGAACCAAAAATGCACCTGGGGATGAGATGGAATGGAAAGATGGGATGAAATTGTCCGTAGATGAAAACCATCACTTGGAATTGTTAGAGGGTGACGTGTCCTCAAACCACAGTGAGAAATTTTTCAGAAGATGAAGATGAATATTTTGCAAGTTATGCACAAGTATTTGATAGCCTTACAAATGACTCAAAGCTATGGTCCATTTTGCACTTTTGAAAAACAAGTGAAGAACACGAAGAAATATCTTGAAGGAAATGGATCCACTTTGGAAGAGAGATAGAATATCAGGCGTAAGGTCTCTAGCGTGCCCGCAGAGGCGAGATATCACTGTCGAAGTTATAGTGACTTATTATGGACATATCGGGATAGAGTCGGATTTTATGTCCTAAGAAAAGTATTGGAAATAGGGATAAGGAAAGGCTCCAAAGTAGAGAGACATAAAAAATAAGGTGTTATCTAACTAAGTGGTTCTGACCCGATTATCCCCATGCTTAAACACGATGGTACACTCGATTTTTCAAACTTCCCAAAAATTCCACCGTTTGACGGAATATGTGCCTTTGACAGATTTAACATGGCTGAATTTAAATACATTATTTTGTGATATGACAGACAATATAACGTCCAGAGAGAACCCAAATGATATGGAGAGAGAAAACCTAGATAGGATTTTCCACATTGAGAGAATTTTGACATTTTCAAGTCTAGGATACAAATTAGAAGGGTTTTCTAGGTGCCACGGAAAATATGAAGTTTTCACGAGTCGAATGTTATAACATGTTTAATCTGTGACTCTTTAGGGACTAATGTGGAAGCGAAGTAGTGTGGAAACAATGACATAACGATGGTGCAAAATTGGAGTTAAACTTTTACAAAGGTTTATCTTTTCTAACTAGGCCAGCCTGCGGCCTATGTTAGGATAGCTCTGCTGTGAATTTATTCTTTAAGAGTTTCTCTGCGAAATTTTCGCCCTCTGGCAGTGATCCCCTGTGTCTCGGTTCTCCGGTATCTTGAGCCAGTTGGGCAACAATAGAATCTCGAGGCTAAGAAAGGATATGGAGAATTTATTTGTCTTTCAACAGGATATAATAATGACCCGAGAAATTTGTCTGAAAGCGTCTTTCATAGGGTAAAGAGATGTCTCTACTGTGTATTCACATTCTTGAGATTTAATGTTGTCACCCGTCGAATGGTTAGAGCAGTTTTTCCTCATTGGTTATTTCTGTGCAGGTGAATCACCTCTGAACAAAGAGAGTATGATCGAATTTTAATGGTTAACACAGGTGTAGACTCCTCATGGAGTCTACTTGGATAAGCGTTAAAAATGCCACGACCAAGGGTTTTGGCATGTCCTTTTTCATTGCCAAGATCTACCATTGTCCCGAAAATATTACAGCATCTGGCATAGCCTACCTTGGTATGTTCGTAACTTCATTATTGCTTTGTGCTTAACACCTAGCATGAGGAGTTTATGGTATCCTTTGAGAGAACCAAAAGGATGATGGATGGATTGAGTTAGAATTTCCTAGAAGTGACTCTAACATGTGACCTTGTTATTCTAATGAGAATTCACACTTTTTTCTCTCATAGTAGTTTGACTGATGATAAGTCACATGTCGAATTATGCTCATGCAGGCAGTATGTGTCCGAGATTGTATCTCTCAAGTAAGGATTACATCCGGAAAGGAATTTGTAGCGTACAGAAATTGGTAGTCAATGTTGCTAGCGGGTCATTTATCGCCTCCAATAAGCATTTGCGAGACCTTACTTCGCTGTGTGTCTGTGGTGTCACAAGATTTTTTTGTGCGCAAGAGCCATGTTTCTCCTCATAACCGTGTCTTTACAAGGCCCTAAGAATTCCCGGCCCGAATTACACTATGCTATCCTCAATAGGAGGAAGGTTGGTGTTGCTAGAGGGTTGAGATGAAACAAACCATTCCGAAATCAGAGATCTTCTATGCTCAGCTATGTCATTGGAGAACCAATCATTAAGGAACAAATCTCTGGTCATCCCTCAAAGTGAGCCTACATTTACTAAGTCAAGATTCAAACGGTGTTGTTGACATCTCGGCACCTACAAGTCCATTGCAAGTGCAAAGTAGAATCCGGCCCACATCCCTTGCATGGGCATTCGTGTTCTCATGGAGTAGAAAAATCTCCATTCTGCACTGCTTGTCCCAAATCCTCTGCATTTATACCGCTCTGTTGACGACGGAAACTTCAAGCGAGCTGTCCAGTGCAGTGAAATCAGCGAAGTCCTTCATGTATCTCTTGGGACCTCAATATGATTCCTTTTGAATTTTTTTATTTTTATAAATCTTATTACTGTGGATTAATTAAATCCAGTACTCTATCTCCACAAATTTCCTTTTAGAATACCCTTGAATGAGGATACTTTGCTACTCCTCTCAGTGCCTCTAAGAGGAGAGATGAGAGAAAATTTCTAGATAGAGCTAATAAACCACCTAATTTTACCGAAGGATGGAATCTTCCAATTAAACCAATACTTCTATCTTTATATCTCTTAAATTCATTAGATGTTCCAATGGAGTGGGGGGAAGGGAAATGATTGAACTATTTTCGATACTCATAATCAAATAGATCAGATCCATCATCTTGCATCCATTCTACAAATCATTCAAAATTGAAATCCTCATTTGATATATATCGATGATCCCTCATGTAGTTTTTAAATTCGCCTCAAAATCATGAGTGTAGTTGACCCAATAATCTTCAATATGTGGAATGTCAGAAACTCAGAAATGGGAAGTATCAAGGTTCTTCCTACTATTAAATTCTAACTGAGGCTGATAAGTGGGAATTAAAGCATGGTAAGTTGTTAAGGATGCTTTAATGTTTGTTGTATGCATTGCACTCTATGAAAATATCCCCAGTGAGATAAATGAAGATAAACCTTCTTCTTCACACTTTTTCTCTTAGTGCACGTGAGATAACCACTTTCACACCCTCAATCATGATGATATCTTCACCGGGTACCTCTTGTGAACCTCTCATGAGGTGTAAGATAAAATCCTCCTAAAACTGATATATGTGAATGTGGGAATCTTTCCATGAAGTAACTATCATTTGCATCCAAAAAATTTCATTCCTATGATTTTCTTGAGCCTCATATCCCTACATTTTGAGACCTCTATAAAATGATATGATCTCACAAGTGTGGACTTACAAAGTGAGAAAACCTCTAGAGAAGGTTGGTTCCTCTACATAATCCTAATGTTTGGAATGTAGTTCCTTTGAGAAGGGAAATGCATTTATCTAGCTCTACTCTATAATTCTAAGGGATTACAAGGTGAGAAGAAGATTCATAAAACAAAATCCTACACTAAGGGGCGAGTAGATGACCAAAATGTGGAGACACTCTAATGAGGGAAAAGAGAGAATGAAAATGGATAAGGAGAGGTGTAGCTTGACATAGACCCGAGACTTCATTTACCATCTATTCTTCCATGAAACACAATAAAATGATCCTATAAATGAGAGAAAATTATGCACAACACACTACAAATAAATAAATCAAAGGAAAAGTTTTTGATAACATGAGTTAAGGCTGAGAAAACACCACAAAATGGACAAGTGTTATTGAAATATGAGACATGCCAAGACTTTAAAATTGTAGAAGAAGGCACAAAATACATCAAGATGTCCAAAATTAAGTTTTACAACCACACATATGCTCATGAAATTTTTTTACATACATTCCCCCACTCAAAATGAGATATTTTTACCATGTTCTGGGAATCTGTAGCACTATCCCTCAATAGGGATGATTTTACCTTATATTCTCAGAATGGGAGAGAGAGAGAGAGAGAGAGAGAGAGAGAGAGAAGAGAGAGAGAGAGAGAGAGATGAGAGAGAGAGAGAAGAAAAGAGAGAGAGAGAGAGATAGAGAGAGAGAGAGTTTATCTTCCAAAACCTTCAACTACAAAAAAAGTGCATTAAATAAGACTAAAATAGGTGATCATGGGTAGAAAATCTTGATACTAAGGCCATACCCTATGGTACTTTTGCTTTTTGTGAAGGAATGGGAACTATGCACTCATCAAACTTGTGTTTGAACTACTGAAAACAATGTCTCATAAATGGAGGATTATATTTCCCATTTTTAAATTCTTGAAATAGGTATGGAGGATGAGAGATTTCCAATGGTACCAAGTCTAAAATCAGAGTTACAGTCAAAATTTATGACCATTTGAAGTCCATGCCATACTTTAAATGTGAAATATTATCACTCAGTAACGATCTGAGAAAATTTATGATCGAAGATTAAATGGCATACTTTAATGAAATGTCATGGTTCAAATGATTAAATCACTCATCTTGGAAAACCAAAACATCTGTCAAAAACTACACCTATCAAAACACCTAGATGTCTTGGCACATAAAGGGATGTGCTCTTTGGTAATAGGATGTCAACCAGCATGAAACATGTTTGACTTGTGTGGATGTCATTGACCTCTTAAATTGACACAAAGAGAATCAAAGTTCATGGATCGAAAAACAAGTAGAAGATTTTACATGCATTTAGTCAAGATGTTCCTTGTCAAATATTCCATAAAACCCAATATACTATAAATACCATGAATTTTATGAATAGAAAACACTTTCGCATGGGATATGCATTTGGCTGCATTGTTTTGATGCAAGAAAGTCCCAAAACTCAAACACAAGGCAAAATCATGCCTGGTGTTTTACATGTCAAAAAACCCAAAACAAAGGAAAGTCGATAAGGGTAGACAAAACTTATACGGAACATGTTAATGGATTATTTCATGTTCTCGAGATCATACAAAAACCGATTTAACTCCTAACACTTAGCCATTTTTTAGATATAACACTATACTTTATAATGCCATAATTACTCAAAATAGGATGCAAACTTTCAATGAAGTGATTTTTAAAAATATTTAAAAGGAAACATCCTAACACTTAGCTTAATTTTGGATTTTCTATAAAATGGGTTAATTTCAGTTTTCGCATCTTGTGCTTTCGAATGGATTCTTAAGGAGAAAAGAGAATTTCCATTCGGCAACCACTATAAAACTCTTCCAAAACGTGAATTTTCCCTTTTTTGATAAATTTTTATTTCCCAAAGTTTGAAATGAAATCACAAGTTACCAAAATATCCCAAGTGTAATTCTGATAACAATAACTTACATGTCACAATCAACCTAGCTCCGTGAGGTGAAATTATCTTCATAGGGATTACCTTGACTAACCTTTATGACATAAATGGTGAATGTATCATTCATCATATGGCAATAAGTGAGAGTTACTCATTTTCTATATAAGGTGTGAATATTTATCTTATGCTGTAGACTTATGTGGCACATTGGGTGTAAGACCTTTTGGCCTCATATATGCTTAGATATGCATACTTGCTCAGTAAATTATTTGAACATTATAATACTTTATGCTTACATAAATCAACTAAAGAACTTTGAATGGAAACTACATTATAGTTTTGGAAGGGCGATAATTTATTGCTAAATATTTCTCTAATCAATCATCTCTGCTTATTTTCATACTGCATGGATGAATTTAAGGTATCTAGTCTTAAATATATTTTTGTTGCATCTTTTCTCCGATCAATTTGTTTAGCAAGATTATTTGCATAAGTATGCCTCATAGAATTCACTCTCGAGACTAAGTTTCCTAAGATACATGGAATCCACAAGGGCTTCCTTATTTATTCATCCATCAACCAACTGAAAAACATTGACAAATATGAATTCATTCTTTCCTATTATCATGGAGGAAAAATTCATGAGTGATGATCATTATTTTATTACATGGATGAATTTTTAATATAAGATATACCATATTATTAGTTGTAGAACTACATGACCTGAGGGAATTATCATCTTCCTTAATTTTTTTAATCTAAAGTCATAATGTTTGGCACAAGATAATCACTATGATTTGAATGGATAATCTGATGTCCAATCCTCTATGGTATGTCTAGTTCTTTCCTAAATCTATGGTCTTGACTAGTTCTTTGATGACTAGTTCTTTCCTTGATTTATGGCTTGATCTACGACCTTGACTGGTTCTTAGATTGTTATTCCTTTCCTATATAAGCAAGGCCCATTCTCATTGTATTTCATTGAGTTCCATAATAATATATGATATTGTTGCTCATTTGTTTGCAAAGGTTTATGTAAAGTTATTCTTGGTGAATTACTTTCATCTTATTGATCATGGTGTTTTATTAGCATCTGAGTTCTTGGCTTGGTACGATCTGGTTATCATTCCTTTTATGGTATCGAGTAGGAGATTGTTGTTGACATCCATCTCATAAGTTTTATTTTGCAAATAAATTTTTTTGTATATTCATATATTCGGGATTTGTTCTATTTTTTGTTGTGCATGCATTTTTATGCAAAACAAAGGCTTCCATTGATTCGAAGGTGGAAAACCCTAAGATCGATCAGTAAACTCAACCATTTCTGAGGTAATTTTTTTTTTTTTTTTTATTGAAAACAATGTAGTTTGGTTTGGAATCCATTTAGCAATGAAAAAAAAAAACCAAAAATCAATTTTGGTTTTTTTTTTTTTTTCAGGGTTTTTTTTTTTTGTAGATTCCTTTTTTTTTTTTTTACATGTCAGCAAATTTTCTTTTTCCCTTTTTTTAGTTTGGGGTCATGGTCTAAGGCCGATTTTCGTTTTTTTTTTGGGAAAATCAGATGCTACTATTTTGGCTGAAGGTTTTTAACTCCAACCCCTTTCATTTTATTTGTGTGGTGAAGGCAAGAGCATTTTATTTTGTTTTAGTGGCAACTAAAATAAATAGTAGAGCATAATATTGAAAAAGCTTGTATCTTTTGATCGGTAACTCGGTTTTGAGTGTCATTTTTTTGCAAAAGTGCTTGTTTTTTTCATGCTCTTTCCATTGAAATATTTATTTTGAGAATCACACTATAATTATAAAGTGTCATATTGTAACACACACTCATTATAAAGTGCCAAAATCTAGGGGGCTCTTGTTGCATTGCTTTGGGGTCTTGTTGCATTGCTTTGGTTCTTGCATTTCTTTTGGTGATTTTTTTAGATGAATTTATCTACTTCTACATTAGATCATGTTGAGCCATTAACAACACATAATTACCACACATGGAAACCAAGAATGGAAACAATAATTAAGCGGAAAGGATTATGGGCTTTAACTTCTTCAAAACAACCAATGTTCACTAGAGAATATGAGAAATTTCAGTACCAATGCAAATTTGATGAGTGTATGGGTTTGATAGAACTTATGTAAGTGATAGTATTTTGTTTCATTTGGAAAAATGTGACTCTCCTTTCAAAATATGGGAGAAATTGAGGATTTATTTGGTAAGGTGGATCATATGAGAGCCATGCAACTTGAAATTGAGATCACCTCTCTTAATCCTAAGATTTTCCAACAATTATAGACTATCTTACCAAGTTCAAGCATTTGTTGACACAATTGAAGGGGAGTGGAAGAGATAAGAAAGATGAAGAGTGTGTTTACTTGATTCTATCCAAGTTGAGAGGACCATTTCAAATATTTTCTTCTACCTTTTTCTCTAGCATGGATGCCTTAGGTGACACATTCAAAATGCCTGACTTAGAAACATTTTGTGAAAGACTTACTAGGGAAGAATCCAAATTGTCTCACCTTGAGTCTTCCACCTCTCAAAAGGCATTAGTTGCATCTAATCCTAAGGGCAAGGGAAAACCAAAAAGTAAAACCAAATCCACCCCTTCTCCATCTCAAAGTGCTCCTAAACCCAAAGAAAACAACTCTAAACCCAAGGAGTCTTCTAAATCCAAGAATAAGTCTAGCCTTTCATGCTCTTTTTGTGGGGGTAGTGGTCATGAAGAACATAGGTGTTATAAGTGAATGCAAGCCTTAGAGGATGCAATCAAGAAACACAAAATTTCTATCTCCACTCCACCTCCTTCTAATCAACATGGAAAAAGCACTTAATGTTGTTGGGAGATCTCAATCACCACTTGCAGAGATAGTTGGGTTATAGATTCTGGTGCTTCTCATCACATGACTTCTTCCAAGGAGTCTTTTGTTTCTCTAGGTTTGAGTTCTACTTCCAAAATTGAGGTTGAGATTCTTCCTTTCTTTCTGTTAAGGAAAAGGTGATATACACTTGATGGTGGTAGTATCCAAGATGCACTATATGTTCCTAACATCACTACAAATTTTCTTTTGTATATCAAATTTGTCATTCTGTCAAGGAAAAAAATGACTTTTACACCACATGGGGTAGAAGTAAAACTTTTTTGAGCCTCATTCACTTGTTGCTCAAGGTATTGTTGATCATAGTTCTAGACTATATCACTTTGAGGGTTTTGATGACACTTCCTCTATAGGGACAAGATTGGTTTCTCATGTAGATTCAGAGAGTAAGCTTTGGCATGAAAGATTTGGACATCTCAATTACAATATTTGAAGGAGTTGAGCACTCATGGTATGGTAGATGGTCTTCCTAGAGTTTCTTGTCTTGAGGGAGTTTTTCATGGTTGTGCATTAGGGAAACAACACCAAGATCCATTTCCTAAGAATTTTTCTAAGAGAGATTTTCTTCACCACTTGAGCTTGTGCATAGTGACTTGATGGTTTTTCCTACCCCCTCTTTCAATGGAGCTAAGTATGCACTTACCTTTATTGATAATTTCTCGAGGCGTACTTGGGTTTATTTTCTCAAGTACAAAAGTGATGTTTTTTCACACTTCAAAGTCTTCAAGGCTTTGGTCGAGAAACAATCTTCTAGTTGCATAAAGAACCTTCATACTGATAATGGGGGAGTACTTCAACAAATGAGTTTTCTAATTTTTTGGCAACTCAAGGCATTATTCACCAACATTTTGTTCCTCATACTCCACAACAAAATGGCTTAGCAAGAATGGAAGAATAGAACTTTGAAGGAAATGGCTAACTATATGATGCATTCTAGAGATTTACCTCCTATCTACTAGGGTAAAAGTAGTTAATTGTGCTAACTACATTCAAATCACACACCACACAAGCACTTGAGCATTTGACTCCAGAGGAAGCTTGGTCCAACACTAAGCCAGATGTCTCATTTTTTTGAGTCTTTGGGAGCCATGCTTGGGCCTTTGTGCCAAAGAAGAAAAGGAAAGCTTTGGATAAGAAGAGAAAACCCTTGATCTTTGTAGGGTATTGTGAGGACATGAGAGCTTATCAAATTTTAGATCCTGATACTCATGACATTATTTTTCAAACACATGTTCAGTTTGATGAGCACTTCACTCCTCATGATTCTTCATCTTCTTCCATGCCTCCTTCTTCTTCTTCATCTCATCTTGAGGATCCTTTCTTTGAGGAGGTTGATGAGGAGGTTATAGATGTCATTGAGGATCCTATTCCCACTGATGTTGTCACTATGCCTAAGTGGGCTCATACTATAGTTTCTGAGGCAACACCTTTCATACAAGATCTTCCACCCACTAGGCATCATCACACACATTCTACAGGTTTTAGAATTTTGTGTCAGGTAGTTTCTAAGGATCCACAAGTCTTTTTCAAAGGCTCATGGGATACAAGAGTGGGATGATGCGATGACAACTGAGTATTCTTCTTTGATGAAGAATCATACTTGGGATTTGGTATCTCTTCCTAAAGGAAGAAATATGGTTAGGTGTAAGTGGGTATACCAAACCAAATACACAGTTGATGGGTCCATTGACAAGTATAAGGCTCATCTTGTTGCAAAGGGTTTTTCACAAGTTGAAGGTATTGATTACTCTGAGACTTTTGCACCCATTTCCAAGATGGATTTTGTATGCCTTGTACTTTTTATTATGCATCACAGGGGTGGCCCGTATACCAGATGGACATGAAGAGTGCCTTCTTACATGGAGATTTACAAGAGGAAATATACATGGAGCAACCTATTTGGATTTGTTCAGATTCTTCTCTTGTTTGTAGGCTCAAGGTCTCTCTACGGTCTCAAACAAGCCCCTCGGGCTTGGTATGAGAAGATGGATTCTTTTCTTCTATCTACTAGTTTTGTTCATTTCCACTCCGATCATATAATGTATATCAACATATGTTGGTGAGGATATTGTGATACTTGTCTTGTATGTTGATGATCTGTTACTTACTGAAGCTCTTCTTCCCACATTCAGACTATTCAGAGGGCTCTTTCTACACAGTTTGACATGACAAATCTTGGGTTATTACATTATTTCCTTGGTTTGCATATTTCTCAGATAGATTCAGGGATTCATTTGAGTTAGAAAAAGTACACCCATGATCTTCTTCAATGCTTTGATATGGCTGATTGCAAGCCAAGTCCATCTCCTTTTCAGTCTTGGGGTTACTCTTACTTCCACATGTACCACTCCACTTTGTGATCCTACATTGTATAGGAAGTTGGTTGGAAGTCTCATGTACTTGACCCATACTCACCCTGATATTTCATTTGTAGTAGGGCTTGTATCTCGGTTTGCACATTCTCCTCATAGTAGTCACTGACAAGATGCTAAAAGGATTTTGTGCTATTTATAGGGCACTTCCCACTTTGGCCTACACTACACTAGGGGTTCTACTTAGTTGGTTGGGTATATAGATTTAGATTGGGTAGGTTCTATTGATGACAGCATTCCACTTTTGGCTATCTTTTTTTCTTGGTTCTTCTCTAGTTTCTTGGGCATGTAAAAAGCAAATAGGCTATTGCACTTTCATCTTCAGTAGAGGTAGAGTACAGGCAAAATTAATTACAAAAGTCAACAGAGATTCTTTGGCTTCAATAGTTATTGATAGAGTTTGATTCCCACAGGATTCACCGAATTGTACTTTGGTGTGACAACCAAAGTGCAATTCACATTTCTCACAACCCAATTGAGCACCAACGGACCAAGCATATTGAGATACACATCCACTTCATTCATCAACACATTCAGATGGAGTTCTTTTCTTGAGTACATTCCAACTCAACAACAGGTTGCAGACATCTTTACGAAGCCTTTTGCATCACCTCACTACCTTGAGTTGTGTGGAATGCTTGGGGTTTCAAAGTTTTTCTTGGGGGTGTTCATGAGAACATCTTCCTTCTTCTTCTTCTTCTTCTTTTTCCTTCTAGCAGGATTCTTTCCTTCTTTTGGTTCGATATTTCTTCATGGATATATTGTACATGAGTACCTCATCAGGCCTAGTTTTCGGACTCATACTATGGACATGCCACTTCTATTTTGGCCCCTAGCTTCACTTGAGGGGGGTGTTAGAGTAGGTATTTACCTTAGCTCATGTTCACCTAGGTACTTTATTTACCTTTATTGTATTTATCCTCACCCACTTATGTGTGTGGATATTTATTTTTATTTATTTAGATATTAGGGGATATTATCTAGTTGTTAGGTATAGTTCTTTCCTTGATCTATGGTATTGACTAGATCCCTTGATGTATTGACTAGTTCCTTTCCTATATAAGCAAGGCCATTCTCATTGTATTTCATCAAAGTCGGTTTGGCATATTCAGTCTTCATGAAAATTTGACTGTTATTGGCTTCACAAACCTTCAACGACCTCATTCGTTAATTCAGATCATGGTATTTACCCATTTATTCACTTAAGTGACATGTGTTGTTGATTTGAGATTGGACATTTACGAAGTGATAGAGATTTTCTTAAATTTATTGCGATCACTTTAAGAGGGAAATTGAAGGTTTCTATTAGTAATCATGATTTGTACACAATGCCAATGTTTGATTTTTGGCATGAATGAAATTTTTCAATTATACATGACCTTCTTGAATGGATGGATTCTTTGTGATTATGTAAAGGACTTAAGTATTTGAAATTTATTCACTCATTGAGAATTTAACTGGATTGCATTTTTGTTCCTAATAATTTAGGTTTCATAAATGGACAAGATTATAAAGATAATTTCTTAAATTTTACTGTTATGACTATCTGGCTTCCTAATTGAATTTGAGTTCATTATGATTGCACTAGTTTGTAAGCATAGAAGAAATAGACTGAATCTTTGATTAGTGAGATGAAGAAATAAGTTGGAAGATGTCATTGAATGACATCTCATTTGAATATAGCTTTATTATTTATTTTTCTTCTGAATTGAATGGATGAATTTACTGAAGTTAAATTAGGTGTGAATTCAATTAGTTGATACGTCAGGAATTGAATAAACCCTTCCCTTTGATGTAATTTATCATGAGCTTAAACTTCATGTTGAAACAATTTGCTCAGTGATCCAGGATCAAGATTTCTTCATAAAAATTTAGAGTGAAGTTTTACTGTAAGATAACTATGGCCTATTTTATCACTTGGGTTTTAGATTCCTCAAATGATTGACATTCATTTTACATTCAGTAATTTGCTATGAGGGTCCTGTTGTTTAACAAAAGGAATATTGAGTAGCTGAAATTTGGCGCTGAAACATATAATTTTCAAGTAAAATGATTAAAGATAAATTTTTGACCATGATACTTTTGATGTGAATCCATTAGGAAATATGCATGACCTCCTGGTGACTATGGCATTAGGAGCTTTGACATCTAGGTACACATAATATGTGATGAATTGTTGAAAAATAGATGTACAATGACAAGACCATTTTAGTGAATACATACGTAACATAGAATTTTGTTCTCTCCATTCGTTGGAATGGAATGTATAAAACTAGTCCCTATTCTTCATAGTTTAGGCTATGCCAAAAACTGAATGAAGAGTAAGTAAGATTCCAAGTTCCAAACATGTAAAAGGATAAAACTATTATAGAATGAAACCTACATGAAAAGTGTTCGAGATATGGCTTAAAATTCGATGTTAAGTTGAATCTATTTTCAACTAAATTTCATAAAACATGACATCAAATTTCCTTAAATAAATGTTTATATATATCTTGAAGCTAGTATAAAAACCTTTATCATTGATAATTTTGGAACTCAACTTTAGCATTAAATTCATTTAATTCTGAGATAATTTATGGATCTAAATAGTTACTTAACTATCATCAAGCCACATCTAAAGGATTTTTATTAGAATGAAAACTCGCATAAATGTGTTGAAATGTTTTCATTTATTTGAATCAAAATCATACTAGATATATACAAAAGTACAATGGGTTGATTACAGGTTTTGACCATGTGAATTCTATTCAATAAAGCAAATCCTAGGCTGATATATTCCTCATGTAACCGTTTGAATGTACTCGTGTTATCATAAATTTTAGATCAAGCTAAGTGACAATTTTCGATTCTGGCTCTGGAATCATGATGTGGTCGGGATTCAAGCCATGTTATCCCATTATGAAGGCACATTTTATTCTTTCATTAAATCATTTTTAATAGTAGACATTTACATAAACAAGCATTGTGAGAATGCATCATATTTAGTTTCTCGATATTAGAAAGTTGCTGTATTAGTCGCGGAAATCATGCTTTATTATCATTCATTTTATTAGGATGCCATTTGACATTTTAGTTGGTTTTGTCACTCGTTGAATGGAATACCATATTTTAGCCTTCATACATTAGTTTAATGCTTAATTTACCCTCTGACATAACTTAACCCTACATCTAAATAAATATCTTTATGTTGTCCCTGTTATTGGGGATATCTCACCCCCTTAAATTTGGAAAATCATGAGCTAGATCAAAAATGAAAAATAACCATTGCAAGTTGAGATTAAACATGATACAAGGTATACAGGACAATCCATTTTAGATGCTCACTTATTTACAGTTGAAATTATCTAGCATAAGTGTATCCTTGATTTAAAGAGATGCGGATCCTTCTGATATCTAATGTTAATGACGTACATATGTGTTCATACAGACCGGGTATATTGAGCTTGAATTGGTGTAAATGATCTTGATAAATTGATAATGGAGGTTGAACTTATTATAATTTTAGATACTTCTTTATAAGATCGGAATCAGATCCATAAAACTATGGTCAGATATCTTGAATATGAATTTGAACTTCCTTCACTAGGCTATGGATTACATAAGTGATAGTGATTTGTTATTCATGATATGGTCATACCTATGAACAAGCACTAAGAAATGATCACTCAATATATCCCGAAGATTGATTTTAGGTAGGTCACTAAGTGGCATGAAAATTTTGTCATTTTATCAAATATTAAGTAAAAAAAAGGTCCTTAATAATATGTCTTAGGTGTGTGTAGTTTCAAGGAGATGATTAATGAAGGCTAAGATACATTTATTAACACTTGTCATGTGTAAAATAATTTATCCATGCGAAAATGGATGTCCAATTGAGGTGGCCCTAGAATTGAAATAGCATTTATTGTACTGACATTGCATTTATTTTCGTTACAGGTTTGATAAGAGTTGATGCTCCCAGTAGCATTGTAGATGTGAATATGAAATATGCAAGTAATTAACATAACAAAATATTAGCATTTAATATCTTTTATAACATATGCACAACATTTTTTATTACTAACTTCACAGATGAAGTTGACAATATGAAATATTGCCACATTGGTGCTAATTTTTTAGGAATATCAAATAATACATTTTCTTGATTGTGATTCAACATACATATAATTTCATTTGTATGGTAATTCATGATATGTTAAGCAACCAGATGAATATACATTTTTTCCATGCTATGAAGTAACTTATTAATTAGTAACATGTTTGGTTGACGAGTACAAGATTAAATTAAATTTTTATTTCGAGTTACTTCAGATGGCTTTGGAACATTGTGTAATTTAAGATTTGAATTATGGAGTATCCCTTACACTGTTTTCGAGCACAAAATCTGTTTTGCGATCATTTCAAGAAATTAAGTGAAGGTAAGAAAGAGATAGATATAAAGAGAAGAAAAGAGAAAGATTTGATCAAAGTTGTAGAGATGAGATCAGAGAGAGGAGAGAGAAGAGAGATGAGAGAGTTGAACGAAATCCATTTCGTCAACGTTTTGTTCTTTCTCATTCCTTTAGCTTTTAGGTACTCCTTGGTAATTACTAGGAGAGAGTAAAGCAGATTCCTTTGAGAAATTTGTGAAATCATTTTCTTTTTAGTTCACCATATATAACCACATACATTGACATATCCATTTTCATTTCTTTTAAATGCATATATGATTTTCCATTTACATAAACTAATCATGAAACATTTTCATAATTATTTCCAAAGAGAGAATGGAACATTTCATTATAATGTATTCTAAACCATTTATAAAATAAGTTGATATACAATTCGTTATACTTATAAAGTATGATACAACATTTAAAATTTTTCCATGAGATTTTTTAGAAGTCAAACGAGGCTCTTAAGTTTGGTTGATGTCTAGAAAGTTTCAATTTTTAGAAAGCTCGATGAAATGATGTAAAGTGCTTATACACTAGGATTGATAAAACATGCTCATTTTAACTTTCTACTTTATAAAGTTCAATGATTGCTTATCGTAGGTCACATGTATATTGAGAATTCGATCTGGTATCCAATGTGTAAGGTAATAGCGGTGATAATCGTGGATCGTAAAGACACCAAGGTAAATCTAGGGTTGTTGTAAGCCAGTAATGTCACACAATCTGACAAAATACGAATAGTGGGAACAAAACCAATTTGAGAAAACCAACATCAAAAATCATTTTCTCTTGAACCACATGATGCCATGGTTATAATTCTCGCAGTAGATGAATAGTCACTAAAGGAAGGTGGAGGTGATTTTTGTTTCTCCAAAAATCAAAACGCCAAATACACCCAAAACTAACCACTTTTCTTAAGAGGATAATGTCGTATAGCTGGACCAAAGAAATGTTAAATGGCTTTACAATTCGAATTTTGGATATCCAAAGAGATTCCTTAGGTTGGTCAAGGGCCTTTATGATGTCCTAGTCGGCGTGGGACCATGCAAGAGACTTTATTTTTGGTTATTACAACTGAATTGTCGCCCTATGCACGTGGAGCCCAAGATCGAAACATTCATATATTTTAAATATGTACCTTCGGATTATGGTTAAAGTGAAAGCACTGAAATTCCATTGTGCATCATCAGCTATCAAACATATTTATTTTAAAAACAAAAGAAAAGAAAAAAGAAATTAAGAAGTGTGTATTTTACTACAAGAGGAAGGAGATCCATACATGTAATCAATGTTTACAGTGAGGAAAACACGCAGGAGCTTTAAATCCGGTTTTTAGGTTGCCGACTTTCATTTGTTCACGATTTCCCACTACACTTTCTACATTTCCAGCCAATATGCATATGGCCCCCCATGAAACCGTAATGTGTGTGTGTGTGTGTGTGTATTATTTTTTTCTCCAATAATTAATTTTGGCTTGAAAATTCAAATCCCTTTACACGAACATCCTTTTCAGATATTTACGCAATCATTGAACTCATGAGACAACACTTCTTCAGGGAATTTTGTCAAATAGTTCACTTCCTGAGTTCCTTGTTTTTGCATTTTGTACACAAATTGGCCTACCTCCCACTTTGAGCGACATACGTTGTCCATTTGGTTTAGGCTTGAGGTTTTGTTAAGCGAGAAGTCAGCTGTTCATTTATGGTTTGATGGATGATGGTTCCTTGCTCTAAATCATCCATCTGAGAGTCGTATTTTGGAGGAAGGTTTGTCAAGGAATTCCAGCTTGTTTCCAAATTCTTTTAACATGAGCTCATTTTTTTGCGACATGTCATTAACCACGAGAGTCTTTTATTCTTTAAGGAATTTTATCAAGCAAATCATTTTTCCTTGCCTATTCATCCACACTATGCAAAAACACCCATGAAAATAGAGAACGATTTTAAAATCCTTGTACACATCACCAACCCACACGGGACACATAGCCCAGGTATTTTTAAGTGGTTTTGTTATGCACTAGAATTTTCCTCCATAATTTAAGTTTGGTTAATGCATGGCTTATGAACGAGTAGTTATTGTGGGGATACTTAGCAGTAGTGTCTGAAAATAGAAGATAACGATCTTTGCTACAAATATGGCTTTTCAGTAAAGTATGGCACGGTAATAGTTAAAGTACTGATAGAAATGTTGATGTGGAAAGTGGATGGCTATGTGGTAGCGAGAAGATGATAATGGGTGAAAAGTATGTGGAAATGGTAGGTGAAGGTGATCAAGGCAATAACAATCATGGAATCTTCTCGTCAAGTGCAACGAAAGCCTCTCTAACTTGGGTGGCTCGATGGAGAAGTCGGAAGGATGATATGCAGAGGCTCCAATCGATGTCAAGCTCTTGGGGATATCTTTCTACTAGTTGTGGAACACGTGGGAAACTTGAATGGGGCCTCGTTAATCTGTCTAGACAAGGTCATGGAACAAGAAAGAGTGAGAGGCATGATTCCATTCAGCTCTATGGATGATTAATAGGTTCCCAAAACAAGAGAGGCCCATGAGCTTTCTCGTTTAGGACATCTAACTTATAATGATGTTTGGATGGAGTGGTGATGATCTAAATACTAACACTCTTAATCCAAGATCTATGTTTGATTGGATCTCGGTTCCATTTGGTTGAGGAACCATAGGATCACAACCATAAACTCTCTCTAGTCATGGTCCTACTATGGTCATGCAGTGTGTTTTTAGGGTCTAATCCCAATGATGATCAGGTACTCTATGTATGGGATCATTCCAATAGTTGTAAGCCTTGTCTACTTCAATGTTTAATGCTAGAAGTTGTTCAATATTTTGTGAATATAGTACAAGAGATCTAGCTACAAGTATGTGTATAGTCATGTGTTCTATGTCTATGGTAAGATCATTTGCGTTTGGTTGAGGAATTACTGGGTCAATTGCATGTGTTTTCTCTTGGGGTTGGTTGATGGTCATATAGATACTCAGTTTAATCGGTAGTTTAGTTGTCTTGACCAATATTTGAATGCCTTATCATCCTCTATGTTTAGTGTGTCCAACTGTCTATTGATACTATTCATGTCCCTAGTTGATTTGAAAATGTTATACCTAAGTCCCTAATCTATGTCTGTAAGAGGAACTGTTAGGTTCGGTTGTGGAATTATTGGCTCAAAACAAAAATCTCTTACTTGTTCTAGGTTCTTTAATTGTCATGCAGATTTGAAAGCATCTAAGTAAGTAAATTGACAAAAGGAATTGAAACTAAGCTATGTTTTTGTATTTTCCATATTTATAAATAAGCAAAACAACTAATCTAATAAATGAAATCTTTTTGTTGTTTTTGTAGTTTTTAAGAGAAAGCTTCTAACCTAATAAAATGAATCTAAACAAGCAATTACCTGGATGTAGACAATCACTTGTGTAATTTGTATGAGATTAACCTAGAACAATTAACTAAATGAATTCTTTCCACAACTCTAAATCCTACCTTAGAGGTAGAGAATAGTCACTATTTCAGAGAAACTACTATCCTCTACAACTTCCCTAACAAATATTTAAAGAATGAATCTCTAAATTGATCTACTCTATTGATTGTTTAATAATTGAAATGATTGAAAGATTTAGCTACTCTATTTGATATGAGTCTGAAATAATGAATTCTAACTTGAAAATTTGAATAAAGAAAGAAACAATCCAACCTGGATATACATGTATTGTGGTAAATCAGTTGAAATTATCCCCTCAGTTTTCCTTTCAATTTTTGTGTTCACGTGAGTCCAGTTGATGGGAATGCAAAACAACAACAAGAAGAAAGATGTGGGAGAACTTAATAGCTTGGATTGATTGAACTGGGAAATGATGCAGTGGAAGAAGGAAAGCTCAATTGATCTATGATTGGGCTTTGGAAATTTCCAACAAGAAGGCAACAACTTCAACAATGGAAAGGATACAAATTCTTCTCCAGGTTTTGCTTGCACAAGCATGGTATTTATAGGAATTTAGTTGGGCAATGGTTGAAGCCATTTGGCAGCCAAAGGAGGACATAAAAAAAGTGAAGAGGGAGTTCAAACTACTAACAACCATCAATCACAAATAGAAGTGCAAGAATAGATTGCCACAAGGCAGTTGGGCCTTGGAATCATCTAAAATGGGCAAGAAACGTGTCTAAAAATGCAAGTTAAGTGAGAGAATTTCATGTCAAAACATGAGTGAAATCTCTAGAAAATTCACTCAGACCACCTTGTGCAGGCAGGGGTGGTGGTTTTTTCACCCTGCAGGAGGTGGTTGGAAAACCTTCACTTTTCATTGATTGTGGTCATAAACCACCACCCAAAGAGGGCAGGCGGTGGTTTGACACTAAAGGTCAAAAATACTCTAAAATGTACCAGAAGCTAGGAAAAAGCATGCGAGGGCTAAGTAAGGATGTCTAGGCTACAAATGTACACTTGAATGGGTTTTGGAACTCAAACACCTTCCGAAAGGATATGAATCATCATTGGGGATCTTGTAACCATTTTTTGACAATGTTCACACATGTAATTTTGGGTGCGTACATATTGCCCCCTCGGAGAAATGTCTTAGCCATGAAATAGGTGTAAAACATGGGATCTGAGTATGGTGTTCCCGAAATGGGGAGTTAGAGGCTATACATGACACGCTCGTGTGCTGAAATGTCACCGTCAAATCTCCACTATCTACAAAATAGAGAAAAGACTCAAGTGCAGATAGATAAAATATCAAAAATAAACGCTAAATTAAAATGACAAGAGGACTTACCATTTGTGTGGGGATATAGAAATATACATGTGCTACCGCTCCATCCCTGAAAACACATACACTCAAAATAAAGTTAATAACAACATATATATATATATATATATATATATATATATATATATAATATATATATATATCAAAACAAACCTATTTTCCTATTCATTTGTACTCGTTCGATTGGTGATTTTTGAGCTCTTGGGCCCATGGTGACCGTTTTTGACGAGAGTACAACCAAAATGACCATTGAGAGATCATGATCATGCCTCCGCAAGTGGGAGATCGACCCGCATGGTCTCATGTTAGTTTTCCTCATTTGTTTATTTTGAAACCTAAAATGTTAAAAGTTGAAAATCTTTGCGTAGGGGGGTTATTTTAAAAATCTTGTGTTAAACTAGTCTCTAGGGGGCCCATAGGGTAGTCATTTATTTTTAAAAATGGTGTATTTTGTGTTTTTAGGAGCTTTTTAGGGCCATGTAGCCATATGGTGAATCGGGATCAGACCACCACCCTAAGAGGTGGGGGTTATAGGAATGCCCTTATCATGGTGTGGTTTCAAAACCGCCACCCAGAAGGCGATGGTCACAAAACGCCGCTCTACACAGGGTGATGTTTCAAATAATGCAAAACCTTGTATTAAATCTATTTTTTTATATTTTTTGATGCTTTTCTATGTTTTTGATGAGCTTTCCTATCAAAATCTCACTAACTTTCTCTTTTTCTATTTTGTTGGATGTAGAAGGAGGAGGAATACATCCATTGGAGCCATGAGAGGGAGTGTGATTGGCTCCTGGGGTTCTAGATCATCTGACCCAGAGATGAGACTAATATTCTATAGAGAGGGGGGCATATGGAGGATTTCTCGGGTGCCCCTCATTACTCCTACTAGTCACATTATGTGTGACCTCTTTTCTTATTGGGATGCAGACCATGAAATACCTTCCGGTTTTCAAGTGCTAGGGGTGAGTGGACGATCACCCTAGAGGATGTGTATCATATATTCTTGGGTTCGATACTTAGGAATATTGAATTTAGAGACAACAGGGTCTAGAGCCACAATGACTCAATGGGCCACTTATATGGGTGATGTCGTGGTGTCACTAGTTGGTCAAAGAAGGGAATGAAGGTTCGATCGATTAAATGCACTACTCCTATCCCCACTATCTGCAAGGCCATCATGGGTATTCTGGCTTCATGGTTGATAGGGGATAAGGGAGGAGACACATTGCTATATTGTTGGGCTCCCATCATTTCACAAAATTGAGGCTCATGGTCGTATTTATGCCTGGGGGAAGATATCCTCGGTAGCACTTATCATGACTTATACCGGATTGTCAGGTTATAGGGACAATCTTTGAGCCACCCTACATTGGTTATGAGCTTGGGTGTATGAGTGGATTGTCCCCTATGGGAGGGGAGTCCCAATACAGACCCGAGGGCCATCGGGGCTGCTCAGATGGATGGTGATGTCAGTTCTTAGAGCACCACATCATCCAAGTGGCTTCCTTGACCACAATAAACATGGTGGCCACTCCATACCAGGACATGATGGGATTGTGGGGATAGGAGGGGACCATAGTGATGGGCTATACCACTACTAGCCAGTTAGTTGAGAAGATGGGAAGGTTGAGATTCACCCATTTGGTCGAGTTCCTCAGTAGTTCGGTTTCCCATATTGACATGCTTCCCCCAGTGGCACCCGTGTATATAGGAGTGTCAAGGAGGCTCGAAAGGGCCCTAGAGGAGATCCGGGTTGGATGGTGGTGACTCTAGAGTTCCTATTGCAGTTAGGTGAGTTGTTTGTGCCCGACCAAGAAGCTGGTGCCACTTGTGCACCTTTACTCCAGATTGAGGCCACACCTACCCACAATGGGGAGGAGGATGAGCCTATAGATGTGGACTCTGATTCGAGGAGGAGACAAGAGATGAGACTGAGAGGAGTCGGGTGATGAGGAGACTAATGATGGATCCGATGATGAGGGATTGGGTGGTGAGATTAGTGAGGCAACTCACATGGAGGAGGAGAGTGACCTTGAGTGGCATGATACCCGAGGATATACTGAGAGAGCGGAGTGGAGGAGGTGAACGTGAGAGAAGGAGACCTTAGTCGTGGATCTACTCCCTCGAGATGAGGGAGGAGATGAGGGTTCTTTCATGGGGGACATCACGTAGCCTCAGGGGGAGGCACACTGGTACCTACAATCAATAGCTCAACTATACCACCATCTACCCTACATGGATGCATATTATGTTGATACTCTTCTCTTGACTTTTTAGCTTTTAAATGTTAGTTGTATTTCTTATTTTTTTTTTGTAGCTTTCTAACTCACCATTTTTTTTGTTTTTTTTTGTTTGAATTTATTCTACTACAGGGATGATGAGATCTTATTCATCGGTGTGTGTGGACACCTTGTTGATCCCTTTGGGAAGACACTAGTCAAGCTAATTAAGGACACATGGAAACCATTATCATCCAAACACACCTAACGTTTTGCACCTATCTGTAGTGTTTTGTAATGCATATATGGAATGAGGGCATTGAGATCATGAATTCTCTCTCTGCACTCAAGTTTCATGTATGAGATAGATTGAGAGATTGATGAGGTAGATCCATTCTCATAGTGAGACCACAACTAGTGGCCACCATCATGAGCACTCCCACCATTCACTAATGCATTCTCACCATCATGAGCATAGTAGGAGTCCCCTAAGGTGCAACCGCACCGTCTCGGGGATCCCACATGGATTGATAGGCCATTGGCCTTTTATTGCTTATTTTCCATTTTTTCGGGAATTTATATGGGATTTTTTTTTGTATATTTTAGGCTCATTGTGTTTTTGACCATGCCTAGTGTGATGACATTGTACACAAACTTGATTTATTATGATATATATATACTCTTATTTTTGGTTCGGTAATTCATTATATCTGAGTTGAATTCTTCTTGGCTCATTTCACATGTGTACTCTAGATGTTTAGAACTTCCACTTTTGTATGCTTTTCAGAATGTATGCAATGGATATGAATGCTAATAAAATGATTTCTTTTTGTGTTTTGTAATGCTGATATATGATAATGCAAATACATTATAATGCTGAACTTTAGTTTCTCTAAGAAATTTTTGATACTTCATATTGTTTTGGAAAAACGTGATGATAGAGTGATATGATAGAAGGATGAACTTTCCTACTCCTAACCCCATGCAACTGGTAAGATGTGAGGGCTCAACACCAAGAGCCAGGAGGGGCACAAGTTATAAAGGTTTTTTTGAATGGTAATGATGAGAGAAAGACAAGGATTTGGAAAAACCAAATTAGAACCTACAACCTCATTCCACGTAAGTTTTCTACATAGTTTAAAGTGTGAATTTATTTCCATTTTATCTAGACTTAGATCCGTAGATGGCCACTTGGTTTAAAAAATCTGGTTTTGAGGTTTTAAAATCTTTTGGAATTTTGGACATCTAACTCACTTTGTTCTGATTTATGATTTCACTATATTTGAATGAACTACTTTTAACTTTCTAGTTTTTCAAAGAGACCCCCTAAACCTTTCCCCATGCTACTAGTAGGAAGTATGGGCTCATCACCATGGACAAGACATAGGTGAGTAAGGGCACATATCTCCTTTCCCAACCCTACACCACTAGTAAGAGATGTTGCTCAACACCAAAGGTTGGTAGGGAAAGAAATGTGTAAAATAAAAATTTTTCCATTGACTTGCATTTGACATGTTTATCTAGGCAAAATGTTTAGAATGTTCTTATTTCCAAAGAGATGTATATGGGATAGATGTGACACCATGAAGCTTCTAGAATAGACCATAGGAAAAGACACCTAATCTAGAAGAAACTATGAGTGGAACCAAGTATGTAGCCTTGGTATGGTTACTGTCAAAATTTTCTTATCTTGTTTGAATTGATGAAATGATTTGGAAATAATTGATGATATCATGAGGATTTGAAGAGATATGATTTGAATGTTTTGCCAACATTTTCAGAAGTTTTTAGGAATTTCTATAAGAATAAGTCCCTTGATTACAAATTTATGAAATGGATAGGAAGATGAAAATGTAATGCGGATGTAGTAATGTACATGTGGAAATGTGGGTGAATCATGTGTAATACCTCTTTAGGTGAAGAGAGTTGACATGATTCACTAAACTCTTCACCTTCTAGCATACACAAGAAAATGCCCCATTTTTATAGTCTTCTATTACTCGATATGGACCCAACCACTTGGGCCTAAACTTCCTACCTTCACCAGTATTTTTTTCGATCCGGATATCAAGCCTTAATACCAGATCTCCCTCACATATTTCATGTTCATAGACCCTCTTGTTATACTTCCGGCACATCCGGTCAACATAAGCTTTGTGTCATTGTTCGGCGTTGAGCCTAGCTTCATCAAGGATTTCTAATTGAGAGAGTCACACCTCTCGATAGGATTCTTCTCCCAAAATTCCCTGTAATGAGATGTAGAGACTAGGTATTTCAACTTTGAGTGGTAGAACTACTTCTACACCAATACTAAAGAAAAGGGGTTTCCCCGTTGGCATTCTTATCGATGTCCGATAGGCCCATAAGGCCGGGTATAACTTTAAATGCCAATCTCATTTGTTCTCCTTGAAATTTTAAGGAGAATGGATTTTAACATCTTATTTGTTGCCTTAGCCTATCCATTGTTGGCCTGAGGGTAATAGAGAGAAGTCGTGATGATTTATTTTGAATTTATCACATAGTTCATGTACTTCATCATTCTTGAAAGATGTTCCATTATCAAGATAATGACCTATGGGACACCATACCTACAAATGATTTGGTTCAGAATGAACTTAGTGATTACGAAACTCGGATAGTGGTAAGAGGCATGGCCTCTACCCACTTTGTAAAATATTTTGTGGCCATGATTATAAAGTTATGGCCATTGGTTGATGAGGGAGAAAAATTCCCTATCAAATCTAGGCCCCATGGAAAAGGGCCATGGTGTCGTAATCGGTTACAGAGAGCCTGTGCGTATGTGGATCTCATGGGAGAACTCTTGACATTTATGGCACTTGCACACAAACTCTACCACATCATGTTCTAACGTGGGCTCAAAAGTAGCCCATCCGATGTATCTTCTAAGTAGTGGTGGCCCCCAAAGTGACCTCCACATACTCCACTATGTGATTCATAAAGAATCTTCTCGGATTCTTCTTCATCAACACATCTTAATAACATTCCATCAAAGGCTCTATGATAGAGCACTTGTTCCAGAATCACATACTTAGCAGCTATAATGCATAGCCGTCTCCTTTGTTGAGATGTAGCCCCTTTGGGGTATGCCTTGTCCACAATGAAATTGATTATGTCAGTGTACCAAGGGCACACAATGATTGGGGGCTTGACTTCTACATAGTATATACACTCATCAGAAAATCTAAATCAACCAAGTCACCTCCATCCATTGGGTTATCAACTAACCAATCCACAATAATTTTTCCTTTTACAAACTTTTGATTGATGAAGGTCAACTCAAATTCACCCATTAGTGTTATAAAGCACCCGACCTTTTTAGATAGCGAACCTTGAGTTAGAAAAGTCCACAAATGATCAGTTTTGACAATCACTCTTGTTTCTTGGTTTAACATATAATGTCTCAACCATTTTGTTGCAAACACTATAGCTAGGCACTCCTTTCTACCTGAGTGTAGTGTGTCTCGTAGTCAAGAATGTTTGAATGATAAAATAGACTACATGTTCATGCTTATCATCATCTTCTTGAGCTAACATGCAGGCTAGTGAGACATCTGTGGCCCTTGAATATAGAATGAGGGGTTAGTCTAACCTAGGAGGCATGAGTGTAGGTGGTAAAAGTAAGAATCATTTTATGGATTCAAATGCCTCATTGCTCTTTCATCCAATCAATGTAACAATAATCCTTTTTAATAAATTGTTGATCGGGTGAATAAAAAGGTTAGATCAGGGATAAATATTTGATTGCACCAAGTTTTCCAAGAAAATATCTGATGTCAAACTCATCTGATGGTGGAATCATTTCTAGTATTGCTCAGATTTTTTGTTAGATCTACATCAATCCCTCGTGAAGATATGATGTATCCCAACAACTTGCCTCCTCATTACACCAAATACACATTTCTCTAGATTTAGCATGATGCCATATTCGATTAACCAAGAGAGAATGATACAAAGCACCTCAGGGGTGATCACACCATTTTCTAGCTTTGGCTAGGAGGTCATCAACATAAGACTCCACAATCTTGTGATAAGATCATGGAAAATATATGTCATGGAATGTTGGTAAGTTTCACTAGTGTTCTTCATCCCAAATGGCATGACCATAGTAATAGGTTCCCCAAGGAGTGATAAAAGTTGTCTTTTTTTGATCCTCCTTAAAATCCTAATTTGGTTGTACCTAGAAAACCCATCCATGAGAGATAACAACTCATAACCAGTTGTTGCATCAACAATAACATCGATAGAGGGCAAAAAAATCATCCTTGGGACATGCTTTGTTAATGTCCCAAAATTCAATACAAATGTGATCTTTCCATTCTTTTTTTTTTGAGAAATGGGGATGATATTGGATACCCACTATGAGTAGTCAACTGGTTTGATGAACCCTACTTGCAAGAGTTTCATCACTTCTTCTTTTACCATGAGAGCCACCTTTGGCTTCATAGGTCTTGAATTTTTCTAATTGGTTTAGCATCCAGCTTGGTGATGAGATTATGGACTGCAACATCAGGAGAAATCCCCATCATCTCCATGTAATTAAATGTGAAGGATTTTGAGTGTTCTTTAAGGATTTTGTGTGTATTTTTATCTCCTCTTCTTATTAGAGAAGATCCTAGTTTCAAAATTCTTGGTTCTTCCTCTATCTCGATATTTATATCAATCATCCCTTCAATCAAGGAGGTGTTACCCTCCTCAAACTCAGGTGGGGGAGGTAGTTCAAAGTCCCCCTCTTCTCCCACCTCATAAATTTCAAGACCTTCCTTAGGGGAAGACTCTATCATGGGATTTCCAAAGTAGGAAGAAGAGTGTGGGATAAGAGAAAGGTCAATTTCATGGTGAGTGAGATGTAATTCTGCGTAAGCGTTCAAATACCCAAGAGTTGCTTTATCATTTTCAACATGGTCTAGGGTGGTAGGCTCATTCTCAACTTCTACATATGTCAACATTGAATTGTTACGGTATTTTGTGAACCAAAGGCTCAACGCGAACCGATACCATGAAGCTTGTATCTTCCAACTCACTATTTGGGGTGAAAGTGGAAGCAAAAGTTTGTATATAGAATCCATGAGAAGGTTTTGTTCTCGTGGAACCACTTCAATCGATATGAAGTCAAAACCTTTGTTAGATTAAGTATTGTCGTTTTGTAGAGTTGCAGATGTTCGGCCCTAGTCTCATATACCTCAGATACTTGATTTGTGACTAGTTGTGAATCACCTAGTACTCTAATGTTACCAACACCCATCCTTTTGGCTACAATGAGAGCCAAGAAGGAGGGCTTCATATTCAGCCCCATTTTCATACACTTGAAGTTTAACTTGAAGGAAAATGACATAACCCTTCCCTTAGGAGAAGTAAGGATTACACACTGCCCCAACACCAAAATGACATTTGGCTCCATCAAATGGAGAGTCCAACAACTACTCGAAAATGGATGTTGGATCATTCTTTGTATCTTCTTCCTTTTCTTTTGTTACTTCTACCATACAAACTTCATCTATTGGGATGGGAGAGAGCCGAGTCCTAGGGCATGTCCTATGCCCATAGAATAAAATGGGGAGAATGGGTAGATCCTTTCTCCAACAACTCAACAATATTTTCATGGTTCCTAACGAAACCATCTCTATGACAACAGTTTCATCCTTGGACCGTAAGGATGCCCTCGATCAAGCCCGTGACTTCTAACTCTGTTGTGGGAACCAATTTTGTTTCTGGTTTTGAACCAACTAGTTTGTTAAGTTGATTTTTTGGAAGCTCAAACTTAGAATGGACTCTTGGTCTCTTCTTTAAATTTTCTAGGTGTATATCGAAAGGTTTTGGGTCACCTTGTGCTACGAAGACCTTCCCTAAGTGCAGGAATCTTACTTCCTGAAACAATGTGGAGGGAATCACCTTCATGTGATGTATCCATGGATGATCGAGAATCATATTATAGTTGGTTTCCCAATCTATAATATAGAACTCAATGAGAACCATCTTGGGTCCTAAGGTAACCGTAATACTATAGTCCCTATTGAAGTTTCCTTGAGGCTATCATAGCCCCTTAGCATGTTTCATGTTGAGGAACAATTTGTTTCTCCATATCCTAGTTTTTGGAGGAAAGTGAAGGGGACTATGTTAACCACCCCCATCATCAACCATTGTGCTGTTTAACATAGTTATTGTAGATCCATACTTGTAAATACAAGGTTGGGTCACCTCTACGTGTAATTTTGGCATCCATTGGCATTTTGCTAATGTCAAACACAAAACCAACATCCCTCTGGTTTCCCAGGAGGATAAACATCAAAGTTATATGTGGTTTACTTGTGCTTCCGAGGGGGAGTAACATTGATCAAATGACCAAGACCCAATGCTTCTAACAAAGCAGCTCTATGAGTGGGGAGTTCTTCAACAAATCCAAAAAGGAAATGTGAGAAAAGGTCTTCGTTAAGTCATTGATTAAATCATATGCTCCTACCGGATTTGCAAGTGTTTGTTGAATGTCATCTGATACTGATGGGTAAATGGGTGTGGGTTGATGAATAATCTTGAACCCTAGTGGTAGCATTTACCTTAGGCTCAATTTCTAACTCTACGAGGCCCACAATTTTTGTTTTGACGAGCATCCAAAGGAGGTGCCACTAGTTGGTTTGATGAAGTTGAAGCTTCATGATCATTGGCCCCCACCAAAGTACCCTTGTTTGAACCATGGGGATCTAGTTTACCATCCTTAGGGCATGTGGGGAGAGGATCATTAAAGATCCTAAGTGGTGTGTTTGAGGGAAACTGGCCCCTACGTACATGTTTTGATGTTGGTGTTGTTGGATTTTCCAGAAACATATCCACAAAGAGTTATCTTTGGTCTTCTGGTAAAACATTGTAAAAACCTTTGTTACAATCATGGCATGTTCTTGCATCATGCCCGCGGACCCTTGAAAAAACTACAATAAAATCAGGGATTGTAATCCCAAGGTCTTTGGTTTGCATTTTGTTTGTGGTCTGAAATTTTGATCATTGTTCAACTATTGGTTGTTATAGTTGAAGTTTGGGGCCCATTGCCCTTGATTTTGAAATTGGTTTGGGTATCCACTTGGGTACTGACTAGGACCTTGGGTTTGCATTTGTTGAGCAGGTTTTTGTTGTTGTTTTTTTAGGATGATTAAAGTCCACAACATTGATGAAGGTGAAAATTTATTGTTTCTTTGGTTATTTCCATTCATATTGTTGTTGTTGTTGGTAGTGTTTGCATTGGGAGAGCTAACAACATTTGGCTTCTTACCCTGATCGGTGACACCATCATTTGTAACTCCATGATTCTTGTTGAGGACCTTTGGCCCCTGATTATTTCTTATGTTGTTGGAGTAACCGAAAGTTACCTTGGTTAGGAGTGACTAACCTCCCATTTATTCCATAGGTCTTATGACCACTTTTTATATGGCTGCTTGATCAATCAATTCGAGAGCACCCTCTAAGTACCTCTTCGTAGCTCCTTAGTGGGAATTTTTGACTTCTTCCTTTGTTTCCCTATTAAGGGAGTGAAGGAATAGATCACAAAGCTCCATCTTAATCCATGTTTGGAGCACTTACAGAGGAATAGAGGACCTTCCGCCACCTTTGATGAAATGGGTAGCAGAATTCATTGTGCTCTTGTTTGATATGAAGGAATTATTTGATTCATGTCCTTAGAAGTTTTTCATATCAAAATCCTTGATAAAATCTTACACAAGTTGCTTGAAGGAATGTATCGAAGCCTCTCAGTATCCTATAATACCAATCGAGAGTGATACCTTCTAATGTCTTAGGGAAAATATTTGCAACAACTGCATCCCATGGGAGCAGCTCTCGAATGGAAGTTGCATAAGCTTTGATGTGTGTGTTAGGATCACCCTCCCCTTTGAATTTTGGAAGATCTGGAAAGGGTCTTGGGAGCATGACAGTCCATATATGGAGAAGTCTAGAGGCTCCTTAAGGTATTCGGAATAGGTCCCCATTGTGTATGTTTCAACCATTGAAGATCCTTGTTGGGGAGGTGGAGGTTGCATCGGTTGTTGAAATGGTGCAACATATACATTTGTTGGGGCATAAGGCATCCCCTATGGCTAACCATATGGACTTGGGTAAGTGTACATATCCCCCTGTGGTGACTTAGAATACATGTGTATGTAAGGGGGTTGATTGTTTTGATATGGATTTGAAGGCACAAAGCCAAGGAATGTTGCATTTCTAGATGGTATGGCATTTGAGAACACACTTCCGAATGGTGCCTATTGTGGGTATCCATATGTGGTATGGGGGGCATACCCAAGGTGCCCGTCCTAGTTAGAAAATCCCTAGGCTTGGAGTGCCCGTATAAACCGAGAGGAGTCTGCGTAGTAGGTATTTGTCCATAGTTCTACTGTGGATAGTGAGAAACTCTTGCTTTCCCGACATATGAATTTTGAGTGTTTTGGGAAAGTTCTAGTTCTTTGACTTTGTCTACTAATGCCAAGATGATGTCACCCGTTGATGGGGTGGTGTTTTGCTTTGGTGCTTATTGTTGAAATTTTGGAGGTTGTTGAGGAGTATGGTATCCTGCTATAAATTGTTCATTGTTTTTCCACCCCTCATTAGCAATGTTTTCCATTGTTGGAGGGGTAGTGTTATTGTTTTGGAGCAAGACATCAACATGTCCTTGTAACTTATCAAAATCCCAGTTTATATTCTGGAAGCATTGTTCACTTCTAGGTGTATCATGCTAAATAATCCTCATCTAGAGGTGGGATTTGGTCTAGACTACATACTAATGGGTTGTCTGAACAAAACCCAGGAGATGAACTTGTCTCTCTGGTAAAATTCATGTTGTTAGAGTTTGAGAGCTCAGGGTTGTGTTTGTGTGATTTGGTCAACCTCCTCAATCCTTACTGAGGAACCAACATTGGTCCCCTGAGGAGGAGGAGTTTGAATATGGGTGCTTGAATAGTTGTCTGCCCATGTAGAAAGTGAGGGTGACTATTGTTGTCTACCCATCTAATAGTTATAAGCTTCAAGACCTGAAATGGGTTGGTCGTATCCATCATATCCCAACATATTCGGGGGTATAAAAATACCCACAAAATAATGGGAGAGAGGAAGATGGATGAAGAAAGTGAAACATTTAGAGACTAGCTCTTCACATTGGGTTCACCAATTTTATATGAATGAAAATCGACACGTGACCTTCGAATCCACACTCAACTCCCCGAGGTCATGCTTTTGAGCAAACAATGTGGAAAGTGGATGGCTATGTGGTAGTGGAATATGATAATGGGTGAAAAGTATGTGGAAATGGTAGGTGAAAGTGATCAAGGAAATACAATGTTTTCAATTCGTGGAATCTACTTTTATCATCAAGCAAAACAAATCCTCTCTAACCTTGGGTGGCTCAAATGGAGAAGTTGATAAGGATGGCAAATGCAGGGCTCCAATCGATGTCAAGCTCGGGATATCCTATCTACTGGTTGTAGAACGCATGGGAAACTGAATGGGGCCTCGTTAATCTATCCAAACAAGGTCATGGAACAAGAAAGAGTGAGAGGTGTGATTCGTTCATCTCTATGGATGATTAACAGTTCTATCCAAAATGAGGGCCCGATGAGCTTTCTCGTTTAGGACGTCTAACTTCCTAATGATGTCTGGTGGGAGTGGTGATGATCTAAATACTAACACTCTTAATCCAAGATCTATGTCTGATTGGCTCTCGGTTTTTTGGTTGAGGAACCGTAGGATCACAACCATAAACTCTCTCTGGTCATGGTCTGTTATGTCATGCGCATGTGTTTTTTTAGGGTCTAATCCCAACGATGATCAGGAACTCTACATGTGGGATCATTCCAATAGTCATAAGCCTTGTCTGCTTCAATGTTTAACGCTAGAAGTTGTTCAATATTTTGTGAATATAGTACGGGAGATCTAGCTACAAGTATGTGTAGTCATGTGTTTCTATGTCTATGGTAAGATCATTTGCATTTGGTTGAGGAATTATTGGGTCAATTGCATGTGTTTTCTCTTGGGGTTGGTTGATGGTCATATAGATACTCATTTTAATCGGTAGTTTGGTTGTCTTGACCAATATTCAAATGCCTTATCGTCCTCTATGTTTAGTGTGTCCAACTATCTATTGATACTATTCACATCCCTAGTTGATTTGAAAATGTTATACCTAAGCCCCTGATCTATGTCTACAAGAGGAACTACTAGGTTTGGTTGTGGAATTATTGGCTCAAAACAGAAATCTCTTACTTGTCTGGGTTCTTTAATTGTCATGCAGATTTGAAAGCATCTAACTAAGTAAATTGACAAAAGGAATTGAAACTAAGCTATGTTTTTGTATTTTCCAGATTTATAAATAAGAAAATGACTAATCTAATAAATGAAATCTTTTTGTTGTTTTTGTAGTTTTTAAGAGCAAGCTTCTAACCTAATAAAATGAATCTAAACAAGAAATTACCTAGATGTAGACAATCACTTGTGCAATTTGTATGAGATTAACCTAGAACAATTAACTAAATGAATTCTTTCCACAACTCTAAATCCTACCTCAGAGGTAGAGAATAGTCACTGTTTCAGAGAAACTACTATCCTCTACAACTTCCTTGACAATCTTTAAAGAATGAATTCTAAATTGATCTACTCTATTGACTGTTTAATAATTGAAATGATTGAAAGATTTAGCTACTCTATTTGATATGAGTCTAAAACAATGAATTCTAACTTGACAATTTGAATAAATGTGGTAAATTTGGTTGAAATTATCCCCTCCTTTTCCCATTTCATTTATGTGGGAATGCACATGAGTCCTTAGTTGATTGATTGAGAATGCGAGTAAGAAAGAAGAAATTCAATGTGGGAAGGCAACAACTTAGCAATTGCAAAAGGATACTTGGATTGATTAACATGGTATTTATGGATATTTAGCTGGGAAATGGTTGAATCCATGGAATCCAAATGAGGACATAAAAAAGTGAAGAGGAGTTTAAACTACTAACAACCATCGATCACAAATAGAAGTGAAAGAATAGATTACCACAAGGTAGTTGGGCCTTAGAATCATCTAAAATGGGTAAGCACGCGTAAAAAACACAAGTTAAGAAATAACATACGATGGATAAGTATGGATGTCTAGGCTACAAATGCACCTCTATGCGAATGTGTTTTGGAACTCAAACTCCTTCCAAAAGGATATGATTCATCATTGAGGATATTGTAACTATTATCCAACAATGTCACACATGTAATTTTGGATGCGTATAGTCACCCCCCTCATTTAGCATGGAATAAAGTTGTAATAATTATTATATGGATAAAAGAGTCATTTTGAAGGTGTGTTAAGGAAGCCATTAAAATGTATAACTATGAAGTTTCTCCCAAATTTACTATTGGAAAAAAATTGAGTTGGTAACATTGGAAGCGATTCATGAGTGAAATTGTATCGATATCATGTTAATAATATAATTTACATTTTTATTTTAGATCTGTCATCATTCCTTTATATTATAGACTATGGTATTCTTGTGTTATGTTTGTTACTGTGTTTCCAGATTACTACCACCAAACCAAAAGTTGTGCATTACTGAAATAATCATAGCCAAGGAGTTCTCGGTGTTATATTATCATAGTGTCAGATTGGTGTTGACGTTTTGGTTCCGTTGCGGGACCATTCCTCGTTGGTGGATTTTCTAGAGAGATATTCACACTTAGTCGAAAATCATTTGGAGGGTAACCTTTTTCTGAGCATAGTAGTTGGGTAAGTGCATGGAGATGGGGGACAAAAAGGGGGTAAAAAAGGGACACCTTTTTCCTAAAATTAGTGAAACCTGAACTTCATCAAATAATTCGGCATGCCTATGCTCAAAATTTAAAAAAATGATAAGAATAAGTACCGTAGAGCTCAGAATCTAGTTTCTAAAATACTATTTTTTTAAATGGTTGAGATTAAGAGGGTCAAATGTGGTGTGCACACAAAGTATGTCTATTTTTTCTAAGAAAGATAAGAACCTATTGTGTGTGTTCCCCCATTTTTGAGTTTATATATATATATATATATATATATATATATATATATATATATATATATATTTCAAATACCTTTGGTAGAAAGTTAGCTAAGACCATGTATAAGGTCCCACTAAAGTTTCATAATTGTTGGATGAAGATATAATATTTTTATTAATTTTCAAAGTGCACATATCCTTATAAATGAAATATTTATGTGTGCATCCCGTAAGTTAGAGAAAAAAGTCATTTTTATTTATTTTTGTTGAGTGCATGTAGAATGGAGTTTAGAAAAAACCACTTTTTAAATTTGGATGAAAACATAGTAAAGCGTGCACCAAAATGTATGCATAGGTTTCTTTAGAAAACAAGGTACTAGTAAAAGAAATTATGGATGAAAGCCTTAAACTAATCAGATTTTAGAAAGAATTATATTTTCATCAAGGTAAAAACAAGCTTGACATCGTAGTATAATTTATTTTTGAATATTATACTTTAATGCATGAGATATTGGGGTGCATCACGTGAAATTTTGATGCTTTTACGCCAAACATGATTTTAATCACACTGATTACATAGTCGAAACCTCTAGTTTAGAAATACAAGCCTTTGGATTGGGTATTTAAAACCTAACAAGATGAAATACGCTAGTGTTATAATGCACTCGCATTATAACGCACTCGTGTTCTTGTTTCCAATGTGGAATATGTCCATATGGGAGGGATAACATGGAAAAACACATATAAAACCATAACGCGAGCACGTTATAACGATATCACGCTATAATGCTAGCCTATAACGTGAGCGCTTTATGGCTTGGTAAACCCGAGCCGTAACCCAATCACATTATAACGTAACCTAGATTTTCCCTTTTTACATTTTAGCGTGACCAAACCATAACACGAGCGCATTATGGCCAAAATGGCCAAAAAATGGATTTGTGTTCACTTTTTTCCCCCATCTTTGTGCATATGCCCGATTACCACATTAAAGTCACTTTTTACCATACATAGTATTTACCACATTAAAGTCACTTTTTACCATGCATAATATTTACCATAGTAAAGTCACTTTTTACTGTGAATATTATTTACCACAAGAACTTCACTTTTTACCATGAATAGTATTTACCTCAGTAAGTCAAGTTTTACCATAGTAAATACAAGTTTACCATGGTCATTCCTATTTTACTATAGAAAGGTGTAAAGTCACCTTCTATTGTAGTGATTCCAATTATTTGGGCATATAAGTCTTATTGATTGTACTTGTGGGTTGGTATTTCACCATGTGGTTACTTTCTAAAATGGGAAAGATTCCTATTTTTTCAGCCCAATCTAATGAATATTTCCCATTTTTCATTCAAGAGTCTAAACAATCTTGCATTTGTAATAACCTCATAAAAAAGAAACAATGGACTGAATTTTTTCCTACATTTTTGGATGGTTCAACCCTTAGGTGGTTTGAAACACTAGGTGATAATTTTAAAAATTCATAGGATTTATTAACTGAAAGTTTTCTTGAAGAATTCGGTGAACAACAAAAATATCCAGTTCTCATGATCGAGATCACAAAGCTAGCCCAAGGAGAGAAGGAGAAGATAAGAGATTATCATGCTCATGTTCTAGAGTTAAAGAGAAAGCTTGATGCCTAGATCTAGAAGGAAGGATTGGCGGATGGATTGATGAATGGTGTGGATAATATCCTCTGTAAGAAATTCATTCTTGGGATGAATCTAAAGACCAAAAAATAAGTGAAGTATGACCTCCTAACTATCCTCAAAAAAGAAAAGGAGATTTTAGAAGATAAGAAGAAAACATGGAAGAGGAGCCCAAAGAAGCCGTTATTAAGGCAGAGCCTACACCAAGACCTTTGGTCCAGACACCACAACCACTTTTGGTGATAAAAAATATTCCCTCTAGTACCTACACTGAGTATGAAGATATCCTTAGGAAGATGGGCCAGTTAACTATTAATATTTTTCGAGGAAAGGAGTTTAGTTCCCAAAATTCCCAAGGAGAAAGGGATCTAACAATAGATATATCTGAAGTTGTATGTTATGGTTGTTATAAAAAGGGTCATTATAAGTATAATTTTCTAGATAGAGCTTCTACATCTGGTAGAAGAGATAATGATAAAGGAAAAGTTCCTATGAATTCTTTTGATGTAGCATAAATAATTAAGTAGATTTGCTTGTAACAAAAAGAAAGAAAGAAAAAGATAACCAAGATGGAAATGATCCTAAGAAGATGAAAGGAGAGACTAGTAAGAAACATAGGAGAAGAAAGTTGGGTGTGTAATATTTTTGATTTAACAGGGAAAGGACCATAATCCATCTTAGAAGATCTGTCCAAAAGGCTTGCAAATATTACAATTGGACAAATTTTCTATGTCTTCTAAGAAAGGGAGAGATCTATGAAGTGGACTCAATGCGACAAAGGAAGGAGGTTGAGTTCCATGTTTTGGAAGTAGAGGCGAGATCCCTACACTCCACAAGCTAAGGTATTATGTAATGGAATTTCAATTCATGATGTCCTAGTAGATGGAGGTGCTGACGTTAATGTAATGACCGAGTCTATAATGAATATCTTGGGTGTAAAAATTGACAAAACGCCCTTCAACAATTATGTTAAGGTCATTAAATAGGGAAAAAATAAACTAGAATGTGTTATTTTAGATGTGGCAATATCTATCATGGATGTTGTATGTGTGGTAGACTTTCAAGTGATGAAGAATGGTTACATTGCATACCCAATGTTGTTGGGAAGGATATGGCTAAGGAGAGTTCATGCAAGAAACTAATGAAATGAAAGCTTAATGACACTTGGATGTGACATAGAGAGGGTGAAGATAAACATGATCCCTTGGCATCATAAGGCGAACTTGTGGATTCAAGTGATGAAAATGATGATTGGAGATCCTCTTATTACTATATTACTAGTGAAGTGGACATTGACGATGAACAAAGTGAGGTTGATGTGTCGATCATGGATATCCTTCCAGTCACACCGACTCATGAACCCATAAAATTATCTGAAGAAGCAATTGATGATTGTCTTCAACAAATAAAAATGGTGATGTTGTGATGGAAAATGAGGAGTCCTACCTCCATCTATTTATAAGGTGCATACAGATTATTCACTTTTGATTACAAGGAAATATGCCAAGTAAGCTAGGTAGAACATTCTATCGAGTTGTTAGATGGTGCTTAAGTCGATAAAGCAAATGCCATATAGAATGGATCCCAATTTTTCCAAGGCTCGTAAAATAAGAAATAGATAAGTTTCTTGATGCATGATTCATACTTTCTATGGAGAATTCAGAATGGGTTTCTCCCATTGTGATCTCAATTAAAAATGGGAAGCTACACATTTTGTTGATTACGGAAGTTTAACAAGACAACAAATAAGGATCATTACCCTCTTCCATTCTCATACCAGATCTTGGACAAATTAATTGGCCAAGAGTGCTATAGTTTTGCAAATGGATATAAAAGATACAACCAAGTTTTTATAGCAGACAAACATCAGCTCAAGACTACGTTCACCACTCCTTGGGGAATGTTTTCTTATAGATTTATTCCATTTGGATTGTGTAATGATCCAACAACATTCCAACGCCTAATGAATAGGGTGTTTGAACCCTACATTGGAAGCTTCATTAGAGTATTCATGGATTATTTTTACATCTATGGGAGCAAGATGGATCACCCGCACTTGATGGAAGTGGTATTTCAAAGCTTTATATGAATCACAAGACTCACTAAAACCTACTAAGTTTTTATTTGGATGCTCTAAAGGTGTCTTGTTAGGGCATGTTGTATTTAGAGATGGTGTTTTTACCGATCCTTATAAAGTTTCAAAAATCAAAGAGTTACCATTTCGTATGAATTAAAGTAAGTTGAGATCATTTCTTAGGCCATGTGGGTTACTATAGAAGGTTCATCGAGAATTTCTCAAATATTTCACAACCACTAACCCAGTTCTTGAAGAAGGATGTTGCTTATGAGCCAGGAGAAAAGGCGCATGAAGCTTTTGAACAACTAAAGGAAGATTTGGTGTCTTCACATGTTTTAAAACATCTAAAATGAAGAAAGCCATTCATTGTGTATATTGATGCTTTATATGTAGCACTAGGGGAGTACTCTGAGCCAACAAGATGAAAATGTGAATGATCATCCGATTTTGTATAGGAGCTAGACAAATGAGATCTTTGAGGAAAAATTATACTATAACTGAAAAAAGAGGCTTTAACTATCATTTTTGTTGTAAATAATTTTATAAATTACTTGCTATGGAAAATTTTTATAGTATGAAGATCATCGAGACTCTAAAATATATTGTGAATAAGCCTAACCCATTAGGAATGATATCAAGGTGGATAATTTTGCTAAAAGAATTTGAATTTGATATTATAGATAGGCTAGGAAAGAAACATGTCAATGCGGATGCACTCTCTCTGAGCCTATGATGGTTTGGGTTCATCTTGTGATGATGATGATTTTCAAGATGCAACATTATTATCCCTTGACACAATCCCTAGTGAATACATGGATATTTGGAATTATTTGAATGATTTCAAATTTCTTGATGGTGCCCATGCAAAGACTAAGAGGAAGATTACTCAAGCAAGTCATCCATATTCTATTCTGCATGGACTCTTATTTCGACATAGGGTTTGATAGGCAGTCAAGAGGTTGGTTGGGGAGTGATCAAGGAAAGGAGGTAATTAAATAATTTCATAATGGTACATGTGGAGGACACTTCTCTGGACAACTTACAACAAGAATGATCTTGGATACAGGTTATCACTGGCCAACTCTTTTTAAATATTGTTATAACTATTGTAAGACATGTGATGTTTTTCAATCACATGGAAATCATAAAACTTCCTCAGCTCCTTTATGTCCTATTCTTCCACTTGGTCCCTTTAAAAGTGGGAATAGATATTGTAGGTCCACTTCTAACTACCCTACGCCAAAATAAGTATATTGTAGTTGCACTTTATTATTTAATCAAGTCGGTTAAATCTAGACCCTTGAAAATAAATTCCATGGATGAATTTGAAAAGTTAATTTATGGATGCATTGTTACCAAATTTGGTTGTCCATTAGATATTGTAATAGATAAAGGAAGCCACTTTATTAATGAGGTGGTAGAATCCTTGGGAAACAAGTTTTCTATTAAGCATAAGAAGGAAATAACTTACAAGCCAAACACAAATGGGTAGGTGGAGTGAAAAAATTATGTATTGTATCAAATCCTAACAAAAGATGTTGCTTTGTAGGTGCATAAGTGGGATAAAAGGATTCATGCAACATTGTGGGCATATAGGGCAACATCAAAGTCAACAACAAGATACTCCCCTTTTCAGGTTAACATATGGCATTGATCCAGTTATTCCTATTGAATTTAATATTCCCTCTATGAAAGTTATGAAAAATGAAAGGATGGATGAAAGTGATTCAATAAAATAAATATTAGTATGTCTTCATTTGTTAGAGGAAATGAGGGAAACAATGAAGGATACAAGCTAAAGAAGAAGATGAAGTAGGAGTACTTTGATCAAAAGATTCTCTGGTCTTAATTTCAAGTGAACGACTTGGTTCTTGTATATGATTCCCGATACAAAAAGAGGAGGCATAGAAAACTTCTTCCTAAATGGATGGGACCCTACAGAATAGTAGTTGTGCATGAAAATGGTACATATCACTGGAGGAATTGGATGGTACTCCAATTAGAAAATGGGTCAACCATGACAAGCTAAATATTTTTGAGGCACCAGTTGTATATTGTCCATAATAATCTACTCTGAGGACGGAGTAGAAGCTAGGGAGGGGGAAGATGTTAGCACTAGAATTTTCCTCCATGATTTCTATTTCATTAATGCATGTATTATGAATAGGGTGTTATTAAGTATACTTAGTAGTAATGTATAAAGAAGATAATGACACTACTAATACGGCGTCGCTAATAAATTACAAGATGGTAATATTTAAAGTACAATAGGAATGTTGTAGTAATAGTCAATGGTAAAAAGTAAATATTTTTCATAAGTGGTCCAGGTAATGTTAAAAGGGTCAAAATTCAATAGGGTCTACATGATTTAGAATTAGAAATATTATATTTGTAATAAGGACAAGGAGTGATGTCATAAATATTTTGTATATTTAATTTGTATAAAGTCTAAAAAGGTGGAACCCATGTGAAATGATAAGGTTTATCTTATCTTAAAAGATAAGCCTACATGTAAAGATAAGAGTTAAGGTATGGAATATGATTAGCCGAAAGAGATTTCCTATCCTATCTTAGAGATATGGTGGATAATCCTGAAAGTGTTATAAATAAAGAGGCCACCCCCTCATTTAGCATGGAATAAATTTGTAATAATTATTATATGAATAAAGGAGTCATTTTGACGGTATGTTAAGGAAGCCATTAAAATGTGTAACTGTGAAGTTTCTCCTAAAGTTACTGTTGGAAAGCAAGTGGTGTTGGTAAAACATGGAGTAATTCATGGGTGAGACTGTATCAATATCATGTTAATAATATAATTTATATTTTCATTTCAGATCATCATCATTCCTTTATATTATAGAAGCGTGGTATTATTGTGTTATCCTTGTTACTAGTGTTTCCAGATTACTACCACCAAACCAAAAGTTGTGCATTACTGAAATAATCACAGCATGAGGAGTTCCCATTGAAATATTATCGATGTCAAATTTCATTGTGAGTTCACATGCCTTGTTGGGTGAGTAAATTAAAATTTCTGCATAGAAGATCGTTTGGTATTTTCAATGAGCCCATGCGATACACATCTGTAGTAATTTTTTTGGCCTAAGTGACCAAATCCATTCAATACGTATGGTCAAACTACTTACATTCCCATACCAGGTTTTTCACAGGTTCTACAGTCCCACAGAGTAAAAGGAAGAACATGTGACTCACTGAAATATTCCAATGCCATTTCAACATCCCTTTTGCAGACATTTTGACTGTGCTCGGCCAAAAATGTGTCAGAAAAAAACGATTTACCTTTATGATTTGAAATATGACCACACATAATCTAAAGCTCTCATTCTAGTGCCTTCAAAACAATTAAAAATCTTGACACAAGTTGGAGTACGTGGAGAGGTAAGGAGAATACAGTAAATGTGAACTAATATCGACAAAGACCACTATGATAAAATGGAACAACTAATCAAGGATACCAATGCAGCTCTTGGGGTCTAAAGTGACAAGAGAAATGATAAGTCTGCGAGAGGTTGTCCAAAATATGTCAATCTTCATGAATGCCCACTCCACGACAAAGGCTGCATGCACAAAAAGGAGAAGGGACGTCTCAACCAAAACCAATGGGAAGAGAAAATTATTATTGTTTATTTAAAAAAACATTTTGGTTGGGCACTACATTTACCTCCCCTTTTAAGAGCATCATCCTCGATGTGACACAACACAAAAGTTGGAAGGATACATAAGCAAGAAGTCAATAATGACACATGTCATTTAACAAAACAACTTGTATGTACAATGTGACCACATGGGAACAAACTAATTTTGGAAATATCTTAAATTTTAATGTTCTATGAATATTAGCAATTTTTTTCCTTATTTCTCAATTATTATTTTATTTTATAGTATTTTTTTAATCTCAAAATCTTAGTATTCATTGTTTAAAATTTCAATTGTCTTATGTTTGTGGATGCCCAATGATGAAGCCTCAAGATTTCACACAAAAGTCAACCAACACAGACGACCCACGAGACATTTTTGCTACATACTTTCATGACTATATCACATCACAAGACCCTAATTCCACCATGGAAAGATAAACAAGTAGTCCACATAACCAAGAATTTCCAAATTTTTTGTCATAGGTGTATGCATGAGAAGATTAGCTATGTTAATAAACAAGAAACTAACTAAGTAGCTCCATGATCTAACTAAACCTATCATAAACATCATGATGAGTGCTAAACAAGATAACTTCTACAATAATGAATTAAACTAAAACACTATCATTTTATCTCTAACTACTCTATGATTACTTTAAACATAAGTTGAACCTAGTTAAACCTATGAGCAATCAAATTAAATTTTTTGTTTGCTTGAAAAGGAGGTGAAGAGGTCTCTCTAAAATGGCTACAAGGCTAAGTTAGATACCCTCCTACTAACCTACTATAAAGTTATAGATGTAAGATGGAGGAGTTTTAAAAATGGAGGATAGCCAAGATCAAATTCCTATTAGCTTGGCTAATGCAAATGATGTCTAATGCCAATATATCCAAATGTGAGAGATAAGGACTTATGAGTGAAGTTGTAAGTTTGAAGGGGAGGGGTGACCCTTCTATTTATAGATTTCCAAGTGAGAGGATGTTGAAATTTGGGTGCATGTGGGACTAAAGCTCAAAAATCACTTTTAGATTAGATTAGGCTAAACATGCTTTAGGTTTAGTTAAGGCTAGTTTTTTAGGCTAGTTAAAGTTGATTAGCAAGTGATTAGAGACTCATTGAGAGTTGGGAGGGGTTTGGATAATCAATTGTGACTGATAGATAGCCTACAAAGCCAATAGAAGTGTTCTAGAGAGAACTAGGGAGGTTCTGAATGGTCGAAAGGAGGAATGTTTAGCTAATAAGAGAGATATTAGCCAAATAAGTTGATTATAGGAGGAATACGATCGAGAAGGTGTCGTAAATGGGCATCCGAGAGTGCAGCGAAGAAGGGGAATTAATGAAGTGTCGTTAATCGGTTGAATGGGAGGAAATGCTAAGTGTAAGCATATTTTAGGTGTCTACATTTTCCCCTCTTTGAGGTGGCATAAGTAACGTCACTTCAAAGAAAGTAGACAAGCATAAATAAGTAGAAAATTTTTGAAGGGATAGAAGAAAAATGAGTAGAATGAAGGATGCCCCCTCGATTGTCGATGGGGTGATGAAAGAGGTTGATTGACGATTGAAAAGATGAAGGAAATAGATAGAAGATGAAGGGAAGAAAGGGAATATATAATAAAAGGAGTATGAGGAAGAGGGAATGAGATAACATCCATCCAATGCCTTTTAAACAACTTTATTTTCATCATATTGCTAGATATCTTCATCATTGGTCCTTATTAAAAAGAATGAACAAAAGTGTAGTATGACATGAAAAGCCATATACGAACAAATGTCCATTGCTAAAAACACCAACTCCATGCAACATAAAAATGTAATGCAATACAAGAAATTAAAAGATGCCTAACTCCATGCAACATACATAATGCAATGCAATACGAGAAAGTAAACAAGCTAACCTAACAGAGAAACAAGTACCATGTTTTTGTTATTGAGCTTCAGTTCCAACCTATTCGAATTAATGACAAGGGTTAATGATGGTTCCCCAAGCAAGGATACATGCGAGGAGAAAAATGGAGGACACTTCGGTCCTATGAAAAGCAATGTGCACTACTGAAACAATACTGTAAACTCGTTGTGCCCCGAGTACTGAGAGGAAGTAAGCAACCTAGCTTTTGTTGATGGAGGTAGATAAAGATGATCCACGAGTCGCACACATGAATAGGTGAGAACCAAAGAGCAACGTTTTAGTAGGATGATTTATATTGATTTTTAGAAGTTTTCTAAAACATATTTGAATGTTTTTGTGATTTTTCTAACATATTTGAATGTTTTTTGATTTTTCTAACATATTTGAATGTTTTTGTGATTTTCTAATATATTTGAATGCTTTTGATGATTTTGAAAGTTTTATGAAACTATATACAAGAAGACGAAGAAGCATGGATTCCCTAGCGATAAATGGGATGTACAAGGGCATAAGGCCACGTGCGTACGAGAAAGGTGAAGATGTAAAAATGCCCTAAGCAATTAGGTGGGAGTATTCAAAGGAAAACTCTTCATCTGTAGAAGTGGGACCCAAGGCCATTATGAATAAGTTCAAGATGATGATGAACGTAAACCAATGAAGTCTTGGGAAGAAGCAAGATGCCCCAGCGTAAGTTGGCCTAAAAGCACATGATAAAAGGAAAGAGAATTTTTTTTTTTTGTAAAAGGGACAAAAGTGTCCATAAACATGGAAAAAAACTAATCTTATACACATGGATGTTTTGAATGAAGTAGAAGAATGATGTGAATGATATGAATGTAGCTTAGAAGCCTCACGATGAAGAAGTGATTAGCCAAAGGCACAAATCGTGAGATGAGATATGGACTAGAGTAAGAGTCTGAACAAGGTCCAAAAAAGAGGCACTTGGTAACATACTAATCCTGCCTACTCATAGAGATCTAGTGTGTGCATGTGGAAATTTAATTACCTCTTGAAGGGAAGATTTAATAGACAACAAGTGAAGACACCCTAGCCAATGTGTAGGAATGATTTTTTTATAGGAGTTTTTGAAACATATTTGAATGTTTTGATTTTTCTAACATATTTGAATGTTTTGATGATTTTCAAAATTTTTCTAAAGATATATTTCAGAATTCTAAGAAGCGTGGATGCCTAGTGATAGATGGGATGTACATTATCAGGGTATAAGGCCACGTGCGTGTCGAGAAAGGTGAAGATGCAAAAAGCCTTTTACGATTAGGTGGGAGTATTCAAAGGAAAATCTTCACGGGTAGAAGCGGGACCCAAGGCCATTATGGATAGGTTCAACATGATAATGACCATAAACCAATGAAGTCTTTGGGAAGGAGCAAGGATGCCCCAAGCATAAGTTGGCCTAAAAGCACATGATAGAAAGGAAGGAGAAGATTGTTTTTGTGAAAAGGGACAAAGGTGTCCGAAAACATGGTAAAAAAGTAATCTTATACATATGGATGTTACGAATGAAGTAGAATAACGATGTGAATGATATGAATGTAGCTTAGAAGCCTCGAAATGAAGAAGTGATTAGAAAAAGGCACAAATCGTGAGGCGAGATATGGACTAAAGTAAGATTCTCAACAAGGTCCAAAAAAAGACAATTGGTAACATACTAATCCTGTTTATTCATAGAGATCCAGTGTGTGTATGTGGAATTTAATTACCTCTTGAAGGGAAGATTATATATACAAGTGAAGACACCCTAGCCAATGTGTAGGAATGATTTTTTTATAGGAGTTTTTAAAAACATTTTTGAATGTTTTGATTTTTCTAACATATTTGAATGTTTTTGATGATTTTTCAAAAGTTTTACGAAGCTATATACATGAATTCCAAGAAGAGTGGATGCCCTAGCGATAGATGGGATGTACTAGAGCATAAGGCCATGTGTGTATGAGAAAGGTGAAGATGTAAAAATTCCCCAGACGATTAAGTGGGAGTATTCAAAGGAAAAATCTTCACTTTGGTAGAAGCGGGACCCAAGGCCATTATGGATAGGTTCAACACAATGATGACCATAAACTAATGAAGTACTGGGAAGGAAGCAAGGATGCCCCGAAATAAAAACATAAGTTGGCCTAAAAGCACATGATAGAAAGGAAGGAGAAGATTGTTTTTGTGAAAGGGGAAAAAGGTGTCGAAAACATGGTAAAAAAGTAATCTTATACACATGTATGTTCTAAACAAAGTAGAAGAACGATGTGAATGATATGAATGTAGCTTAGAAGCCTCGCGATGAAGAAGTGATTAGAAAAAGGCACAAATCATGAGACGAGATATGGACTAAAGCAAGAGTCTGAATAAGGTCCAAAAAAGACACTTGGTAACATACTAATCCTGTTTACTCATAGAGATCCGGTGTGTGTACGTGGAATTTAATTACCTCTTGAAGGGAATATTTAATAGACAACAAGTGAAGACATCCTAGCCAATGTGTAGGAATGATTGATTGTGAAAGGCACGATTTTGTGAATGGATGGTGGAAGGATATCCATACATTACTCTGCTGTTGCCAGCAGGCGTCCATAGCCCCGACGAGATGCGTTTGATTCTAATCACAACATTTCTCTACTACCATTAGTCATCCATATCCCCATAGAGATTATTGGAAATACCCCAAGAGAGATTAATATATCAATTTTCTTTTTCTTTGCTAACTTTTAGCTTTTGATTGATTGATTTTGATTCTTTTTCTTTAAAACTTTACTTTCACTCTCTTGTTTGACAAGGGTTAAGAACCATAGATGGCTTGATGGAAGGAGGTGGAAGTGAATGTGATGATGACATTGGCTAGTGTCAAAAGTATGTACAAAATTTATTCACAAAAAAATTATTAGATGTTGATTGTGATAGGATCTCTAAGAGGTTAGTCATTCTTTAATTTACTAAGGTGATAAAAGACCAGAATTCAAATAGATACCATAGAGATAAATGTCACAAAATGTGTATGAATAGGATAACAAAATATCACCGAAGGGATGAAAATGGAAGGAAGACTTGCAGAGGAAGAGCAAGAAAGGTAAGAAAGAAACATCCATGTGTCGTAATACCTAATTGCAATGTTTGAATTTTTGTACCTTTACTTTTTAATGTTTTCTCATTTTTGTATTTTTGCATTTGTTTTTTATTTTTGGATTTTTTTTATAGTTTTAGGAGGTTGGGACTAACAAAGTCACTTTACGTGGTAAGATCCAATAACGATGTTTGCGACTTCATTGATAAGGGAGACTAGGCATGTTTTCTTAACAAGCGTAATATTTTCTTCGATTTCGATGATCGTGGTGAGCTCATACTCAACAAATGACTGAGATTTATCTTGAAACATGGATTTGGTATGTGAGATCTTGAGTTCCCTATCCATAGGTTTATGCACTTTGTGCCATACTTGATGGTTATGTTGATGTGTGTTCTTGAATCGCACTTGATTTACAATTTTAAGATTGTTCGAGTTGTTGGGGCTTTCAAGCTCTTGGAGGTTTTGATCTTAGCTTGATAATGAACTTGTTTGGGTTTCTTATAAGATGAAATGTGACTTGTTTGATCCCGAGAAGTGGGAGAAGAAAGTGAATGTTTATGATTGATGATAGGAATGAGAGAAATGATGGTGGGATTTCCCAGTCATTGGTAGAGGATGGAGAGGATACAATCCAAGAATTGAAGAGGATGGGCTATCAGGAGGTGAGCCACTAATAGAAGATGATGAAGGGATGCTAGAATATGGCCCTAAGATGGAAAAAGTTGGGCTATGAAGACATGGCCCAAGAATAGAATAATATGACAAAGGGATGCTAGGGCATGGCCCAAGTATAGATGAGGTGGGACTACCAGGAAGTGTCCCATAGATAGAAGAGGATTAAGGATTCTTGAGATGTGGCGTGAGAATAGAAGGTAATGGAGTATCGGGAGCTGATCCACAAGTAGAAAATGGAGGGATACTCGGGGTGGTCCTAGGATATAAGAAGATGACGGGATGCTCGGAGGTGACCCAAGGAGAGATTTTGATTGAGGAATGGTGATAGATAATGAATGATTTGTAACGAGAAGATAGGCCATGGCTCAATTTTGGACCTTGACATCTCATCATGCTCAAAATAAGGTGAAGATGGAAGAAAGAAGAATCAAGCTCCATGACCTTAGACTTTTCCTCTATGTTACGATAAAAGGAATTAACTTTTTTTCCCCGATACACGAGCATATCGAGTTCTAGAAAGAATCCTTGTTTGTAATCCTCTAGAGGGATATCGTCATGTACTCTGATTGTTTCTTGATTCTAGGAGAAATCAATTAGTAGAGGTTGTTGTTTTTTGTCCATAGAAGGTTAAATAGAAGAAAGCGTGTCGATAAGCGGGGACGATTGATTGATAGAAGAAGATTAGTCAAGAGAGGAAGTAGGATTGGTGGTAGGTGCCTCATGAATGGATTATTTGGATTTGGACTGAAGATGATGCAATGTAGGAGAGAAAATAGAATCACATAGCCATCCATTAATTTGTGATGTAGGAGTCAAGTTAGATGATTGAATAGAGGTAATCCGAGTCATGGAACACTTGACGAGAGGAAGAGGTCATTGAGGCAGTGATGAAGGAGGTCTACGAAGAAAGGGAGGACCGTGACTCAAGAAATGAATTACATTTTCAATTGATGAAACTTGGAGTCACATGATTCTTCAAAGGAGGAAGAATTCATTGAGGTGATTCGAAATAAAGGTCTGTGAAGGAAGGGAGGATTGTGATTCAATATTTGATCTAGGGGTATCCAAACAATAGTTAGGATCTGAGTCTTTAGAAGAAGAGTGGGAGTCTGAATGGTAGTTTGGATTTGAATTAGAAGAAGAAGAGTAGGGGGAACCTGAATAATAATTTGCATCGAAGCATCCAAACCATACCATCGGCCGTGAGTGAAGGTGGGGAGCAAGGTACATGAATGGGCTCTCTAGCATGAAGAAACAAACGAGGTTTAGTCATAATGGATATCTTTTGATTTGAATGCCTAAACCTAGGTTCCGTATTTTTGTAAGCATGAGGAACTGCGATAGTCGATCATTGTTAGCGTTGTTTAGGTGCAAATGCATAGACCTAGATAGTGTGATGGAACTCCTTCAAAGGGAAGGAAGTTACATGTTGATTCAAATGAAATCCAACTAGAAATTTTGTAAGTATGGATATGCGTGTGTGATTTTATGAAGAAAGTCTAAGGAAAATAGATATCGTGATGATGTGATCTCGATGACATTGAAAATAATTGTCCAAGAAAAATAAGTTTTCTGAGTGAATAATCCAAAGGAACAATCATGCAAGTGTGAAACACAAAGCCAATCAACGAGGAAATACACCCTATGTAAATGCATGTGAAAAATGATAGATAGATGCAAAGATGATCAACACAATGTCAATATTTACGTCAAGCTCGAAATGAACAAGGCATAAATATTAACAAAGGGTAGAGGTGACTTCAATCAAAGGATCTGATGATGTGTTCAAAACCAACAAGGCCAAATGTTAAAGGCGAGGTTTACAAATGTAAGCCACATAACCATACCAATTGGACATGTTAATCAAGCTTCACGAAGAAGTGACATATTAGTGGAAAAGTGGTATTGAAAGCGACACAAAAATTAGGTGACACCCATTAAGATTTGGAGCAATGTTTGAATTTAAACCAAGTCAAGGTATCTTGAGGATGTTGTTGAGAATGGAGCTTAATTGCTTCACAAGAAACTTGATTTTACATGTTACTGGTTACTGCGGTAACGGCGTCGGTCAATCTAGGTCAACAAGAATCCAGCGTCGGTTAGGTAATAGCTGAATTGTAGGTCGGAGTAGTAAAGCGGTGACGATTACATGTGATGCGAGTTTTTGTTTTTTTGACGAAAATTAGAATAAATCAATTATTTTAAAGATGATCTATTAATTGTAAAAGCAAAGTTAAGTTACCCAATATATATATGCATGCATGCATTGTATGAGGTTAGTAAGAGAATTAAGAGAAGGATTGAATTGGATCCTTAATTCTCCTAGATTGAGAGGATGAAGAAGAAGAAGAGAAAGAAAGAACAGGTTACATGAAGATAGAGTCTCCATGGAAAGGAGCTGAATAGAAGGAAATAATAGGTAGATCTGAATGGTGAGAAGAGGGTAACATATTCTACTGTATTTCCTTTGTATAGTTATTGTCTCATTATAATGGCTTGCATAATATGCAAAGCACGTAGCGTTTCTTCTTGTAGATCCACATGTTGGTGAGATCTTGTATTATAGATGCATGTAGATCTAGTCTTGTATTGTAGATCCATGAGATCATATTGTATTGTTGATCCTTGTAGATCTAGATATTATAAAGGAAGTTGTCTTCATGTTTACATAGGTTATGCGAGTGATGGAGAGACATACTTACTTCTTGGTGCACTGATCATAGTTGCACATATGGTAGATCCATGTGAGAGGTCTTGTTTACAAATCCACAAAGAACTTGGTAGCAGTTCAGAGATGCAGTAGTTCCTAGTTATGTAAGATTTGTTGGTGGTGTTTGGAGGCACAGTTGTAGTGCACTCATGGAGGTCCGTTTAGAGATTTGGAGGAGAGGAGATACTCTTGAAGAGATGCATTGTACTCTTGTATTGAAGAGTTGGTTTGTAATCTTGTTGTATTATATATATGAGATCTCTATCTTTGGTGGACGTAGCCCACATTGGGTGAACCATGGTACATGATGTGTTATGTGTGTGTACTTTATCTTGATTTGGATTATTCTAGTTTATACTTCCACTACTGTAGATTTTGGGGAATTGTTTAGATCCTGTGTGCATGATTAGTTTGTTATTAAATCATAGCACTATTCCACAGTCCCGAATTCCCAACAAGCGGTATCGAGAGCAAGGTTAGCTTGGTTATTTCGGAGAAAGGTTTTGCTTGATATATTGTTAGTGGTTTCTTGCGCAGTGTATGTGAGCAGGGGTTGTTTTTCTGATGAGAAGATCACGAAAGAGATTGAATCTCAAGCCCAGAGCCTGGAAGAGTAAGGTTCTTAGAAATTACAGTGACCAGCATCGATTAAGTGAAGCCCGCGCCCGGCAGGTGACCGTTGTCGGTTCTGAGTAACTTGTGGTTGTTTACGGGTGACCACTACGGTCGATTCTTGGGTAGCCTAGTTATAAACAAAAAATCACGAGATCTAGAGAATTGAGAAGATGTATTGAATGTATCTTGTTTCTTGAGGTGTCCACAGTTCTTGGAGGCATAAGCATGTTGGTTAGATTATAGATCCGATTATTGAGGTATGGTTTTATCTTGGTATTGCGGTGCTTATGTTATTTTAGTTGCACATGCATGTTTTGGGATTGCGAGATCTAGATCGAGAATGAGATAGAGGAGTAGTTATGCATCCTTGAAGTACGATTAGATGCACAAGCCTCATAGAGAGGTAGAATATAATAACATAGAATGAAGACGGGGCTTCCATCGAGAGAGGCAAGTGCCGGTTAAAGATACGGTTGAGTATCTTGGTGTTTAGTAAGGTGATGTGTTTCATCTTGGTGCGATTTTTATTACATGTATCGGGGAAAATTTTAGTGGCGAATATTCGTAATATGGCGAATATTCCATTTTTGAAAATTTTGAAAAGGTGAATTTTGTGGCGCGGGTTCGGTGACTGTTTGCCTAGAAGTTACGCTTTAATTTTTTTAGGGAATTCGGCTTTGCCTACCCTTGAAAAATATCACCTATATAATCCTAGATTATTTTCCGGGTAGAACACTTCTACTTCACATTTGTTAATAATATGATATATCTGTGTTGTAGATGCGCGATAAGGGTAAGTTATTGACGCGCGATAAGGAGGGTTTGCGGACGCATGACAATTGGGTTATTTGTTGGCGTGTGACAGCGACGGATGCGATAGTTGACGTGTGACAAGGAGGTACTGCAGATATTGACGCATAGTAGACGCATGACAAAGAGTTTGTTGATGAGTGACACAGATTTTTTTGATGCGCAAAGCGAAGGGTGGAGGCTCCAAATGCGCAACAGGGAGATTTCTTTGTCATGCATCAAAAATGCATTGACGCGTGCGTCAAAATACCTCATTGACGGCGTGTCAATAGACCTCATCGTGTGCGTGTCAACAACCTTGTTGATGCGCATCAAAGAGTGCATTGGCGCACATCAATGAGGGTTATTTGTTGATGCGTGACGGCGAATAGTTGATGTGAAACAAAGAGTACAATAGATATTGACACATAACGGAGCGCTTACGAAAAAGAGTTTGTTGACACGTGACATAGAGATTTTTTCGATGAGAAAGCAGAGGTCGGAGGCTGCAGACGCGCGACGGGATATTTTGTTATCGCACATCAAAAAAATGCATTGGCGCTGCGTCGATGCATTTTTTGGCGTGTGACAAAAAAATCTCCGTCATGCGCGTCTGCAAACCTTATCACACCACTTGACAATCAGTTGAAATTTTTTCATACAACCCCCAAAAATTAAGCCTTACCGTGAAACAAGTTCCGGGATATTCGCAAGTATTTTCCACCTCCGATTTCCAAGAGGTCTCTTAAAATGAACCCTGGCATGTATGATTGTTGTTAAGTTTTTGTGTAAGGTTGGGTGCTTCTTGAAATGAATGGCTCAACACAACTATTAGATTTGGTTAAAGTAGGCACTTGTTTTGTTAGTTCCAGCAGCTTACCGATGTTGATCGGGGAACCAACATTAGTCATAGAGGGTAACCAAAGGTATTGGTTAGTGAGCGTGGTTGATCTCTGTGATAATGAGTTTACACAAGGTTTCTTATAGTAGAAGAGGGCATGGTTGGTTCAATGTCCTATTTTGGAGGATCTGGTTTCTGGCACAGTGTGTACATGGAGAAATAATGTTGATCACTTCAATGTTTGGATCAGAAAGAGGATGGATTTGGCTTGGTTAGTCTAGTGAGACTTTGGGTCAAGTATCTCTATATGGTTCATGTTTTATTTATTTCTTTTGGAGCAACTGATATTATTTTTGGATAGTGTGCACATATTTACACCATGTTTTTGGTGTTGTTTGAATTTTAATTCTGGTTGTGTGGAATCTTGAGGAAAATGATATCTAGTCTAAGGATTAGATCCTCAATAAAAATTCATGGTTAGATACGGTTGCGAGTAATGAAAGATGTTGAGTACGCAAGATGAAAAGAATTTGATTCACTTACTTCACAAGAAGTCCAAAATTATGTGATGTATGATTATTATTTGATAAGAAGGGAATCATTTTTATATTTTCTTTCATCTGGTTTTATTTCTCACTAACATATTAGCTTTTGAGCTTGGTGTTAGAGGCGGTGCGGGGATTTCATTTTCGGTGGGAAAAATCCATGGTTGTTGGCATTGCAAGATTGGATACATGATGCACATGTAGAGTGAGAGGAGATTGCTACTATTCAGAGTGGCAGAGGCACTAGTTGGTTTTAGAGGGCAGTCATGGATTTGCAGGTATATTGAGTTTATTACTTTTTGATGTCACTTCTGGTTTATTTTGTGGTGCCTAGATATCCCTATGGGATGGTAGTTGATGGTTTATTCGGTTGGTTTTAGATGACAAAGCAATTTTTTAAAGTTTTAAGGGTTAAAAGAGAAAATCAAGTTCTGAGAGACCGGTGTTGGTTAGGATTAACCATGGCCAGTCATCTAATGTCGTGGTCGGTTAGGAAGTGACCAGTTTTAGTTAAGAAGCGTGGTTGGTTTGGTCACAGTTTGACATCAGTGTTTATTTACCATTTTTAGATGGTGCCCTTGTTTTGCTTTCATCTTGGTTTGGTTTGTGCAGTATGTTGATGACATGTTTGTTGGTATTTGCACTTGGTATTAGTTGCATGGTTTAGCATGGTTGTTTGTTATTGACATTGATGAGCACATGATTCATATATTGCTTTGGAGTTATTCGGTGAGAGACTTGGCACTTCTGGAGAGCCTGATGATATGGATGGATGTATAGGTGAGTTTATACATGTGGATAGATTCAATTTTCTGAGTCTATGATGATGCAAATGTTTGATTTGCACATGGATGCTTATGAGCATAGTTTAGATGCCTTGAGCATGAGTAGGGGATGTTTTTATTTCCTCATATTACTATGTTACTCCTTGATAGATATGTTATCTATGGATGGTTGTCTTGGACATGCTAGTTGTTTATGCATGGTTGGATTTGCAGATTGTAGTGTTTGGATTTCTTTGAGTTATGCACGCGTTTGTGGATTGATCACCCACTATTACATGTAGAACTCATTCAGGGTTGGTTTTATCTGGGATATTGTTTTGCTTTCGCATATTCCAGTTTGACTTGTCTTTGGACAGTTGCATTGGTGGTTGCATGGAGATATGGATATATGGATGGACAACATGATTGGTTTTACAGGTATGGCTATGGTTACAGTTGAAGCTCAATACTTGATTTGAGTGGGAGATCTTATAGGTGTGTTACTCATGATGGCTTGGTTGCATGAGAGGCTTGGTGTTATGATTCAGTGGGAGCTTAATGTATGGATAGCTCGATTATCACGGATCAGTTGTAGCTTCGTGGTGGTTTGGTAAGTCATGTTTTTATCTTCTTGGTTTGAGAAGATGGTTTGATCTTCCTGGTTTTATTTTTGAGAGAATTGTTGAAGGAAAGAATAGATGGTCTTCATAGTGTGTAGAGGACAATGATGTACAAGTATAGGTACAAAGATTCAACAATTTATCTCCAAGTGGGAGATTGTTGAGAATGGAGCTTAATTGCTTCACAAGAAACTTGATTTTACATGTTATTAGTTCTGATAGTAACCGACATTGGTTAGGGTTTAACCAGCATCGGCCAAGGTTAACCAAAATCGGTCGATCTAGGCTAGAAGTGACCGGTGCAGCGTCGGCGATATGGCGTGCGAAGTTACTGTGTGGCGTAGTTTTGTTTTTGACAAAAATTAGAATAAATCAATTATTTTAAAGATGATTTATTGATTATAAAAGAAAAGTTAAGTTACCCAAAATAGATATATATGCATGCATGCATTGTATGAGGGTAAGTAAGAGAATTAAGAGAAGGATTGAATTAGATCCTTGATTCTCCTAGATTGAGAGGATGAAGAAGAAGAAGAGAAAGAAAGAACATGTTACATGAAGACAAAGTCTCCATGGAAAGGAGCTGAATAGAAGGAAATAGTAGGTACATCTAAATGGTGAGAAGAGGGTAACATCTTCTACTATATTTCCTTTGTATAGTTATTTTCTCATTGTAATTGCTTGTATAGTATGCAAATCACATAGAGTTTCTTCTTGTAGATCCACATGTTAGTGAGATCTTGTATTATAGATCCATGTAGATCTAGTCTTGTATTATAGATCCATGAGATCATATAGTATTGTTGATCCATATAGATCTAGATATTGTAGAGGAGGTTGTCTTCATGTTTGCACAAGTTATGCAGTGATGGAGAGACATACTTAATTTTTGGTGCATAATCATAGTTGCACATATGGTAGACCCATGTGAGAGGTCTTGTTTGCAAATCCATAGAGAAATTGGTAGCAGTTCAGAGATGCAGTAGTTCCTGGTTATGTCGGATCTGCTGGGTGGTGTTTGGAGGCACGGTTGTAGTGCACTCATAGAGATCCGTTTAGAGATCAAGAGAGAGGAGATACTCTTGGAGAGATACATTGTACTATTGTATTGAAGAGTTGGTTTGTACTCTTGTTGTATTATATATATGAGATATCTATCTTTGGTGGACATAGCCCACATTGGGTGAACCACGGTACATGATGTGTTATGTGTGTATACTTTGTCTTGATTTGGATTATTCTAGTTTATACTTCCACTACTGTAGATTTTGGGGAATTGTTTAGATCATGTGTGCATGATTTTGTTTGTTATTAAATCATAACACTATTCCTCGATCCCAAAATTCTCAACATATGTGTTAAAATGTGTGTAGTGTAACACCACAATGTGGATACTTAGATCATGTTTACAAAAATGCGACATAAGTATCTTAATTGTGTCGAGATAATGCAAACAAGGTAACACGTCAAAGGGAGATCAAATGATGAATCAATCCTAACTATGATGATGATCTTGAAATCAAGATCAAGTGGCCATCAAAGATATGAGGACGCATCCACACACTTTAGACATTTAACAACTCAGCCACAAACATGGATGAGCGTAAATGGACAAAAAAGTGGTGAACACTATCTATGACAACACTCCTGAAAGATGCCTTCTCTTGTCCCAAATGGGCAGCAAGAATGCAAAGGTGTAGATCAAAAATATGGAAATAAACTAAGCGTTACTTGGGCAGAGTTTCACCTCATCCGAAGGTAAGAAAGAAACCAAGATAAGTAACATGTTGTAAACTCCGTGATGAGATACACTTAGATCTAACTTAAATGGATTCGTTACCGTGTTTGAAAAACAAGGCTTTGAATCCAAACAAGTTATCACTTCATGATGGCCAAGACGTGATAATGGACTAGTAAAGTGGGCTCCAAGACAGAATTACCTCCTTAATAAGTTCTCTCAACTAGGTGTTAAAAGTTGTCTTATAAGCGAGCTCGATTTACCCAAAAAGTGCAATGACTAAATTGGGAGTATCTTGGCTTTACTTTACCCCCTTGAAGCACAGTGGGCAATAAATGCATCCACGTGTACTCTCATTGGGGTCACCATACAGATAACTAGTAATGCTAACTCACAAGGAAAAACTAGTCAAGTGGGTAAGCGGAGTGCTTCCTGTTTCATCCACGAGGTTACTTAGCGGTGGATTAATTTAGGGTTCCTGGAACCACCCCCATTTTTGTAGCTTAAGGCATTATGCCAAAGGGGTTATGTTCCAATTAAGTGGATAGGGATGTACCCTTTTCCGAAACTTGTAATACAGTGTGATGAAAGTGGTGTGTTTTTATCTTTTTAACTTAAATGTGGTTTTAAGTAGCACACCATTTGACAACCTACATGAAAACATGTGTATTAGAGGGTTTGTATTGTTTGGTTTTGATGTCTTTCTTTGACAAGTGATTTTGGTCCTACATACCAAGGTTAGTAATTTTCCAAAATGTCATACAAAGGAGATAAGATGTTGTTTTTGATTTCCTAGATCATCCTAAGACGCAAGGAAAGAGCATACACAACAAGGTATCTCACTCAAATTTTCAATAAATGAAAAATTCCTAAGTACAATACGAAAAATATTTCTTTTTAACCAATTTTGAAAGCTAAATAAACCATTTTGTAAGTATGAAGAAAGTGATGAAATGTTTCTAATTCCCAAGATCACCTAGAAAGGCGCGAGAGAAGAGCATACGCGTTTCAAATTTTCACAAATGAAGATGCAAATGTTTTTAAACAAGTCGAAGTCTGAAATAAATTGATAAAGAGGAAACTTGTAAACCACTATTAGAACCTTGCAAAAGTTAGAAAACCAAGAAAATTGTAAAATTCTATAAATCTATTTTTAGCAAATTTTTAATAGTTTTAATATTTTGCATTTTGGAGGTCTCCTAGGGCACTTTGGGAGTTTTTGTGATAGAAGTAACTATACTAAAGGTATATTATATTTGGAAGTTCCCTCGTAAATTATGATTTGTTATCTTTCTGATGCCTATTCAAACTCGAAAACGGCTTAACGAGTCAAAAAATATGCTCAAAACAAGGAGCATTAAAAATAAAATGAATGGATCCAGACTACACAGACACTGTGCGTCAGTAATGACACATGCATGCCTGACCAATGGATACATGACTTAACCAACACAAACACGTGCAAGGTAAAAATGCAAAGAGGGGTAACACTTATGTGGCGTTTCGATAGGTATGCTAGGGTTTCAACATGGACCCACCTATCTCGCGAGATACGCCTTGACAAAATTTAGTAAATCCACAAATATAGCAAAATACACCAACGCGCATAGAGACACGTATATATGTAATAGTTAAAGGAGACGCGGGTATTTCAAAAGTGATGCATACTAGGTAAAATGACAGTTTTACATAGTGAGGTCATATACAACAACGCGTCCCAGATACATAGAGATGCATGCTAGCCGACGTAGAACACGTATGGTTCAATGGTTACATGCCCCTTTGAAAAAATGACACGGCGAGTAGAGTTCGACCAGACAAGTGCGCACTGTTTGGGGTGCACGCAGTTTGACGGAGACACATCCCTCTTTGGCGCACACACGTACTTGTCGCCAAAAGTGACACGATCGAGCGTGAGAATCAACAAGTGACTCTTCCAGCGCACCCGACCTCCCGAGGAGTCGTGCGAGACAACCAAGTGGGGGTAGAATATGTGTTGGATTCAGACAAACTAGTTAGGCAGTCTAATGTCTTCGACACGCACTAGTGGAATTTGCGAATCTAAGGCAAAGAAGGCCCTTCTAACTTGGACTGGTGTGATAGATCGATCAGCAAGGATGACTGCTCGAAGGCTCCAATCAATATCGAGCTCTGGCGTGATTCGATCTATGGGTTGCGGAATACGTGGAAAATGACCCAGGATAGTTTCGTGTATATCTCCTGATAAGGTCATATAGTGGATGATGAATATAATTGACTCTACGGATGATTTTCTGGCCTAGTCCAGAATTCCCTAGCTTCGTTAGCCGCTATATCTAGTAAGGACAGTTGTTCGATGATGATAGGTGGAAGTGGAGTGGACCTGAATACCAAGGTGCGTAGGCTAGTGTTTATATCTAATTGACTTGTGGACTCGTTGGGTGCAGTGGGATCGTGGATCGCAACCATAGACTCTTGGTTGTTGCAGTCCTATTATGGTCATACGCGGGGTCAAGTTCTAACCCCCAGTATCCGGTAATCGTATGCTTTCTTAGCTTCATGTTTAGAATCAACTTGAGTTGTGCAATCTTCTCGAATACCTCACGGGCGTTCTTACTGCAACCCTGGATTCTTAAGTGGTATCTATATCTACAAGGGTGTCTCAGTAATGCATTTGTGGAACTAAAGGATCGCACCCGAATGTTTGTTCTCTTTCGAGCCCTTCTACGAGTCATGTGGATGTTTTCTAGGGTAATGTAGTTTGGGTGACTTGACCAAAACACATGTGCTTGAGTCGTCTTCTATGTTTAATCCTCTTAACGAGGCGATCGGTTGTAAATGCTGTGGTTGTTCGGAATACTTGTATCCCGAGATTTTGGTCTATGTCAACTATTGCTTTGTGACGAGGTTTGGTTGAGGCACGATTGGCTCAAATATATATTCCCTAGGCTCTTGAGGTCCCGTGATTGTCATACGAAACAAAATGCAAATCTAACTGTAACGAAACAAATTCTAACTACGTGAAATAAATCTAACATATATAACTTTTATTCTTCTAAGAAATCTTTTAACAATTTTAAGGAAAGCAAACTATTTTAAGCGTATCTAGAAATAATAACTAAACAATAATTTAAAACAGACAAGATAACCGAGTGTAGTTATTTGCCTGTGCGATTTGTAGAATTATTCTAAATAAATAAAATAGCTTGTCTAATCTACCTGCAAGATTCTCGATCCTACCTCAGAAGTGAGGAGTGAATCATAGTTTCTCAGAAACTATCAATCCCCACAGCTTCCCTGGCAATATCGAGAATAGAATTTACTGAAATAAAGCAATTAACTACTCTATTTGATATGATTCTGACTAGAACTTTGAAATTTAAAACCTGGATTCCGCAGAACAGTGGCGAATCCGATGGTGTGTGTGATCTCGTCCCCTCAGTATGATCTCCTCGTTCTTTCATGTTCACGTGGATCCAGAAAAGCGTGTAATGCTAGCACCGATAGGAGTAGATTTTGGGATAAGGACAGCTCAGAATGCAGACCGAAAATGCGAGTAGGAGAGGATAGCGCAAAGTCTGAGCTTGGCTTATGCGATTCCTAGCGGGATTTTCTTTGCGAGTCATGCAATATGAAGCGACCGAACACTGCGTAACTATCCTATACGAAGAGCAAAACCTACAACTTTAATGGCTTCCTAAGCTATTCTGTTCCAATGGATTGGATAAAACAAAGACACTGTTTGCACAAGTTGGATATGTGGCTTACCAACAGCTGAATAAAGCTAACCAGGCATATAATGAATTGAACTAAGAACTCCAAGACACAATGAAAATCAAATCTACAGCAAAGAGAAATTCAGAGGCAAGCTTCTAACTGGATTAGATGAAATGACAAAGATTGCTACACAAGATGGAGTCTGTGGCTTACCAACAGCTGAGCAATCTAACTAGAGATGCAAGTGAATTCAAGCTAAGGCCTCTAAACAAGCTAACTAGCTAAAACACTAAAATGAGGAAATGAGAGCAAAGATCAAACTTCAAAATCCAGCCAAGCTTCAGACCAAAAACTCCAGACCATTTGCATGTGCACAAACCATGCATTTATAGGAATTCAAACACCCAAAAACCAAAACCAAATTGAACTCCTAAACAATAAACAAAGGAAAAACACTATTCCAGGGGACCAAAAACATAAATGCATGCTCAAGTCGGCAAGGAAAAGCTGGTGAATCGTGATATTTCACGCGAGTCGCGTCAAAAGAGTGTTTTGGAAAATGCGCACAGGACCGCCGCTCCGGCGCGGGCGGCGGTTATAGGACCATCGCCACGATCGGGCGGCGGTTTCATCACTGAAGATCAAAAGGCCAAGGAAAGAGGGAAAAAAAAGGGAAACAAAGGGTGCGGGGGCTAAGCGGGGCATGTGGGATGTTAACGCATACTCCGAGGGCTTTTCCGGATCCCGAACACCTTGCGAGGAGACCTGTATCATCATCGGGGCACTTGTTACACTTTGTTCCATGCACACGATACCTTACAATTTTGGGTACGCATATTTAGTAAATCCACAGTATAGCAAAATACACCAACGCGCATAGAGACATGTATATATGTAATAGTTAAAGGAGACGCGCGTGTATTTCAAAAGTGATGCATGCTAGGTAAAATGACAGTTTTACATAGTGAGGTCATATACAACAATGCGTCCAGATACATAGAGATGTGTGCCAGCCGATGTAGACACGTATGGTTCAATGGTTACATGCCCCTTTGAAAAAATGACTTGACAGTGGAGAGTTCGACCAGACAAGTGCGCACCTGTTTCGACGGGTGCACGCAGAGTTACGCGGAGACACATCCCTCTCGACGCACACACGCACTACCTGAAAAACCTGCAAAAAACACGGAAATGATTTTTGAAAGCCAACAAGTTATTTGTTAGTACAAGAAAATCATTTCTAACCTTAACCCACAAAATGACTATAAACAAAGATGATTTAACCCCTTTAAGAAATGGAAACAAGCAAATAACAAGCTTTTTTTTTCTAAAAAGATGAAAAATGGGCTAAAAAAGCTTGAAAGAGGCCTCCATTAATGGAGTAGGGACTTCTTGTCCCACCAGGCATGCCAAATGTATGCATGAGAAGATTAGTTATGTTAATAAACAAGAAACTAACTAAGTAGCTCCATGATCTAACTAAACCTATCATAAACATCAAGATGAGTGCTAAACAAGATAACTTCTACAATAATGAATTAAACTAAAACACTATCATTTTATCTCTAACTACTCTATGATTACTTAAAACATAAATTGAACCTAGTTAAACCTATGAGCAATCAAATTAGATTTGTTGTTTGCTTCAATGGAGGTGAAGAGGTCTCTCTAAAATGGATACAAGGCCAAGTTAGATACCCTCCTACTAACCTACTATGAAGTTATGGATGCAAGATGGAGGAGCTTCAACAATGGAGGATAGCCAAGATCAAATGCCTATTAGCTTGGCTAATGCAAATGAGGTCTAATGCCAATATCTCCAAATGTGAGAGAGAAGGACTTGTGAGTGAAGTTGTAAGTTTGAAAGGGAGGGGTGACCCTTCTATTTATAGATTTCCAAATGAGAGGATGTTGAACTTTGGGTGCATGTGGGACTAAAGCTCAAAAATCACTTTTAGATTAGATTAGGATAAACATGATTTAGGCTTAGTTAAGCTAGGTTTAGGCTAGTTAACTAGGGTTAGCCAAATAAGTTGATTATAGGAGGAATACGATCGAGAAGGTGTCATAAATTGGCATCAGAGAGTGGAACGAAGAAGGGGAATTAACGAAGTGTCGTTAATCAGTTGAATGGGAGGAAATGCTAAGTGTAAGCATATTTTAGGTGTCTATAATAGGCATAGATCTAACACACACATGTAACTAACAAACAATGAATCATCACACTCAAACATAGGAAAATGGTAGAACATGATCCAAAAATAATGATTGTACTCAAATAGTGCGAAGAAAATATCCAATAGTCCATACCAACCAAGGGGAGCGTTAAGCGTCAACCATAACAATGTGTAATAAGACTCACAAGAGTACACATAACTCATAAAACCAACTCCACACATCACAAAACATCATGAAACAGAAAGAATCATAGTGCCATAACCAAGCCAGGTCGCTCAACCATAGAGCCCCATCAAGAATATCATGTCACTCAACCATAAAATTCCATCAAGAATACATGTCACTCAACCATAGAGTGACATCGATAACATCAAGTCACTCAACCATAGAGTGTCATCAAGAATATCGGGTCACTCAACCATAGAGTCCCATCTCCTTTCTCCATATAATGAGGTTGGGTCACCCTATGGCCCTGGGCACATAGAACCCTATCACCCCTAACCCAAGTGACATAATAACTCATGGTTTAACAACCCGCTAGTTATCTGTAACTCCTTGGGGCATTACAACAAATTGGGTCATAGGTCCAACCACTCCATGGTGAATCCCATGACCCTATTCCAACACATTACGACATTAGAACCAACATAAAAATCCGTCTCAAATGCCAAGTGAAAAAATCTCAAGCCTTGGGCAAGGCTATAAAACTTTTAAACATGAAAAGAAAGTTTAAAACTAAGAAAAACAAATGGCTAATTAGCCATAGTTAGTGCAAAAATCTGCATGTTAGTGCAACAACCAAATAAAATGCCCAAAATATAAGAACACATCAATCAAGAAAACTATTAGTTCTGACAAGAAAAGAGATAATGATCAATTTACGAATAAAATATGTATTGAGAAATAACACATTACAATCACTATGTGGCCTCATACGACCACCAAAGGGGTACTCATCAAGTTGTTGACACTCGGATGTCAAGCCTTAGCTCGTAAAAATATACATGTAACCAGAAATGAGTATATCAAATAATGTAACTGTTATCATCTCTTCTGAATCATCCCTCCATACTCCCACAAGGCTCAACATAGTCAAAATCACATAGGATTGTTTGATGGACAACCCAATAGGAAAGAGCGAGGGGACACTAGTTTGCATAAGTTGAGCCTAAGGTGGTGCACACCCACAATATATTGAGCAAGATCAAAGTATACTAAATAGAAGTGGGGTTTTCAGTCTATATAAGACTCCACTTCCTCACTCATACTCAGCTCAATATTATGAAAACTTGGTTCACACCTCCTCTCTCCACACATATAATCTTAACGATTGCTTCCTTAGTGTCTTCTAGTCAAGGTTCACAACATAACACATAACTACATCACTAACACAATGGTGATTCACACATATTAACCATATCATATTACGCATGGTATATACATAGGGTATAACAAAATCATTACTTTCATAGGTTATGATACATCACTTTTCCACATAATGCACCTAAGGTGCAAGTACTGTAAAATAGGGGTCATGTGATCACCATATGACCCTAATTCACGACATGAACCATCACATATTACATGAATTATATGTATGATGAAAACAATGGATAACATTACAACATACAATCAATTGCAATACAACATGGTGACACACACGATTCATCACAACATGGTGGCGACATCACAATAAAATCCAATTCACTATACACCAATTTTTTCATGCAACACATCAACACACCTTCATATCACATAATAACAAAACACTCCAACACTCTGTAATCTGTAATAAAATTCTTTTCATGCACAAAAGTGACACATCACATGTGAACTCCTCATTGAGTCCACAAAAAGGAGAGTGAATACTCTCATCACAAACACATCAACATGATAAAAATACACACTAAGTGACATGCACAACATGTGCGTTCATAATATCACAATTAAAAAGTTATTCACATCACAACATAAATCACACTATTCTTCCCATCTCCACTACCACTATGCAATATCATCACAACTCCAATCTATCCCGAGAGGTTTGAGAGCATAAACCTCCACTCGATACCATACGTAACGCCCACATTTTACACACACCAAAAATACAATGAGTAATAATAGGATAATGTTTTTTTGTTTACATTGCTTGATACATAACATCACATAGGATCCAAATAAAGAAACTCGACATCACGTAGGACACTTACATAAATATGAACCCACTCATACAATAGGATAACATAGGGTACACATCAATGTCTTACTCAAATGATGTAAACTAGGACAATGAACCAATTACAGTAAGAAACACAAGATAGGCATACTCCATGACATGGCCTTTTCAAGGTTTACATATTCATTACATTTAAATTTTCATTGTATGACCTTATTCAACAAGTATTAAACACATAAGGTTTAAAATTTCCTATTTTTCAAACTTCAATTACTTTATTTTGTAGAGCATTAGTCTTTAATGGAGAATGTGTGGTTGGTTCCTTTCTCCAATTCCATTAGTTATCCATAGCTCATTTGTTAAATAAATTCATTTTAAACAAATATGAGTCTCCTAATATTCAATTCTTATGTTAAAGGTTTGTTTCTCAAAAAATGTTTGGTTAACTATAATTGTTTGAAGAACAAATAACATGGGACCCTTCATTCCTTTACAACTAGGCTACATGTTTTTGTTTAACATTTCACCTATACCAGTTCCTTTAGAATTTTCTCGTTCCTCTTATGGAAATAACTTTATATAGCTTGATTGTGATTAGGAACATGGATACACACATGCACCTTCTAATATTTGACTTAATGATTTGTTTGAGAGATTCGTGTTTACTTGGTTTGGAAAAATGCTCTTGTTACAAGGAGGAAAATTTCACAGAAGAAAAAAGAAGGTTACTAGATCAATAGAAAACCTATCCCGAGTTCATTTCATAGCATTGTTTGGTACTAACATCACACTCTTTTCATTTTCAAGTTATTACAACCAACTATGTAGGTTAACTACTTAAGTTGTATCATTCTTGATTCATAATCCGTTGCTCCAATTAGGAATTCATATTTTCACAATCATATTGTGCATGGAAGGGTACATTACACTTGTGTTCCCATTATAGAGATTTTTCTTTGAATTTAAGTGACAAATTTCACATTTCAAACTACTTTTGTTTCATCATCTTAAGGATTTACTCTAATAGCAATGGGTTAATTACATGTTTCGACCATAAATTATACTTCCTAAGTGATCCTAGGTTTAATATATTCCTATCTACACCAAGGGTTCTACTAACTTTTACAAGTCCAACTAGAGTGCAATTTCCTTAACTCACAAGACCTTGGCTACAACTGAAAGTTATCCCATTCTCAAGGCTACATTTTATTATTTCATTAACATAATTTTTTGATACATTTTATGCAAACAAAGCATGTGATCATGCATCATATTTGGTTTTTTTATTTATTAGGTTGTTGTATTAGTCGTGGAACTCTACTTTATTACATTCATTTTATGATCACATTTGACATTTTAGTTTGTTTATACATTTCTCAATGGCATACCATATTTTGTAGCGTTCATTCCTTAGTTTAATCTTATTTACCCTTTTACTAAATAAATTTACATGGTTACTTTGGTCTGTATTAACATCATTTTTGAACAAATGTAATACCTATGATATGTAACACTTAGGGATTTAAGACTACAAGGATTACGACCTCATACAAGATAACTCATTTCATGCTCTTAAACACACAATTATTAAGTGTATATTGCAAGAGATTCATCCCAAATAATCTTAAGCATTACAAAAGCCTCCTAAGGACCTATTTCAATTGTTGGGTAAATACACAAGTAAATTGAAATGTAGTCTCCACTCACATAATTTAGATCTCACAAGGGATCAATCATAGGTACAACCACCAACTATCTTGTAAGGATTTGGCCACCCACTAGGGTACGAAGGGAAAATTATGTAGTAGGGGGTTAAACTTATTCATGATATGGTCATACCTACAACAAAAAGACATGATCACCTCACTCATCCCAATATGATAGGTTTCAAAGCGTAAAATCATCACCTCATCAAATATTCAAGTAAAAGGTCCTTAATAAGATGTCTTAGGTGTGAAACAAAGAGATGATTAATGAGGTCAGAGTATTTTATTAACACGATCAATGTTTTATACCCTGGAAAAGGGACTCCTATGGGGGGAGGAAGTAAAATAGGCATTATAACTTGTTCATTTATTTTTGTTAGTTTTGATGAGAGGAGATTCTACCTAGCATTGTGGGTGCTAAGGAAATATACCAATAATTAACATATAAAAATATTAGTTTAATATCTTTATAACATAGGTACAACATTGAGTACAACTTCACATCGAATTCGACACTATAAAATATTGCCACATTGGTATTCCCTTTCAAAATGTACAAAGAAAAATTCTTGAACAACAATACATATCATTATTCTATGGTAATACATGTATTAAAAGATAAGTATAATTCTATAATGACAACTCATTAATTATAACATATCACATCAAGAAAAATTCCTCTTGTTCGGAGTACCTGCAACAACACACGTTGCGTCGATCCTAGGACTAGTATGGAAATCCCCTACAATCAAGCACAAAATAATGCATTCATCATTTCAAGAAATTCAATGAAGGAGAGAGAGAGGAGAGAGAGAGAGAGAGAGAGAGAGAGAGGATAATTTCGTCACACATTCACACTTTCTCATTCCTTTGTACTCTTTTTTTTCCTTTTTCGATTCTAGATAGTGTCGGTAAGAAAAGAAAAAGTCTAGAACTCATTTTTCTTTTCTATTCACCATATCATAACCACATTCATCATGTATACATTTTTAACCCGTTTATATTTTCAAACCAATCAACATTTCATAATTATTTCCAAAGAGAGAGAATGAAATAAAAAGAAAACATTATAATTTTGAAACCATTTATACAAGAAATTGACCAACTCATAATCCATAAAGTATGAAACAACATTTAAAAATGTTCCATGAGTTGTTAGAAGTCAAACAAATCCTTTAGAAGGTTGGTTGATCTAAAGTTTCAATTTTGTGAAAGCTAGCTGAAACGGTTAAAGTGCTTATACACTAGGCCTTGAACACGCTCGTTTTAACTTCAAACACAATGTTCAATGATTTCTTATTACTTACATATACACAAAGAATTCATCACATCCAATAGATTGCGATTATGACGATCATGGCTCAAGACACCAAGGTAAATCTAGGGTTGTTTATTATAGCAGTTTCATAACTCTTGTCGCACAACGAACAGTGGGCCCTAAAACCAATTTACAAAAGCAACGTCCAAAATCATTTTTGTTGAACCGATAGTTGGTTACAATTCTCATGTCATAGACTAAAGACCTAGGTGGAGGTGGTTTTCTGTTTCTCCCAATCGAAATGCCAAAAGCACATCAAAACTAACCTCATTTTAGTAAGCGGAGAATGTTGCAACTATGACTGAAATGTTAAATGGCTTCAAGGCTCGTCATGTTAAGGTATCAAAATAGATTCCTTAGGTTGGTTAAGGGTCTTTTAGATGTCCTAGGTCAACATGGATCATGTAAGAGACTTTAAGATTTTTTTGTACGACTTGGATTGGCGCCCCATGCGCGTGGTTTTTGAGATCAAACCTTCTTATGTTTTAAATATACCTTCGGACACGGTTAAAATGAAATCCCAAATTCCATTTGCATCATCAACTATCCAACATGTTTACTTTTTTAAAAAAAGAAAAGAAAAGAAAACACGAAAGGAAGAAATGTGTATTTTACTACAAGAAGAAGGGAGATCCATACCTGTATTTGATGTGTGCATGAGGAAAACAACATGGGGCTTTTCACCCTGGTTTTAGGCTGTTGACTTTCATTCTCTTGCGAGTTCCTTGTACCCTTTGTGAAAATCCAGCCAACATGGCATTCAATGAAACCCCATATATATATATATCTGTATATGCTCTAATAATTACTTTTGGCTTGACACTTCAAAGCCCTTTCAACAACATCCTCTTCATATTTTGCAATCATTGTAGTCCACGAGAAAACACTACTTTCAGGAATTTTGTGAAATAGTTCACTTCCTAAGTCTTTGTTTCTGCATTTTGCACACAAATAGACCTACATCTCACTAGAGGTGTTGTCCATTTTGGCTTAGGCTGGAGGTTTACTAGCAGAAATCAATGTTCATTATGCTTTGATGGATGATGGTTCCTTTCTCTAAATCCTCCATCTAGGAGTATGCTGGGAGGAAGGTTGGTCAAGGGAGTCCAACATTTCCAAAGCCTTTTCAACAAACCCATTTTCAGTGCATATGCAGCAACCACGAGAGTCCTGTGTAGCCGCCATTCTTTAAGGCATTTTATCAAACAATTGTTATGCCTTGCCTATTCATCCACACTATGCAAAAACACCTATTAAAACAGAGAAACTGATTTTAAAATCTTGTACACATCATAACCTACAAGAACACATGGTTGGGGTATTCTGTTAAGTGGTTCACGTGCCTTGTTGGGTGAGTGAATTAAAATTTCTGCATAGAAGATCCTTTGGTATTTTCAACGAGCCCATGCGGTGCGCATCCTGCAGTAAATTTTTGGCATAAGCGACAAAATCCATTCAATACATCTGGTCAAACTGCTTACATTCCCATACCAAGTTTTTCACAGGTTCTACAGTCCCACAGAGTAAAAGGTAGCACATGTGATTCGCTGAAACATTCCAATGCCTTTTCAACATCCCTTTTTGCAGACATTTTGACTGCGCTCTGGCCAAAACCACGTCTGACAACAAAATGAGTTCCCTTTACGATTTAAAATATGACCACACATAATCCAAAGCTCTCATTCTAGCGCCTTCAAAACAGTTAAAAAAATATTGACACAAGCTGGGTACGTGCAGAGGTAAGGAGAATACAGGTAAATGTGAACTAACATCGATGAAGACCACTATGATAAGATTGAACAACTAACCAAGGATGCCAACGTAGCTATCGGGGGTCTACAGTGACATGAGAAATAACAGGTATGCAGAGGTTGTCGTGGGGATAAGTGGAATATTGAGCTAAAACTTTCCGAATTTGTACAGAGCATGCATGTATTAGTTGGATGTATTTTTAACATACATAGGAATTCTACACATTACAGCGAGTTGAGTACATTCAATCCAAACAGTCATGCTTCTATTTTCTCCTGTGGAATTCCTTCAATTGCCTTGAATAACATTGTGTGCTCAATCACCTTAGATTCGCTAGCCATGGTGCTCTGAAATGAAAATATTCGTCCCTAGATTTGAACACTCCACCTTCCTTTTCTACACCAGTAGGCGTCCACTTTTGAAGTTGTCTTTGCTAGGAAATGTCAAAATCCGGCGGATCTCTTCACGGAAATATTTTAAGTTAGGGATTTTCTTTGTTCCAAGTTGTCACAATGTGTAGCCAGACATTTTATTTGAGTAGGGTCCCGGAGAGTCTTCTCCAAGATTACAAGGGTTTCAACACGTAGGTAAGTGCCATTTATCCAGACAAGTAGTTCTTCGGAGTTACCACTTCACTTGTAACTCCGACAGCACCCGTTATTACACCGAAGGTGTCTCTTTTGAAGAGAGCCCTGCTGAAAAACGTCAAAATCCGGCAAGCCTCCTCGTGGAAATATTTTTTGGGTACAACTTCCAACAAGTGACAATTGTTCAGGGTATTCATATTTCCATTCACCAGTAACCACCGTATTAGTCTGTTTTACACATCTATTTGGTGGATGACCAGATGTCGTTGCCAACAATAGAGACATTGCTGACCCGAAGGAGTTGGAGAGGGTCAAAATCCTAGGCTACGACGCGAGAGGAAAAGTGTACAAGGTCTGCCACCGTAGAATGTAATGCCTGTACGCTCTCAAGGTCGTGCACGACAACCACGATCTGTCGACCCAGACAGATCCTGCGAGATATGGAATCCTCTGACGAACCGATTCCTCATATGTGGTGAAATGCCACGACATCTTTGACCATGGCGAGATCCAGTTCATGCTGGAACAGGGACTCCCTCGACAAGCACCCCACGAAGCGGTTTCCCGAGCCGTTCTTGGCCGAGATCGCGAGACAGGTCCTCCACAGGCTGAAGTACCTCCACAATCAGAAGATCATGCACTGCGACATCACTGTGTCATCCAATCTACTGCTCAACACCAAGAAGTAGGTAAAGATCGTGGATTTTGGCATGAGCAGGATTCTGTCCCGAACCCTAGACCCCTGCAATTCCTGCGTGGGGACTTACGCATATATGAGCCCCGAGAGAATGACCACTATGATGGATACGTGGGGGACATTTGGAGCCTCAACCTGACGCTTCTCAAATGCTATGTGGGATATTTCCTTTCGTGCCACCCGACGTGCAGCTCGACTAGCTGAATTTAATGTGTGCCATTTGTTACGGGGAACTGCCATTGCCGCCTCCTCAGCTTCGCAGGAGTTTCAGAGCTTTATAAGGTGTTGCCTGAACAAAGACGTTGCCGAGTGCTGGACGGCGGTGCACTTGTTATCCTACCCTTTTCTTACTCGGGCCACTCGTCTCTCCCTGTAAAACTGATACATTTAAATTTCTTTCCTATTATATTTCTCTCACATAATTGCAGACCCCTTTTTCTCCCTGGGGGTTCTTGATCTTTGTTGTTTCTGGTCCATATTGACGCAAAATTTGAGTTTGCTTTGGATTTTTTAGGGTTGTTTCCCTCTGAATCGGAATTGGGAGTCTGCGATGACCCATGGTTTTTTACGGATATGGATCGTTTTCGCAATGGAAAAAATTGTGGTTGCATGCAATCGATGCAAGTATTTTTTTTAATTCGAAAGTGAAATACAAAATGCTTATATTCATGTTTCTGAATTATTATTATTAATCATTTGTTTTTGAAATGTTGGATTCTAAATTGTACAAGGAAATATTACTAGCAATTGCACAAGAGTTGCAAACTACAAAGGAGAGAATGACAATGTAAAGGTTATCGGAAAAGCACTTCACTTCCGACATATTTAGATGTTTCCATGCATTTCATAACATAAGCAGATGATGGTTCTTGAGTAATTGGAAAATATTGTGCTATAAATTTCCCATTTCGACACTCAGTGTGAAGAGGCTGAAATTTTTGTAGCTTATGGCTTTACACCTATCAATTACATTTTCTTGAAAAGTTCTAAAGCCTTTTTAATAGTTTTTTTTTGTATATCCCCTAATCATTGAAGTCCACTAGACCACATATGTTTCATTGCAGTCCATGAGACTATATAGGTTTCAGGTATTTTTTCAAACAATTCACGTGTACATGTTGGTAGTATGCTAACAAAAGTGAGATGATCAAATTAGACACATGTTGGTGTTATACAAAGTCAAAGCTCCATAACGAAATGAGCCGGTTGGAAACCTATTGATTACATTTGGTGAAATAGTGTCAATGTTACGTGTGAGGATGTCCATGTCTTCCCTAAAATCTAAGCATCCAAAAGGCCACATTTCATTAAGGCATTTAGATGGTAGTTCATTTCCCTTACATATGCACCACATGTTGCATACAAATTTACCTAGGTTCTTGTAACAAAACAAAAAATAACTTCTTCCTTGATACACAAACATTTTTCTTTGGAATCACCAGTAATTATACTTCCTCGATGTGTTGAAAACCCAGTAAAAAATCCTTTGTCTTCATGTGCTCCAAGTTTTACTTTGGTATTCTTTACCTTCTCCGTTACCATTCTGTTTCGTCAGTACAACATCAATTATTCCAAACCCGCCGCTCATTCCTCAATATAAGTATCTTTGAATGCTTCGATTATCTTTCACCTCCATTGAGTATTTTTGTAGAGCAACAAAGGCCCAACGTGTTTTCTGCTTAACGACCTCTCTTCTCTTCAAAATTGTAATGGCTTTTTCAATGTTTGTCATGGCTTCCGTTACAATTGTTTATTTCTTTCTATTGAACGAATATTATGCACATAAAAAACATAACACGTTCGGAAAAGGTAGAGATGAGATGCAGAGAAGAAGAAGGGTGTTGATGCCCAACATACCTCCATCACAAGCACTTTGGAATAAAGGCAGAATGGGCGCAGAGAGCAGTTATTCAAGAAAAGTGAAAGAAGAATATGTTTTTCATCGAGCTATGATATATTCTTAGGAAGGTGGGTTGCAACTGTCTGCCCATACCTTAACTCTCAATTTAATTGCAAAAATAATGGAAGACTGATTCCCTCTACTCCAAATGGAGATGACAACCGCAAGATTGCACCATTCCCAGGTATACTTCTTCTTCTTTCATTATTTCATCATATTATCTGAGATTCAAATGTTTAACAGGTTTGTGAGAATTGTAGATTCAATGCGATGGAGATGTTAGAGATTGTAAGAGGGAAGAGGCTCATGTTTGTAGGAGACTCGCTCAACCGCAATCAATGGGAGTCCATGGTGTGCATGCTACAATCACTAATCTCAGGGTCTCAAAAATCTGAGCTACTTGGATACCCACTTGCATCTTTCACGACAGCGGTCAAGTTTGAGCCCGCAAACTCCATATTTCCAAGAGGATTGGTGGTGTTGTTTTCAAAATAATTATGCGAAATTCATTAGGGATTTCATGTTGTGCTTTGCGTACTATATTTTAATTATAAATTTTAAATTTTTTTTGGTAATTTCAAATTTGATATATATAGTTTTTCTATGTTTAGTGTATGAGTATATTTTTAATACGTATTCCATAATAAAACGTAGGAAAGTATATAGTTTATTATTTAAAAAAATGAAGTAATATTAATTTGTTTTAAATAAATTTTAATGTTTTAAACATTAAAAATATATTATTGTTTTTAATTTCAATTATGGTATTATATTTTTGATATAAAATTATAGTATATTAGAATTTTTATGTTAGTGGGACAACAATTATTATTGTTTAAATGAATGAGAATGTTTAGAGTGAGAGAGAATTTGAATATAGAAGTAATTAAACTAAATATAGGATGCATATAAAAACATGAATGCATCCACGCTAATAATATTTTGGAGATTTATCCATAGAATCATTTAAAGTCAAAACCAATCAATAGAAATGATGAAAACCTTTACATATTAAGTCTACATAATTAGTAAGTAAAATATATGTTTCATGGCCATATCACCACTTCACTTATGAAACTCCTGAAGGCATTGAGAACACCATATTAGGTATAAAGCAATTCAACAAGGTGATCCATTATAATCAACTCATCAAATTTGTACATGTTTTTGGGCTTATAGCAATGCGGCTTTCGTAGACACATACTCAAGGACATAGTTGATGGATAAACCATGAGTTGGGAGTTTGAACATACATTTCCTGCATAAGCGCCATTGTCTAGGAGTCAGAGACTGATGGAAGCATTTCTCCTTTGTAGGGCCACATTGAATACCTGGAACTTGATGGACCTTATACGCCTAGGTTTCCAGTTAGGATAATCCCCTAACAATTTTGATTGGATTATGGTTACATCCTCTCCATTTTATAATTGACATTTGTAAACCATCATCGCCAGTAGTTATAACCATGTCTGCCAAGGATTTCATTAAAAGTATTTTTGTGTAATTATCAGTTCACATGCAAGTTGCAAAGTTAATATTATGTTGCTCATATACTTGATGGAAATGATACCCTGGGGTTCCCAGGTACGATACTGTGACTACCAAAAACAAATATTGAAAACCATGGAGAAACTACATCTGTATGACTCTGTCAAAATGCTTGTGGCAGAGATAATGCAAGAAACAATGGCTCCCCAACATGTTGGAAAGAGACAAGGAGCAATATGTAGGCTCACAATGCTTCAACGCCATTATGCTTCTGAATGGTTGACATTTTTGGCTGTGATGGTTAGCTCAAGGAAACTCTACTTCTTATCTTCAAAATGCTATTTAAACATGTGGAAGAAGATACATTTCCTTTCATTTATTTTACTACTCTCAAAATCACAAAATTCTCAAGTGATTTGTTCAAAAATCCTAATTTATAGCTTTTCGTATGATTGCGGGATATGTACAAAAAAAGGTTGTGTTGAAAATGCCTTGGAACCTTTCAAGCATTATGGAATAGGGTATGCAAATTTACCAAATTATTTTGGAGAAAGGGATTTTATCAGCTGTTGTAATTGCAAGTTATGTTGTAGATAGTCACCCTCTCAAAACATTTTACTAAGCCATAGCCATATTGTGGTCGTCATAGTAGCTTATAAGGAGCTTGAGAACAAAATTGTGCTGCCTTTGTTGCTCCTTCCTAACCTCATTGTGTGAAAAACAAAAGGGGGTGGCATTTCTACCCACATCCTCCCAGCTATGAAAAAATGGGAGTTCAGAAAATGCCTTGTGCCATTTTCCGCGGTGCGCTCATCTGTATTGCCTGTTAAATGCTATGTGTGGAGATTATTATGCCTATGGTGAGTCTTTTTTGTGAGCTCGCTATGTGTGGAGATTATTATGCCTATGGTTAGTCTTTTTTGTGAGCTCTCTTGACATCTCAGATAGGTTATAACTATGGTCGTGGTTGTCTATGCAAATAATAACATCAACCAAAATGCCCTTTCAGAGGACATAATTGATGGTGGGGAAAATTTGCATTTCATGTTTGCATGTTGCATTGCTCCGCTCTTAGCTTTTACTTTTCACTCTTCTACAAAATATACTTATCAACATGTACTCAACAAATGTGGTATTTTTTTGTACACTTGCAAAGTGTTTGACAAATTGACCATGCCTAAATGTCTTCTCATGGAATATGATAATAGCTAGCATGCTACCAACGTGTGCAATATCCACTCTCTCATGATTGGTGGATCAAATGTATCTGAACTGTGGATTAGCTACCCACCCAGACCATCATGCATCATCCCTAACTTAATTAACCCAAGAAAATTATGATGACTAATGATGTAGGTGTTCATTTTTCATGGCCAAATCCCCTATTACCTACCACCACGACAGACAAAAACAACTATAATCACTCAAAAAGGGCTTGGAAAATTTCATGCTAATGCATTGGGTTGGTGTATAAAAAGACTCCACAACCTTTGTCTACATCCTCCAAGACTATTTCATGTCTCTATTAGTGAAGACACCATTTAAAGGAGTAAAACATCTTTACACAAATAAGTAGAGCCAACCAAATCATACGTGGCATGTTATCCGACCTCAACGACACTTAGTTAGTGCCTACAATGCTCTTACGCAAAGGCCAAGAGGGTATGTTGACACCTAATTTATGGGTCACATCTAGATTGGATAATGGGTTACTTAGTAAGGTTGTGGAGCTCCTCTACAATTCAGACTTACAACCCCAAACTTACCATCTTTTTTTGTTATCAACTTCAACAAATACCGCAACCCCTCGTGGAACATCCTCCACCCAACGCATTGTCACTTCCTCTTGTCACACATGAAAATTGCCAATAGATCTCGATCAAAATGGCATGGGCTGCATCATCCACAAGACGAAGAGGAGAACAAACTTTACATTGTCATTCCATCAACAAAAATACAACTCTAACTAACTTTACATTGAACTCTTCTATGACATTATTTGAACTCATGTGTGATTGCAAGTGATAATTTAGTCATGGAATGTTAGAACGATTAGTAAGTATTCCTGCAAATAATTTGTCAAAGTCACATGCTAGTTGTTTGAAAAGATGAGGATTATCTAAATGAAATAGGTAACCAACCCATGTGGATGTTGTCACTTTAACAACCCCATCATTCTCACCTCAATATGGGGGACATGATGATGATAGAATTGCATATTCCATGAAAAAGACATTACATAGAAAGACGTATGGGGAAAATTACAAACTCTCTCAACGTACACCTTTGGTAACACGAGTCAAAGACATGCATGACCTGGTGTAGTCATTTTCTATTTGCATTTGAATCGAATGACATTATTTATTTTGAAAGAACAATTATCTATTTTGATTGGCTAGGAATGACCTGGAATAAATCAATTCAATTCTTAAGAGAAATATGCTAAACAATAATTTTGTAGTCTGTTGTCCACATATATACACGCAAACACCACTATCCATATCCCGACATGTGAACGCTCCAAAATGTTTGTGCATCATCGAACAATATATCATGATTGTTGATTGCTCTTTCATTTGTCATAAGGGGTCGGGTTTCTAACAAAGAACACGCCTTTCGGTGTAAATATATATAAACTATATATTTTCACATATTTTATATATACTTGTAGATTAATATTTATCAAAATCTATGATTTTCTAAAATTTCAACTGTCATTATCCACAACTACCAATTTTTTTATTGGTAATATACCTTTAAAATCACAAAAATAGCTTACATCTTGTCATTTTCCAAGCCTACATGCAACATGCGTGTTAGTTATAAATGGGAATGATCTTTAATCAAATACCAACACATGAGTAAGATTTGGATTAAATAGTGTCTGTGTTTCTCAATTAAGACAATGACATATATGCTTGGTGTTGTGAGTTTGGTGTATTTTTTTTGTAATTATACAAATTTATTTTTATTCAAAAAGCAACTAATTCGCTTAAGTTGGTTGTCTGGTCCGCGGTTATATATTATGATCATTGTGCAAATATGGGAAAAGCCATACTAGAGGTGGCCCTCTCCTTAACATAATGGTCAATTGAATGTGGGTTACGTATGGTCAATTGGATATGCCTTTGCAATGAATCTTGGAATTGTTTCGATGAATCCAAAAACATTATTTACCCTAATACGCATGTCGGACATACCTCTTGATTGCATCTTATAATCACTTGGTGACTTTAAAAACCCTCATATATTTACTATTATTGTAACATTGCACTTCCTTTTAATGAAAGTGATGATAAATAACAATCGCACGTGAAAGGCATGATGAAAACGCCAAAGGGGATATATTGAAGAAGTCAAATTAGAGGGAGAGAAACAATGAGAGAGGAAGAGGCAGGCAAGTTTTGAAGACAGGGGTGGGGGTTTTGAAACCCTTTAATAATTCCATGAATTATTTGTTAGTTGATTGAATGAGAAAAGGTTGTGTAAGACGATGAAATATCTCGGGTGTAAAAAGGTAAAAAATCCATTTTTTTGTCAAAAGTATTGGTTTATTCTGAACACATGAAATACACCTACATAATAATAATTATTCTTTCGAATTGTCGATTCTTGCTATTATTGTTTTGGTCAAGCTTAAATGTTGGTCCTTGTTAATACGAGTAATAAAGTATTATTAAGTTGTAATAATAATAGTAATATTATTATTTTGATTAGTGATTTTATTGTTTGGATTGGTCACCTCGGTCTGCGCAAAGAAGATGGTCTCTTGTTGTGATGCCATGGTCGGTCCTTGTCCTGCGTCCGGTTTCGAACTCCTACCACTAGTTCTACCTTGGCCGACCGAGTCTCCTCTCGTATTGTTTTTTTTATGTATACCTATTTTAATGAGAAGATTTGGATGCTTTCACCCACGTTGGCAATTTTTGTTGGCGTCCCACCATTTCATGGAAATGTGTTTGTTTGGATATCTAGTCACCGAGCTCATGTGGTGTAATGGCTATGGCCAATTCTAGAATGTAGTGCCACTTGTCATTGCACCAGGATGGTATCTCCTTTTTCCTGTCTTTGGATTACCATTAAGATTTTTTTTTTAATTATTTGTTTCGTTTTAGGGTTTTTATGTTCTTTAGTTAAAACAAACAAAAAAAAAATAAATAAAATAAAAGAATTAAAATTAAAAAAAAATGCCCATGTGAAATATTAGGGAAGAGTGTTTAGGGCAAAAAGGGGGGGCTCCTTATGGATTTTTTTTTCATCTTTTAGTTTTGTTTTGAAAATGAGAAAGCGCATTAAACCACCATGTTCTCTGGGGAGAAACTCCACTACTGCTTTCTGCACACACACTGATGTGACATGAGGAGGCATGGAGGAGGTTTTGTTTGGGCTATGGATTTTGAAAATGCAAGGGATGAAAATGTGAAAAACACTGGGCAAACATGGTTTACGCCATGCTATGGCATGCTAGACATGGTTTTTTTTACCCAAACCAATGTGCTTAAGGGTGCCTTTTTTTTTTTCTTTCAAAAATGCCTTGCCAGATTTTGATGTCATCTCATGATGAATTCCTTGTTTGCTTTGCCTTGTGTATTCTCGACTCCAAGCTAATCCTGCAAAACCCACGAGCCTTAAGTAGGATATATGAGATCCACTGCAAGCTTTTGAGAGATGATTTTTTCGAGGTTAGAGTTGTAAATGTGTTGGGTCAATTATGTATGCGAATGTGTGAAGCTGTAATGTTTTTTGACAAAATGCTGATGATGAAAATGCATTCACGACTTTGTATGAAATGCCTATTGCATGTGTGTGATGCTTTGGAGTGAAAAAATGGATTTGTGGAAAAGGTGTGTTGGCAATTGTTTGTTTTAGAATGCCTCAAAGAAATGTTGTCTCATGAAGTTTTTCCATTTATGAAAATAGAATTTGAGATTTTTTGTAATTTTTTGTTTTCAAAATTTTGAGCTTGTGGAGAAAGCCATGGTGGTATGTATGAAAAATGTGGAAGTGTATTCAAGGGCCATTGGTTATTGACAAAAAAGCCTTCTTATTTCATCTCATGGAATGCAATGGTTTTTTAGGTATTCATAGATGAACTTGTTGTAAAGGCCTTTGAAAATTTGAAGGAAATGTATTTGGATTGGGCAAGCAAAACTTAATAAACCTTTTTCCAAAGACCCTCTTTTGCTCCCAAAAAGTGTTTTAAATTGGGTATGGACATCCTTCAAAGAATTATGGAAAAGGGTTTTTTTGATTTTATACATTTGAGAAAATTGCATACACACGAGGTAGGTTATTTGACAAAATGCCTCAAAGAAATGTTGTCTCATGGAGTGCCATGATTGCAGGGATATGCACAAAATGGATTTGTTGAAAAGGCTTTGGAAACTGTTAGTACCCAAACACTGAACCTTGACATTTGCAAATGTTCTTCAATGGGATTATTCGTGGAAAGCTTAATGGTTTGCAAAAATTGTACAACATGGGTTCATTGGGAAAGCTTGAGGATTTTGAGAAAAAGGAAAAATGGTTATATCATGCGGATGCTCATGATCTCATGTCAACAAAATGTGGTAAGGAGCTTGAACCGAAAACCACTTGGGCCCCTTTACCCATTTCACTCATTCCTTTCAAGCATGGTTCATCTTCCCTTACCTCTCATAATTCTCATGTTTTAGTTCTCTTTTGCAACTTAATAGAATTTTAAAATATTAGGATTTTAATACCGTTAAATGTTTATTTCAACTCGTTGCAAAAACAATGAAATGTCGTGTCGTAACTCACGAAGTCAAAATAACTCGTTTGCATTAAAACATGAACTTCCACCCTCATTCTGAGGTGATGTAGAAAACTTCCTACCCAACTAGATCACTACAACATTGTTTTATCGACCAGATGAAATTGACTTCCCAGTAATAATGTTGATCATCTCCCGTGTTTAAATAGTTAATTTTTGCATTTTTCGAGACTCATTAAGTACCCTTCGTAACTCTGAAAACGAGATGTTAAGCTTCATTCATGTACCTTGTTATGTGAGGAGTCACCTTGACCTTTGGATTGACCCCAATGAACATATGTGATCTTTTTGACGCTCTTATAGGAGCCTGTTACACTAGTTTACAACAGTAGAAAGTTGTTAAATCTAGAAAGTTGGCTTTCATTTTGAACCGCCATTTGAAACCTGGATAGAGAAATTATTTCCCGTCTTCGCAAACCTCTAGTGTTTATACTAGAAAATTGCATGGAACATTCAGTTTAGGGAAAAACACTTTTCTAGATAGTTTGGAAAAGCCATTTTGTAGGCCTCCGGTCGCAGTTTGACGAGGTCAAACTGACCAATTTCGACTTGTCGCTCCAAAAAACTTGTCGCCGTTTGAAAATGGTTTTCTAGTTCTCAGTCCCATCGACTCTGATGAATTCTCCTTATATAGGGGAACTTGTAGGAAGTGTCTCGTTGCGTGCTCATCCATCGAACGTCAGTTTTGGACGTGGTTTTCTGAGCCCTCGAGCTAACTTTTGTTCATTTGCAACTGGGTCAACTACGACCAAGTGCCCCGAAAAAACTAGCCGCCAAACGCAAACCGTTCACTTTTTCCCAATTCCGTCAGTTGCTATGAACTCTTGGTATATCTGGGGACACGTAGAAAGTTAATCGTGGTGTGCGTTCTCATCGGAAGATAACTTTTGGAAGTGGTTTCTTAGCCTCCGAGCCCATTTTGAACGTTTTTGTAGCTAGTAAGAAAATGTAAAAATAGAAAGTTGTGGGACCCTCGTCGGGTTGCCAAACCACCCTGGAAACTTTTAACACATGTAAATAACTATTTTAAAACTCTATAGTGTAACTTGTGTGTGAAATAGAACTTTTGACAAAATGGTGTTTTCTCTCTCTTCCTTTCTTTTCTCTCTCTGGAGGTTACAAAAAAAGTGAAGTGAAATGAAATGTAATGAATACATGTCTCTAAACCTTTTTATTTCGATTGCAAATTGTAATTATTATCATATGTAAATGGGAAACTGAAAAAAATGATAATTATGTTAGATTAGGGTGGATGCCATGCCAATGATTATCACTGATATCATGCTCACGTGGTTTTGCCAGGATGAAAGAATGACGACGAAAAAGGTGATGTGTAATTCATTAATTATCATTGTAATTTATATAGTTCATTGTTAAATGAATAAATGTATAATGTAGTCTCATGTTACAGAAGGTTATATTTGATAATTTGTTGATATGTATGAGATGTTAGTTTCAAGGACATCTAGGAAATGTGCATTTAATCATAGGTTCAATTTGATTCATAGTACACATGGTAAAAAGGTTTGATATTTATATAAGGTAAATGAATTTGAAGTAATATCTTGTAGTGCATATTTAGTGTTCAATAAATGATTAATGAGTCATCTTGTGCATTCATACTTTGTAAATGTAATAAAGAGATTTAATCAAAACACTCTACCCTTGTTCAATATCGGAGCATAACTTGTTTTTCATGTGTGATACTCCTTACCGTAGAAGACATTGAAAACCGTAGAATGAACTTAAACTCTTTGCACTCGATGGAACCTCCTAGTTTGAGTAAAAGAGCCCAAGAATGGGTTTATCATCTTAGTCAGTATGTTTAGTGACATTGTCATAAACCTGGTAGATAGGAGTGACACAGTCAAACTTCACTTGGAGTATGTAGAGCTAACTCCTCCTTCGTATCCTAGTGGACTACCTTGTCTTCCAAGATAGATTTAAAATTAAATTTCTTCATCGAATGAAATCCTGTTGGATCCAGATGACATAGATGGAGGTTGTGACTTAGTTGTTCTAGGTCTTAAACTCTTGTTAATGAACCCTTAGCTCCGCTCAAGCTAAATGTGTTACCTTGGTTTCTCTCAACATAACACCTTGGTCCTTTCTGAAGGTGGTTTAGCATAAATTTGTCCTCTCACTTAAAACTCATATATAGTTGAGGGGTAGACCCTTAGGTGAAGTTGGAATTAATCTAAACCTCGTTGATTTGGATGTTAACTTAGGGTTCATGTGTAGCTTCAAGTCTCCTAATCATATATGTCTTCAAGAGGTTAGACAAACACTCGTAACTCCTTTTACAAGACAATGCTAAAATAAGACCATAATGTGACGTAGAAAATAAAGCATATAAGAGTAAAAATGAGAGTTGAGGTTCGGAATAATGCCACTCTTGAAGACCTTATAACTCAATTAAATATATTCTTTTGTTTCAAAGAATATGAATTGCCTTGGTGTGATCAACCTTCGAGAAAACAAAATACATATATAAATCAAAATGGAATTTCACAAGTCATTGAATTAGAATAACTATGGTAGGGAAATAACTAACCGTGATCGAGGAATGTTTTGTGGTAAAAAGCTATCTTGTATCTAAATCTCCGTTAAATCCTAATATCACTATATGGACACCAAGTCACATTCACATGAGTTGTAAGAGTAAAAAGGTAGACATTGAATATATGTTCGAGAAGAATATTCTTAACATAAGAACAAGATAATTAAGTATTTTATATGCATTTGAACTATGCCAAATAAGTATGCAAGTTATGGAAAATTTTGTAAAGAATAAGAAACCAACTTAAAAGGGGTGAATGATAATTTAACCGTGGAATGAACTTAAGAATCTGTCGGTGGACAAACGAGAAATTTATCCTTGCACAATAATGTTCTTGGAATGTTAATCGTAACTAAAATACAATTAAAGAAATGATGTGTTGTGGGTTTGCCTATCCTTGAGTCTTTTTTTGTGGTTGGGGCATTGCTAGTATTCATTCATTGGGAAAAGTGTGGCATCGACATGCCTATGTTGTTTTCATGTGTCTATGTGAGTCGATGACTTATGTGATTGTCGTATGCGAGTCGAGTTTTATACTTGAGCCTTGTTGTGTTGTGTGTAGTGAGAAATGTAAGTCAAAAAAAAATTTATCTGGTATTTTACTATTGTAATTGTGTGTGTAAAATGTGGGCACTACATATGGTATCAGAGCGGAGGTTCATGCTCTCGAACCTCTGGGATGGATTGGAGTTGTGATGATTCTGCATGATGGTGGTGGATATTGGAAGAGTAATGTGATATATGTTGTGATGTGAACTATGTCGTAATTGTGAAATTGTGAATGCACATGTGGTGCATGTCACTTAGTGCATATTTGTTGTCATGTTGATGTGCTTGTGATGATGAGAGTATTCACTCTCTATTTGTTGATCAATGAGGAATCCATGTGTGTGATGTACCACCTTGTTGTGTGTGAAAGGAATGATATTGTGAATTGCAGAGTGTTGAAACATTTTGGCTTTATGTGATATGAAGGTGTATTGATGTATTGCATGACAAAATTGATGTAAAGTGAATCACATTTTATCGTGATGTCATCACCGTATTGTGATTAGTTGTGTGCATCATCATGTTGTATTGCAATTGACTATATGTTGTAAGGTTAGACATTGTGTTCCTCATACATATAATTCATGTAATATGTGATGGTTCATGTCGTGATTTAGGGGCATATGGTGAGTATGATCCCTAGTGTATAGTGATTGCACTTTGGGTGCAAGATGTGGTAATGTGATGTATCGTAACCCATGAAAGTAATGATTGTGTTATACCCCGTATATATAATACCATGCGTAAGACGTTATGGTTAATGTGCGTGAATCACCATTGTGTTAGTGATGTAGTTATGTGTATGTTGTGAACCTTACACTAGATGACCCTAAGGGGATAAAATGTCAAGAGTGTATGTGTGGAGAGAGGAGGCGTGGACCAGGTTTTCATAATCTTGAGCCGAGTACGAGTGAGGAAGTGGAGTCTTATATAGACTAAAACCCACTTCTATCTGTTTAGTATACTTTGAGCTTGCTCAGTATATTGTGGGTGCACACCACCTTAGGCTCAACTTATGCAACTAGAGTTCCCTGCTCTTTCCTATTGGATTGTTCATTGAATAATCCTATGTAATTTTGACTATGTTGATCCTTGTGGGAGTATGGAGGAATGATTCAGGAAGAGATGATGACAGTTACATTATTTGATATACTCATTTCTAGTTACATGTATATTTTTCTACGAGCTGAGGCTCGATGTCCGAGTGCCAACAACTCGATGAGTACCCCTTTGGTGGTGGTATGAGGCCACATAGTGATTGTAATGTGCTATTTTCTCAATACGTATTTTATTTGTAAATTAATCTTTATCTCTTTTAGCTAGAACCAACCATTTTCTTGATTGACATGTTCTTATATTTTGGGCATTTATTTGATTGTTGCATTAACATTTGGATTTTGCACTAACCATGGCTAATTAGCCATTTGTTTTTCTTAGTTTTAAAACTTTCTTTTCATATTTAAAAGTTTTGTAGCCTAGCCCAAGGCTTTTGATTTTGCCACTTGGCATTTGAATGGATTGTTATGTTGGTTCTAATGTCGTAATGTGTTGGAATAGGGTCATGGGATTAACCATGGAGTGGTTGAACCTATGGACCCACTTCATTGTATGGGGGTACGCCCCAAGGAGTTACAGATAACTAGCGGGTTGTTGAACCACGAGTTATTATGTCACTTGGGTTGGGGGTGACGGGGCTCTATGTGCCCAGGGCCATAGGGTGACCCGACCTCATTAAAAGGAGAAAGGAGACGGGCCTCTATGGTTGAGTGACTTGTTATTCTTATGGCACTCTATGGTTGAGTGACTGATATTCTTGATGGGGCTCTATGGTTGAGTGACCCGACTTGGTTTTGGCACTATGATTATTTCTCCTTGGGAGGTATATGGAGTTATTTGGTGATGGTTTGGGAGGTATATGGAGTTGTTTTATGATGCTTCAGGAGATATATGGAGTTATTTCTTGATATTTTGAGATGTGTGGAGTTGGTATAATGAGTTATGTGTACTCTTGTGAGTCTCGTTAGACATTGTTATGATTGAGGCTTGACTCTCCCCTTGGTTGGTATGGACTATTGGATATTGTCTTGGCACTATGTTGGTACAGTCATGGATTTTGGGTCATGTAATACCCATTGTATATGCATCGGCGTGATCATTCTGTGTGTCAGTCATATATGTGTGACTAATACTATGTTATGTGGAACGTGTATGTTCCATCCATGGTTTGGTGAAACCCTTGTGATGTGATACGATCGTGAAAGTATGTAAAAGTATGCTTGTGAAATTTTAGTGTTGTGTATGACCTTGGTAGGGTGTTGTGACTATAGTTCATGATGGGAACCCACAGAATGAATAAACTAAAATTCTAAAAAAAGAAAAATTTTAAAGGACTTGAATTAAGAATAATGTTAATAGAAAGAGATTAATGAAATAACGAATAAGAGGGAACTACCAATCTTCACATAACCTTGAAAGTTAAAATTTCTACCAAATGTTCCTAGGGCCACCCCGTGACCGTGATTTTGTGTCTAAAATCTTAACCTTAGAGCGTGCCTTCACCATATTCGTTCCTTGTTGCTTACCATTTCTCCTTCTTCATTGTATGTCGCATCGAGGATGATGCTTTCTTAAGGGGAGGAGAATGTAATGCCCCATCCTCATTCTTCTTTTTCTTCTTCGATGACCGTGTTGCTAAGCGTTTAACGTTGTTGTGCTCCTGCTGATCCTTGTTGGCTTCACCTTTTCGATTACCCTGTTAAGGAAAAATCTCTTTCACGAATTCGATAGGTGGTTTGAAGGATGACTTGATGTTGTTGGGGCGTGACCAACTAGAGGGAACACCTACATAATAATAATTATTCTTTTTCAATTGTCGATTCTTTCTATTATTGTTTTGGTCAAGCTTAAATGTTGGTCCTTGTTAATACGAGTAATAAAGTATTATTAAGTTGTAATAATAATAGTAATAAAAATAATAGTAATATTATTATTTTGATTAGTGATTTTATTGTTTGGATTGGTCACCTGCCTCGGTCAGAAGAAGAAGATGGTCTTTGTTGTGACGCCGTGGTCGGTCCTTGTCCTGCATCCGGTTTCGAACTCCTACCACTAGTTCTACCTTGGCCGATCGAGTCTCCTCTCGTATTGTTTTTTATGTATACCTATTTTAATGAGAAGATTTGGATGCTTTCACCCACGTTGGAAATTTTGTTGGCGTCCCACCATTTCATGGAAATGTGTTTGTTTGGATATCTAGTCACCGAGCTCATGTGGTGTAATGGCTATGGCCAATTCTAGAATGTAGTGCCACTTGTCATTGCACCAGGATGGTATCTCCTTTTTCCTGTCTTTGGATTACCGTTAAGCTTTTTTAAAATTATTTGTTTCATTTTAGGGTTTTTATGTTCATTATGTTTAACCTTTTGTAAGAAACCTAAATGATTAAGAAAATGATGAATCTAATATGATATAGTTTTTTTTTAAATGAAAGTGTTATTTTGCAAAAGAAAATGATGCAAAGAAACTATAAAATATCATGCATATAAATTTTCCATTCAAGGGTTTACACCCAATTATCTTACTCACTTCTACAAAGAGGAACTAAACACATGCCTAAAGAAGGCTAAATTGTGTTAAATTTATTCAATCTTTGCTAACTAACACTTCATCACCCTTTAAATGGATTCATAGTTAACATGCCCCCGCTTTTCGTAGTTCATTCAATGTCAATGCAACTCCCTAAATAAATTCTATTTCATGCAATTTCACTTGCTCTGGTCTTTACCTTACTAGTTCTCCCTTTTATTCTTGATCTTTTTGTAGTAGCTCTTGAACAAGCACACACCTTGTGATTAAGCTTTATTAAGGCTTCTCAAGTCTCAACCCATGTTTATACACTCACGACATATTATTAGGATGGCCATTTAATGCACTCCAAACAACTAAAACCACTTAGTTCCTTGTTTTGTCAAACTAGTCATTTATGCCCTTAAAGTGAGGTAACTTTTGTCAAATATTGTTGGAAGAATGCAAATTCACCTATATAATCCCTACCCAAATAATATTTACTCAATGTGCTCCACTTTATCATCTCAATTACGCTAACATTATTCACATGATTACAATAGGTATTTAAATGGACTGAAATTAAAATCCAATAGGTTCAATATTCAAAACCAATCTGTGTATTTAATTCCCCACCTGTCTCTCATTCATATTTATGCTTTTTTGTTTTACATGAATAAATAAATAGAAAACATGGCTCATGGAAAATGTGGAAATTAGGTCGCAAATGTTTTCTCAAAAAGGTTTCACGGCACTATTTTGGTGCATGTGCATGGGCCATGAGGAATGTTTCAACGGGCGAAAACCGTGGTCTAGGCGTACTTTATCGTCGTCATCGTTGAGGAAAAATGTGTAAGCTATCATGTGCTATGGGGAGTTGGGGACCTTATCTCGCGTGACGAAGATATTCCTTGGGACACGTGGACATTAGAAACAAGTGCACACGTGACACGACGGCTGAAAATCAGCGTTTGTGTGGTGTTTAAATGGTCTACGAAAATGGAAACGCTTTCAAACGGACCTTGCGAGCCACATCGATGGCGGTCGATAAATGATGGAGAGTTAGTATACCTACATCAAAATGGGACCAGACTAGTTCATGATAATTTAGTCATGGAATGTTAGAGCGATTAGTTAGTCTTCCCGAAATAATTTGTCAAAGTCACATGTTAGTTGTTTGAAAAGATGAGGATTCTCTAAATGAAATAGTTAACCAACTCGTGCGGATGTTGTCACTTTAACAGCTCCATTGTTCTCACCTCAATAGGGGACATGATCATGGGTTAAATTTGGACGGCCACCATGCACCCTCACAAACATTTTTTCGTGATGGTAAATTTTCAATACACGCCCTCCAAAAATTAAAAAAAGTTATTTATATCTTACTAATAAATAATATACAAGACTATTTCATATTTTTTAAATTATAGTTATTATATATTAATATAATTTATATATAAACATATATTAAAAATGACGGTCATATTTTAAATATGTAAGTCGTGTGTGACGGTTTAAAAAAAAATTGCAAGTATTTTACGGCTAAAATCACAAAAATGTCTAAACGGCCGTCAAATTTAACCCCTGGACATGGCGATGATGACGAATCTCATATTCCATGAAAAAGACATTACATAGAAAGATTGGACACAAATTACAAACTCTTTCAACGGACACCATTGATGTATTATTGGATAGGTAACACAAGTCAAAGACGTGCGTGGATCGGTGTAGTGGATTTTCTATTTGCAATTGATCTAATGACATTATCTCTTTTGACTAACTCGGAAAGAATAATTATCTATTTTGATTGACCGGAAATGAGGGAATAAATCAATTCAATTGTTCTTTCCTTGTGACATTGTGAGTAGGAGAAATATGGTAAATGGGATGTAAATTTAAATTGTGAAAAAAAAGAGTTATATCAAACATAGTGTTTGATTGAAATCAATGAATAAATAATATAAGAAAAATAATTATTAGCATACTTATATTATATAAATATATGTAATATATGCGAAGAGGTATATATATATATATATAGGTGCTTCGTGAACTTCACCTCTTGCATATTTTACATATCACGTTTTGATTTATGTTTTTATATATATGTAAAATATGTCAAGAGGTGAAGTTCACGAGGCACTTATATATTTATATAATATATAAATTTATGTAATATATACCTCTTGGCATATATTACATATATTTATATAATATAGGTATGCTAGTAGCAATCGCTAGAGTTGTATTATGCAAAAAATAATACCAAAAATAAAGTACATAAAATAAGGGGGAATTTAGTTTGTGCATGAATAAAATAACATTTATAATTTAATATTATAATTATTTATTATAAAAACATAGTCACCTATATAATTTTCTATAGTTCATACCTAAATAGTATGTTAAAACCTATTTACTAATTTTTAAAGAGTTGGCCGGGCTATTATTTACGTAAATTTATTTATATGCATTTATTAATCAGCCCTATTATTTACGTATTTAATTAATTTAGGTATTTGTTTTATGATTAATCTAAAATTTAATATATTTCTATGGTAAATCTATTTAATATTTAATATATCCTAGAGCTCCATTTACAAAAACTTGTACAAAAACACAATTTATAAACCTTATAATCTAAACATGTATGATAACGATGGTGACAATAATGATGATGATGAAAAATGACAATGACCATGATCATGAAAATCATGATCACGATCTGATGATGATTGTAATATTTAATTTATTTACAAATTCACATAATAATATCAATAATACTAATAAGATTAATATTCACGATGATGATGATGGCAAAGATGTTGATGGTGGTGGTATTAATGGTGGTGATAATGATGATGAGGATAATGATGACAACGACGAAAATGATAGTGGTGACGATGAAAAAGATGACAACTATGTCACAATTTGTAAACCTTAAATCCTAAATATGCACTATAACAATGGTGATGATAATGACGATGATGGAAGATGAAAATGACCATGAATGTGAAGATGACAATCATGATCATGATCTAACAATGATAATAATGATGATGACTATGATGATGGGGAAATGAATACCTAAACATGTATGATAATGATGGTCACAATAATAATAATGATGAAAAATGACAATGACCATGATCGTGATAATCAAGATCACGATATGATGATGATTGCAATATTTAATTTATTTACAAATTCACATATTAATACCAATAATACTAATTAATATTCACGATGATGATGATGGCAAAGATGTCAATGATGGTGGTGTTAATGGTGGTGATAATGATTATGAGGATAATGATGAAAATGAAAAAGATGACAACTATTCCACAATATGTAAACCTTAAACCCTAAATATGCATGATAATGATGGTGCCAATAACGATGATGATGGAAAATGAAAATGAGCATGAATGTGAAGATGATAATCACTATCATGATCTAACGATGATTATATCGATGATGATAATCATGATGATAATATCGTGATCAACATTATCTTAATTGTCATCATTGTCACAACTGTCGTTGTCTTTGGTGTTGTCATTTTCATCATCATCATAATCATTGTCATTATTTTCATCATCATCATCAAAAATTTATTGATAGTATTATTAATATCGTGGTTATCATCATCTTAATCATTGTCATTGTCACAATCATCATCGTCTTGAAAGGAATGATAAGAAGATTGTTCCTAGCTGTGATCTCAGATGATAATAGCACACCACATTAGGTTTACAAAATAAAAGAGCTAAAATACCATATATGGAAATCCATCATAATCCATAATGCTCAATACATTATACTACAATGACTTGAATTAGTCAATAAGAAAAATACATATAGGAGGAGGGAAGTACAACTACTACCTAAATCAGATCTTTGAAGAACTATCACTAGCGATAATGGTAGTTAAGTGAACTCCAAAAGACTAGTAAGTTAACTCCACATAACTAAGAAGATAAATCAACAAAACTAGTAAGCTAACTCCATACAACTAGTACACCTAAGCAAGCTAACCCAACAAGTGTAGGGCTAACACAAGTTCAAGAATTATCCTTTTAAATAAATAAAATGATAAATAATAACCTACACTAACACCCTCCCGTAAGCATAGCTTAGGTGGGTAAAAAGAAGGTGGGTCCTGACAACAAGGCCTGATGAGTTACCCACGTACAATAACTAGGAAAATTAGACATCGCAAGGTACCCAAAATCAGTAATAACAAAGTAGAGAGAAAAAATCCCGCTATAAAATATCCTCGAAGCTCGGCTCCAAACAATCGTATAATCTTTGAAGAAGTGTGGTGCGCACTATGGTCTGAATCCACTACTCAATCATAGAACTAAAAAACAAGCGACACTTTGGGCTTCAAGCAGAATAGCTCCATGCAAGGATATTGTCAATGGAGTGATGTTGAAAATGTGAAAAAAAACACCAAACATAATTTGATATCTGCTACAAATAGGTGTGCCATGATCCAAGAACAACCAAGGCAACAAGGCAAGGACATGAGATCCAAATAAATAGGATTATCATGATCCAAGAAAAGCCAAGGTAACAAGGCAAGGACACTGTCACCGGAAAAGCGACAAAGCGGCGTAAGAATCTACAAGTGACTCTTTTCGCGTGCCCGACCTCCCGAGGTCGTGCCGAGACAGCCGGTGGTTTGAAATGCGGGTGACTTAGACGAAGTCACAGCCGGGATTATGGTCGAGCTTCTATGATAGAAAAGCTACAAGCGAGGATGAGAATCGGCAAGCATCTTTCTTATGGCTAACCATGGGAGGATCGGTGACTAAGATCGGTAGTGTGATCTCTGGTAGTTAAAATGACAAAGGGAGATTTAGAGGCTATGAGCGGGTAGCATAAATTCCCTAGTGTTTAATCCTCCTAACTAGAATTTAAGTGTTTAATCTAGTTATGAAGTCTCCAAATTAACTTAAACTGAAAATAACAATTTATGCTACTATTGAAAGGAAACTAATCTAAACAAAATATACGATTGAAACATTATAATTACAAGCAACAATTGAACTAATTTATACTAAAACTAAACAAGCGAGATAACTTTGGTGTGGTTATTCACTGTGTAGATGTGTGAATCTAAATAAAAGACAGACTAATTAACTTAATTGAAAACCTTCAATCCTACCTCAGAAGTGAGGAACAAATCATAGTTTCTCAGAAACTATTATTCCCCACAGCTTCCCTAGCAATATTGAAAGCGAGCTTAACTGAAATAAAATGATTCACTACTCTATTTGATAATAACTTTGACGATTTAAACACTGGAGTTTACTTGGAGCGAGGAGGCAAATCCAGTTTTGTTGTAACTTGTCCCCTCGAGTGATCTCTTCGTTCTTGCGTGTTCACGTGAATCCGGAAAGAGTAGGAGTATAGCAACATCGCAAGGGAAGGCACTGGGAAGACAATTACTTTGAAGTAAAAATGGCACAAAGCACAAGTAGGAGAGGGATGGCGCAAGTGAACTGGCTTGGCCTATGCGATTCCTAGCGGGGTTGTTGCAGCAATGATGAAACAAAATGATAAACAACGGTACTCAAACAATGAATAATAGCAGCTTCAAGAAATACAACGAAGTATAAGTAGGAGAGGGATGGCACAAGAGAGCATAGCTTGGCCCATGCGATTCCTAGCGAGATCGTTGTCGGTGTACGATGAGGGCATAACTAAATACTCGAATTCTAATCCATGCTAAAGATAAAATGATTCATAAAATAAATCTAGGATCGAGTATGAAGACTAAGCTCAAGAATGAAGACTCCGGACCAAAGAACCAAGCCCAAAGAAATCAGCCCAAAACCCCGGACCATGGGTGATAACAACAACTATTGCTGCACTGAAGTTGGGTGCAGTGGCTTACCAACAAATGGAACAAAACTAAACAAATATGAAACTAACTATGCTATCAATCCTAAGCAAGCTAATGACCAAACCACTGAAAATGAGAAGACTCTAATAAGGAAAATGGTGGCCATTTGCCTCGGCCAAAGCTATGTATTTATAGCCTTTACAAACACCAAAGGCAAGTTCAAATTGAACTCTCCCACTATTAAACAAATATAAATCACATTTCGAGTCGGCAAAAACATAAATACAAGCTTAAGTCGGCAAGGAAAGCGAGTGAAAAGTGAATTTTCACGCTTGGCGTGAATGTCGGAACGTTACGGAAAACGCGTAGGGACCACCGCCACGCATAGGGCGGCGGTTCTGAGCGCCACCGATCGGGCGGCGGTCACTGAGACCGCCACCCGGCGGGGCGGTGGTTTCGTCCAAGAGCAAAAGGTCGGAAAAGGGGAAAAAGGAGAAAAACAAAGCACGCGGGGCTAAGCGGGGCATGCGGGATGTTAACGCATGTTTAACGAGCTTTACGGATTCGAACACCTTGCGAGAAGATCTTAATCATCATTGGGGATTTCAAAACCGATTTCTTTGTACATGCGCATACATACAATTTTGGGTACGTACATATTGCCCCCTCGGAGAAGCGTTTTAGCCATGAAGAGGCATAAAACGTTGGGTCCGAGTATGGCGGTCCCAAAATGGGGAGTTAGAGACTATACCTGACATGCCCGTGTGTCGAAATGCCGCCAATTTTCACATGCTTTTCAGAATGTATGCAATGGATGACAAGTGATAACAAATGTTAAACAAAATGTTTTTACTTTATTTGCTTTTGCAATGCTGATATGTGATGACAAACATGTTGTAGTTTTGAACTTTTGGCCTCTTTGGGCAATGTCTATGATTTCTTCTTATGTTGGCAAAACGTGATGAATGTATAGCGATAAAGAGATGAACTTGCCCCAATCCCAAATCCACGCAACTAGTAAGATGCGAGGGCTCAACACCAAGAATTGGGAAGGGCACAAGTTGTATGAGTTTGATTTGAGTGGAATGATGAGAGACAGACAAAACAAGAACAAGAACCAAATTTAGACCTACACACCCACCCTACTCAGAACTACTACCAAGCTTAGAAGGCCACTTACTTTTCAGTTTATCTAGACTTAGATTCATAAATGGCAACCTGGTTGACAAAATCTGGTTTTGAGGATTTGATCTCTTTGGAATTTGGATGTTTGAATATTTGCCTTCTTTTAACGAGAATTTGACTTGTGTTTTTAGCATACCAAGATTTGTTAGTTTGTGTGATTGGACCCCCCACACCCTGCCTCACGCCACTAGTAAGAAGCATGGGTTTGTCACCAAAGGAAAGATACAGGTGAGTAAGGGCACTTCTTTCCTTTCCCAACCTCACATCACCAATAAGAGATGTGGGCTTATCACCGAAGGTTGATGGGGCAAAGAAGTGTGTAAAATAAAATATTTTGTTTGCTTGGTGCTTTTGATTGCATTTGATTTTGACATTTTGATCTATGAATTTGGAATATCCTTTCGTTCTCCAAGAGATTTTAAGAGGGATAGATGTGACACCAAGAAGCTTCTAGAACAGACCGTAGGCAAGGACAACTTCACCTAGTAGAAAGAAAGAGCAAAGCCAAGTATGCAGGTCTTGGTATGGTTTCCGTCAATGTTTGTCTGTCGAACTTGATGAGAAGATTTGAAAATACTTGATGATGTTTGAAGAGATGTGATTTGAATAATTTTGCCAATATCTTCAGAAATTTGTAACAGATTACTTAAGAGTAAGTTCCTGGACTACAATATTTATGAAACGAGTGAACAGGATGAACTAACTAAATTACTAATGTAATGCAACTATAACCATGTACATATGAAAATGTAGGTGGAACTATATGTCATGATGTCTAAGGTGAAGAAAGTTGACGAATATCAAATTCTTCACCCCTAGAAGTACACAGCGGAGAACCATTATCCTCAAATTTTTCATTCTCTTGACGAGGGCCTACCATTCTAGGTTTGAACTTACAACCCTTGCCCAGAGGTGTATATGTCCCATTATTAAAAACATTTTTACGAAAGGGGTGTTCGCATGCCTCTTTGTCATGTTTTTGAGAGATGACATGTGGGTGAGCATGACTATGCTGCTGCTCGACCTTCTCTCTCATAGTGAGCATTGTGTTAATGATGAGGTCTTGCCCCATGGATAGGAAAACTTAGCTTTAGACACGCATGGGTGAAACTAGGCTTTAGAATAGGGCGTGCCTAGAGATGGTTTTGATAGGCATCGTTTCATTTTAAATTGCCTTTCTTCACTTGTTAATTCTATCATGTTTATATCTAGATTTAGGTCATCGGAGGAAGAGATGCTATGCTTGAGAAGACTACCCATTCCTTGAGGTTTGAATGGGAGAAAGATCGGTTCGTCATTCTCCAAGAGTTTCATAATTCCTGTTGTGGTTTTAGTGGAGACTGTTTCCACAGAAATTGACTTATCTTTATTTGTCTTTGCCACCTCGTATATTAAATCATAGGATCTTACCGGTTTAGCATTTGTAGGAACTTCATCTCGTGTGGAGAAAATATCGGGTAGGGGTTGTGAAACATACTCCTTTTTCTGAGTTGTTGCATTAATTTCACGCTCAACCTCTAGCTCAACTAATCCCAAGATTTTTGTATTACCATTTGAACTTAGGTTAGGAGCAATCTGAGAGTTGTCAGGAGTTGAGGCATCTTGATTGTTATTTCTTATTATGATACCTTTGTTTTTCCCATTTGGATCTAACTTTATTATTGTTATAATGATTTGGGAAAGGATCATTGAAGATCTTGAGAGGTGCATTTTGAGGGAAACTACCCTGCAAAATTATTTGGTCTTTGGTGACGCAGGATCTGCCAACAACATATCTATGAAAAGTTATTTTTGTTCTTAAATGCAAGCGTTGCATGAATTTATTGTAGTCATGGCAAGTCCTAGTGTCATGACCCCGATTTTGTGGAAACCACAATATAGATTGGGATTATAGTTCCGTGGTCGTCGGTTTGAATCATGTTGTGGCCCAAAGTTACGATTGGGCTGCTGGTTGTTATAGTTGAAATTTCGAGGTTGTGGCCTTTGGCTTTGGTTTTGATATCCATCGGGCCCCCGAGCAGGCCTTGTGGCTGGATTTGCTGTTGTGGAGGATGATTAGAATCCTCCGTATTGATCGGCTGGGGTGAAGTTATTATTGCGTTGATTGTTAGTAGGTGCGGGGTGTTCACAACATTTGGTCCTTTGACTTGATCAGTGAATCTATATGTTGTAACCCCATGGTTTTCATTAAGGATATTGGGTCCTTGATCGGCATTCGTTATAGTAGGATAAGTTGTAGTGTTTTGGCTGGAGGTGATTAACCTCCCATTTGCTCCATATGTCTTACGACCACTATCTATCGCTGCTTGATCTATTCGCAGAGCGCTCTCAAGTACTTCATCATAAGTCCTTAGTGGGAACTTCTGGACTTCTTCCTTCACTTCTCTGCTGAGAGAATGAAGGAATAAATCGCATAGTTCCATCTGATCCATGTTTGGAGCACTTGCTGATGAATAAAGAACTGTACGCCACCTTTGGATGAAGTGGGCGACAGATTCATTGTGTTCTTGTTTGATATGTAAGAATTCCCTGATTCCTGTTCTCAATAGTTTGTTCATGTCAAAGGCTTTGATGAACTCTGACATGAGTTGTTTAAATGAATGTATGGAAGCTTTAGGTATTCTATAATACCAATCGAGAGCGATGCCTTCCAAGGTTTTGGGAAATATTTTAGCAACAACCCCATCCCAAGGGAGTAATTCTCGTATGGGTCAGTAGCATAAGCTTTGATATGCGCATTCGGATCTCCTTCACCCTTGAACTTGGGTAAATCGGGAGAGGTCTTGGAATCATGACGCGCTTCGTATGGTGAAATCTAAGGGTTCCTTTAGATATTATGAATAAGTCCCTATCGCATACGCTCAACCATTGATGGTGCCTCGTTGAGGAGGCGATGGCGGGATAGGTTGTTGATATGGCGTAACGTATGCGTTGGCGGGGGCATAAGGCAATCCCTGCGTTTGAGTAAACATGCTTAGGGAGGATGAGTACATATCCCTTGTGGCGATTTGGAGTACATGTTTAAGTACGAAGGGGTACTATCCAGGAATGGATTGCTTTGACACTTGGACCAGAGGAATAGTGCTAGCGATAGTGGGTCTAGTTGGCACTTGTTGTGAATACTGAGGAGTCATACCTAACGTGCCTACTCCTGTGAGGAGATCTACTTGGTTAGGATGGTGTGGAGGATTGGAACTTCCTGTTTGTATGAATCTCAAATTTTGACTTGCTTGGGAAATTTCTAATCCTCTAACCTTTTCTATTAGAGTTGAAATGACTTCGTTTGGTGAAGCCATGGTATCGTGCCTTGGTGGCGTTTGTTGTATAACATGGCTTTGCGGAGGTATGTGATATCCTGCTATGAACTGATCACTATCTTGCCAAGCATCCCGAGTATTTTCTATACGTGATGGCATAGAGGTATTTTCTTGAGAAGAGAATTCGGGTTGTATTTGCAAAGTTCCTCAGGTGGGTACATGCCTTGAGAGCGTTGTTCACTCCTAGGATAACGTATTGAGTACTCGTCATCTAGAGACCGAGTATGGATCGATTGTCTGCTAATATGTGGTCTAAGTAACACCTAAGGAGATGAAGCGATTCTCCGATCCAATGTCATATTGTTTGAGCACAGAAGGCTCTGTTTGTGTTTGAGCGAGTTGCTCCAACCCTCTGTTTGGAAGGACGAATTATATCTAGTCCTTGGCGTTTGCGTTGACAATGATTAGTTGAATAGTTGTCGCCCCATTGAGAGTGAGGGTGATGATTGGATATTCATTGGGCATAGTATGCCTCGAGACCCGGGAGGGTCTTCCATATGCATCGAATCCCGACATATTCGGGGGTATATGAATACCCGCGAGAATAATGGGAAGGAAGCGAAGGTGATTTGGATAAGATGAAACTTCTCGGAGAGAAGGTGAAATAATTGTAAGGTTCACGTTGGGTTCACCAATTTTGTATGCCGTATGGAAAAGTGACAGGCGAGCGTGAGAATCAACAAGTGACTCTTCCCGTACCCGACCTCCCGAGGTCGTGCCGAGACAGCCGGTGGTTTGAAATGCGGGTGACTTAGATGAAGTCACAGCCGGGATTATGGTCAGTTTTCTATGATAGAAAAGCTACAAGCGAGGATGAGAATCGGCAAGCAACTTTCTTATGGCTAACCATGGGAGGATCGGTGGTAAGATCAGTAGTGTGATCTCCGGTAGCTAAAATGACAAAGGGGAGATTTAGAGGCTATGAGCGGGTAGCATAAATTCCCTAGTGATTAATCCTCCTAACTAGAATTTAAGTGTTTAATCTAGTTATGAAGTCTCCAAATTAACTTAAACTGAAAATAACAATTTATACTACTATTGAAAGGAAAATAATCTAAACAAAATACACGATTGAAACATTATAATTACAAGCAACAATTGAACTAATTTATACTAAAACTAAACAAGCGAGATAACCCGGTGTGGTTATTCACCTGTGCAGATGTGTGAATCTAAATAAAAGACAGCTAATTAAATTAATTGAAAACCTTCAATCCTACCTCAGAAGTGAGGAACAAATCATAGTTTCTCAGAAACTATTATTCCCCACCTTCCTGCAATATTGAAAGCGAGCTTAACTGAAATAAAATGATTCACTACTCTATTTGATAATAACTTTGAAGATTTAAACACGGAGTTTACGAGCGAGAGGCAAATCCAGTTTGTTGTAACTTGTCCCCTCGAGTGATCTCTTCGTTCTTGCGTGTTCACGTGAATCCGAGAAAGAGTAGGAGTATAGCAACATCGGCAAGGGAAGGCACTTTGGGACGAAAATTACTTTGAAGTAAAAATGGCACAAAGCACAAGTAGGAGAGGGATGGCTTAAGTGAACGGCAGCCTATGCGATTCCTAGCGGGGTTGTTGCAGCAATGATGAAACAAAATGATAAACAACGGTACTCAAACAATGAATAATAGCAGCTTCAAATAAATACAACGAAGTACAAGTAGGAGAGGGATGACACAAGAGAACAGAGCTTGGCCCATGCGATTCCTTGCGGGATCGTTGTCGGTGTATGATGAGGCATAACTAAATGCTCAATTATAATCCATGCTAAAGATAAAATGATTCATAAAATAAATCTAGGACTGAGTATGAAGACTAAGCTCAAGAATGAAGACTCCAGACCAAAGAACCAAGCCCAAAGAAATCAGCCCAAATAACCCAGCACCATGGGTGAAACAACAAGACCGCTGCACAAGTTGGGTCTGTGGCTTACCAACAATGAACAAAACTAAACAAATATGAAACTAACTATGCTATCAATCCTAAGCAAGCTAACAGACCAAACCACTTTGAAAATGAGAAGACTCTAATAAGGAAAATGGTGGCCATTTGCCTCGGCTAAGCTATGTATTTATAGCCTTTACAAACACCGAAAGGCAAGTTCAAATTGAACTCTCCCACTATTAAACAAATATAAATCACATTTACGATCGGGCAAAAACATAAATACAAGCTTAAGTCAGCAAGGAAAGCGAGTGAAAAGTGAATTTTCACGCTTGGCGTGAATGTCGGAGCGTTCTTGAAAACGCGCAGCGTGCAGGGATCGCCGCCTGCGTAGGGCGGCGGCGTTATAAAACGCCGCCCGATCGGGCGGCGGTCACGAGACCGCCGCCCGAGGCGGGGCGGCGGTTTCAGTGGCCCCGAAGAGCAAAAGGTCGGAAAAGGGGAAAAAGGAGAAACACAAAGCACGCGGGGGCTAAGCGGGGCATGCGGGATGTTAACGCATGTTTAACGAGCTTTACGGATTCTCGAACACCTTGCGAGAGATCTTAATCATCATTGGGGCTTTTGTAACCGATTTTCATTATGCAAGTACATACAATTTTGGGTACGTACGGACACCAAATCGAAGAGGCAAGATCAATCACTACTGAAATAGGTGTGTCACGATCCAAGAACAATAACCAAGGCAATAAGGCAAGAACACAAGATCTAAATAAATATGAGTGCCACGATCTAAGAAAAACCAAGGTAACAAGGCAAGGACACAAAACCCAAAGAATCGGTATCAACACCACACCATCCCATCTTCTGAATGAGTAGAGTGATACCACAAATTTGTATGAGTTTCAAAATCAACTACTCGAACAACGACAAACTAACACCGGCTTCACCAATAGCTCCCCATAAGAGAGATTGTCACATGACAAAAAAAAAAAAGTGTCTGAAATATAGATCTAAAATATCTCAACAAACAAGAGATATATAAATGTATACACCCATAGATACAAGAATGCAACACCAAAAAGTTTAGGACGTTGGGCTCAAACGAAATTACGTCCACAAGTGATCACAACACCCTCCCAAATTTAACACTTTATAATTGAGTACATGTAAATATTAAATGAGTAACAATACCTTTTACATTTGAAATATGTGTATAAAAATGTCACTAATTCATATATCTAAAAAAAATACACAATTTCAAACAAACAAATAACCTTAATCCGAGCTACGGATCAAAAGTTATAAGCTCTAGAAGGTTTTGCTATTAAAATAATATTTTGATGCTGATGCTTTTTTAAAGGTATACATGACACCCAAATGTCCAATGGGTAAAAGAGTGCATATGGAAGGTACATGCATATATCCAATGGATAAAAGAATGCACCCAAAAAGTACAATTGTCAATACAAACTTTGACTGCAAATATCTCTTTTTCTGGCACCTCTATAAAAAAACAAAGAGAAACACAGAAAGTTTCTCAAAAATTCCAGAAATCTTATACAATTTTTGAGTCAACAAATATGTTTATACATAATTGTATAGATTTTTTTGAGAAATGTGCCAAAAACCCTTTAAAATGTCTAGATTTGACTGTCTCAAAACATGGTTAAGTTTACAGTCGATTATAAGGTTTTAGCACTTTCAAAATCCAATGGCACACTCTGTTTTGCATAAAAATGAATACTACAAAAATATTCTAACAAATTCTAAATACATAAAAATAATAAACCCTTGCTTGCAAAGAAAAACTTACAGATAGATGTCTACATCATCTATCGCTCTAATACCATGAAAGGAATGATAAGAAGATTGTTCCAAGCCATGATCTCAGATGATAATAGCACACCACATTAGATTTACAAAACAAAAGAGCTAAAATACCATATATGGAAATCCATCATAATCCATAATGCTCAATACATTATAATACAATGACTTGAATTACTCAATAAGAAAGATGTACATATAGGAGGAGGGAAGTGTAACTACTACCTAAATCAATGGTGAAGAAATACTACTAACGGATCTTTGGTAGTTACGTGAACTCCATAAGACTAGTAAGTTAACTCCACATAACTGAGAAGCTAACTCAACACAACTAGTAAGCTAACTCCACACAACTAGTACACCTAAGCAAGATAACCCAACAAGTTTAGGGATAACACAAGTGTAAGGATTGCCCTAATAAATAAATAAAAAGGATAAATAATCTTGAAGCTGATACAGTTATTGGAAATAATCTTGCACAATAAAAAAATCAAATAAAATAATATTAGAATAATTTTCAATTCATCCAGGATATGTCTTCATTTACATTGAGAGGTATAAATGAACATATGATCTCCTATAAAATAGGAGTCATCCTTTATCCCACATATCTCTCAACCTTCCACTAATCTTTCTCAATCCCTTAGTTATCTCAACACACTCAACTAATCCTAAAATACCAATGTGAGTTGTTTATACAACAAACTCACAACTAATATACATTTTCTCATATTTAATAATATTACATTTTATGTATTCACCCATATATATTATCTCCATGATAATATATATTACATTAAAACATTCATCAATGTAAACAATATAATATTCTGACACTAACCCAACAAGTGTAGGGATAACACAAGTGTAAGAATTATCCTGATAAATAAATAAAAGGATAAATAATAACCTACACTAACATGTCTTTGGTGTTGTCTTTTTCATCATCACCATTGTCAATGTCATCATCATTGTCTTTTTCATCATCAAGATCATCCCTACTCACCGTCATTAACACAATCATCATCATCGTTGTTGTGATTGTCACAATCATCATTATCTTCAGTGTTATTTTTGTTTTCATCGACATCATCATTGTCATCATTTTCATGATTGATACAATCATTTTCATCTTAGTTGTCATCATCATCATCATCATCATTATTATCACCACTATCGCTACCATTGCCATCATCATGTCATCGGCGTAATCGACTTATTATCATTGTCATCTTAGTTTTCATCATCATAATCATTTTCATGATCGATATAATCATTGTCACCATCATTATCATCTTCATTGTCATCATCATCATCCTCATCATTATTATCACCACTATCACTACCACCACCATCATTGTCGTCATCATTATTATCATCATTTTCATCATCATCATAATCATTGTCATTATTATTAACAAAATATTATTATTATAATTTTATTAATATTATTAGTAATATCATCGTTATCATCATCTTAATCGTCATCATTATCACAATCGTCATCATCTTTAGTGTTTTTTTTCATTTTCATCGCCATCATAATCATTTTCATGATCGATATAATAATTCTTATCATCATTATCATCCTCATCGATATTATCACCACTATCGCTACAACCACCATCATCGTCATTGTCATCGTCACAATCGTCATCGTCTTTGGTGTTGTTTTTATTTTCATCGTTATCATAGTCATTGTCATCATTTTCACGGTCAATATAATCATTGTCATCATCATTATCATCTTTATTGTCATCATCATCATCCTTGTCATTATTATCACCACTATCGCTACCACCACCATCATTGTCGTCATCATCGTCGTCATCATTATCATCAATATTAATCTTACTACTAAAATTGATATTATTATTATGATTTATAAAAATAAAAAAATCTTATTACTAACACTATATTATTATTATTATAAGAGTAATAGTAATAGGCATCATAAACGTCATCCTTATCATCATGGTTATCTTCATCTTAATCATGGTCATTGTCATTGTTCTCCTCATCCTTGTCATAATGATCTTCATCATCTTCGATGTGGTTGTCATTTCATTGTACTCTTAGTCATTTTCATCATTGTAATGTTTGATTTAATCATCTTGACCATTATCATCATCATTATGATTGCCATCTTCCTGGTGATGGTCATTCTCCTCCGCCATCATCACATCCTTGATATCAATTATGTAATATTAATTTTATTTAATTTACTATTATTAAATTATAAACCATATATAATATAAATGATAATATATAATATAAATTTTAATTTATATTCTAATTCATTATTTTATATAAATATATAGCATTAATTTTATTTACTTAATATTATTATATTATATTATATTATATTATATTATTTTTTTAAAAGTGAGGTCCCTATAAATATACTATTTTAGGTTTTCTCTATATAAGATTCTTATGTAATTATTTAAAATCCAGACCCTTATTCTTATATAATTATTTAAAAGTGAGGACCCCTATAAATATAATATTTTAGATTTTCCCGTATATAGTTTTCTTATGTAATTATTTTAACCCATTTCTTTTTCTATTTAACTCATATGTATTACCACTATCACTACCACCACCATCATTTTCGGTGTCGTTATCATCGCAATCGTCATCGTCTTTATTGTTGTTTTCATTTTCATCATCATCTTAGTCATTGTCATCATTTTCACGATCGATAAAATAATTGTCATCATCATCACCCTCGTCATGATTATCACCACTATTGCTACCACCACCATCATTGTCAAATGTCGTCAAATGCCGCCATAATCATTTCCATTGTTCTCCTCATCATCATCATAATGATCATCATCGTCTTCGACGTGGTTCTCATTTAATCATAATCTTAGTCATTTTCATCATTGTCATGATCGATTTAATCATCTTGACCATTATCATCATCATTATGATTGTCATCTTCCTGGTCATGGTCATCCTCCTCCCCCTCGAATATTAATTTTATTTAATTTATTTTTATTAAATTATAAACCATACATAATATAAATGATAATCTATAATATACATTATAATTTATATTATAATTTATTATTTTAATTACTAATTATTAGTATTAATTTTATTTACTTACTATTATATTATATTATATAATTTTTTAAAAGTGAGGGCCCACACACACACACACATAAGCCAGACCCTATTCTTATGTAATATTTATTTAATATAATTTACTTATATCTACTTTTTTATCTATATATTCACCTCTGTGAATCATATTCGATGTATATAATATTATATAGAATACCTTTAATATATTCATCTCTGAATTAGATTTGAGTATATATAATATAATTTTTTTGAACTTATTTACCTATTTAAATATATATACTTATTTACCTAATATAATTTATATTAATTAAATAATTTATTTAAACTTATTTACCTATTTAAATATCTTATTTACTTATTTAAATAATATATTTACTTAGTTAAACATATTTAAATAATTTAAATAATTTATTACCTATTTAAATAATATATTACCTATTTAAACTTATTTACTAAACAATTTTTACTTAAATAATTTCTAAGCTATTTAAATAATTCTTTTACTTATATATACTTATTTACCTAGTTCGTATTTAATTAAATAATTTACTTCCCCACACTTGAGAATTTAACAAATTAAATTATTAAAATGTTTTTACCTTTAAATAATTTATTTACGAGCACAATTTTCAAATTTCACATGCATGACATCGAGACTCCACTACACACACACACACACATTATTTAATTATATATATATATATATATAATTTATTTAATTAAATAATTTACTTCCTCACCCCGAGAATTTAACAAATTAAATTAGTAAAGTATTTTTTTAATAAATATCACGGGCACAAATTTCAAATTTCACATGCACGACATCGACTCCTCCACTCTCTCTATATATATATAAATGAAGATGCATATTTTACTTATATATATTTAAATAATTTATTTACATATTTAAACTTATTTAAATAATTTATTACCTATTTAAATAATATATTACCTATTTAAATTTAAATAATTCAAATAAATTACTTAAATAATTTATTAACTATTAAAAAATTTAAATAATATATTACCTATTTAAACTTATTTACTAAATAATTTTTACTTAAATAATTTATAACCTATTTAAATAATTGTACCCCTATTCTTATGTAATTATTTAAAAGTGAGGGCCCTTATAAATATAATATTTTAGATTTTCCGCTAATTTTTTGTAGATTTATCTTAATTAATTTATCTTATGTAATATTTATTATATTTACTTAACTACGTTTGAAGGTGTTCCCCCTGGGAAAGGCCTTTGCAGAGACATTTTTTGCGATGTGTTAAATTTGACGGTTTGATGGCCGTATGGACGTTTGTGCTTTTTCTGCCTATTTTAGCTTTTCTCTACTATTTTTAATAATTTTGTTTTTTAATAATTAACAATTTTGGCTTTTATTTTTAATTAACAATTTTAGATTTTCTCTCTTATTTTTAATAATAAAAACAGATAGTCTTACAGTTGAGTTGTTAGAGCTAATTAATTATTTTGTTTTTAATAAAGAACAATTTTGGCTTTTGTTTTTAATTAATAATTTTAGATTCTCTTATTTTTAATAATAAAACAGATAGTTCTACGGTTGAGTTGTTAGAGCTACAAATAGAAAATCAGTGAGTGGCCAAGCCCATATATATCCAAGTCAGAATGAATCAGCTATTGCATAGTACACAGAGTCAGTCATAGATCCATTTCCTTTGATTTTTTCTCTCGCTATTAATCCAATCAAAGCAAGTCCGATTCTCAACATCATTACCATAAACCTACGGCGGTTACTTGCGAAGGTCAGGCGGGCGATTCACGAACTATTAAATTACAAAGTGGACTCCAAAAGTAAGTACAATACAGGAACACATCATCACTAAGTATAAAATTTGTGTATTATTGTCTGAAATCCTCTATTTTTTTAGTCAATATCCTCGCAAGCGTTGCCAATTTTGTAATGTGTTTATAAATATTGGGTTTCGTGAATATGTGGTTTTGTGTATTATTGTAGAGAAAAAAGTTTTTGATTTGATGTAAATGCTTTACTTTTAAAAATTGAATCCTTCCTTTTTATCGCCTCAATCGATAGCCGTAATAGGAATAATTTTTTCATTTTTTCTCACCTCCATGTTTATAATTGTGTAGGTTTCTGTATCAAAATCTCTAATAATTTGGCTTGCTCAATATGCTACTATCTACCTAGAAGAATGTTGTATATGTTGTTAAGTGTTGCTTTCATCAATGGAACTGAAGTTCTTAGTATAATAATGCCGGTTTGAATTATACTTCTTAGATTGGTTATTCAGAAACACTTTAGTGGGTTTTTCTGTATAAGAACTTTGTATTTTCATTGTACACAATCTATCTAAACTATTGATAAGGAATCTTAAATTTTCTCTACGATTTCCAATGAGTTTGAATTCAAGAGGCAACCAATTACTTTACAATTGTTTAAATATGTGAATCCGAATATAATGTTGATACATAATCATTGGGCAATGGAAAATTCATTCCATCGAATAAGAGAGTTGACAAGTGGAGTGAATTTCAATTGGATATAATATGTGTAGTTAGTTTTCCTAGTGAAAATATAGTTTAAACATTTCATGTGCTTATCTCTCAACAAGGGAGGAGACTTGGGATGCTCACATAGGGGATTGATTTTACGATTTTTTTTGAATTTATTAATTTTTTAATGTAAAATTTTGATTGATTTTGGAGGCAATATTTTTAAGGTCTTAACTTCGTGTTACATTTTTCATCATGTTTAAAGTACTTACATTTAGGTATTATCTATACATAAATATAAACGCTGGAATCCTTAGTGTTACCCTTTGTACACAACCAATATATCTTTTTTAAGACCAACACATTATTATCTAGGTACTATGCCCAAAAATATACACCTCTATATAAGGAAAGGTGCATGGAATTAATATGTTAGTAATCTCCAACCTATTAAGACAATCCTTATCCACTTAGGTATAAAGAAACAAAGGGTTTAACTATAGATTTTTCCTAAAGAACAACCACCATAACAAAATGGTACTCTTATAATGAAGAAATCCAAATCCTCTATAAATTACATAAAACTTTTATTTTGGCCAATTTACCATGACCTTGATGTTGTTCATATTCAAGTTGATGCCTTCATGTCACATAGTATAACCTAAATATTCTCATTCTTGTACTCCCAAAACATATTTGGATGATTTGGCATAAAAATTGACGCCCATCAAGAATATATAATAACTAATCAAAATTCTTCAAATAATATTTGTGTTTTGTTGTAGAGTAGTACTTCATTAAAAAATACCAATTAAAACTTGAAAAGATTGGGCTTGCACAAATATTTCATTAATCATTTTAACTTAGGGAGCATTAATGAGATGTAAAATAGTTAATAAATGAGGCTATTATTTTTACCACCACTCTCATTCATGCGATAGTACTTCCAAATTTGTTTTGTGCCCAATTTATAGCCATTTAACCTATTTTCCAGTAGTCATTTCATTGGTAAGGTTATCAGGCAGGCTGTTTTGTTAATATGATTACTTATTTATGTATGTTGTTTGGTTCAACTTTTAATTTACTTTGCTAACATAATTTTATAGAGGCACATCTGTTGGATTTTTGCTTGTATATGTTGTCACAACTTATAATTAGCTTAACTTGATAGAGAGAATATTCACAACATCTTCCTTTAAAAATTATATTTAAGTTCATCTCAGTATTAAATTTGGTCTACATCTCTATTTCCTTGAGTTTCTTGAGGTCAACTGATTACCACATACATTTAGTTTTATTAACTTCTTCTTTCACTTTTTTGTAGGATATTTGTGATTATCTTTCTCCTACAGTAAAGAAGAGAGTGTTGTCTCTAAATGAACTTCAGGTGGGTTTAAATATTGATTGAAGTATTTATTCATTTGTTCTATTTATTACATGTTATGGACTAAGATATTATTGTAGAGTGCTTTCATGTTATTTGCTTTGGATTGTTCCATTTATAGTTGTAGTTGGCTCCATACTTTTTCCGAAGTGACACGTGGGAGCACGTTCATTCGTTAATGATAGGATTCGTTTTTGCTAAGGGGCTCGTTCCCCAATGAGGAAATTTCAAAGCATCCTAAGTTGAACATTAGAATGATCAAAGACGAGGGTTTTAAAGTTTCCCGTTATACCTAAGAACATCTTGGTGGACTAACATACTTCTTTTCCCTCTCCAATTTAATATGATGCGGACTAGAAACACAACTCCCTCCCCACAATAGGATTGACATTAACTATGCCTCGCTTGCGCAGAGGAGGAAGAGTTTAAGCGTATTCAATGTGTTGTTAAAGTTTTTCATTACAGGAAACCAAAACCACCTAAAACATTGATAGCTGAAATGTTTAGAGATCGCCTCCACTTGATGCCAGCATCCCCAATTTTTCTCTCCAAAATTTGAATAATTAGAGATCATTGACGAGGATTCTATTTGTTTTATGATTCTAATGAAGATGCATTGAAATATGAACCACGCCACACATTGATGAGAAAGATAATACCAATCGAGGAATCAGTAAATGGACAAAAATATAAGAAACATGCTAAGAAAATTACATAAGAAAAAAATCAAGAAATTTGATTTAAAGAAATAGCTTGTAGTGGTTAGTTTATAAGTGTTTGTTTATAAGTGTTTTTGAAACAAACTTTAACTCGTACCAAATAATTCCATGTATGCATTGTGGCAATATATATCAGATAGAGAATCAAAATTTTTAAACACATGTTCGAGTTTTGTAATCCAACAACTATGCATTTCAAATTTCTTTATCATTATATCTCCATATAAATACCTATAGTTTTGTTACTTCAAGTGTACATATTGTTGTTATTATTTTCCATTCTATTTTCTTAACATAATAATCTGTAATTTGTTTCAAATAAATGCATGTATATACTTGTGGTGGAACATATGGATCACAAAATCTAACTTTTCAACATACATGTTCAATTATTCCTTTATACGTTTCTCGCTTCTTTATGTAAACAAACAACACATTTTTAATGTGTTCTTCATAACATCTCGCACACAAATACATATAGTTTTAAAATGTTGAAAAACAACCATGAAAATTTTAATTGTTTTCAACCAAAGCTTTGTACATTATATCACTTTTTGCATATTGAATTATTAAAGGGTTAGACTTCACGTTTGCACTTTTTATAAAATATAAAATAATAAGGAAACATACTCAATGTTGACCCCACATTTTAGATATTGCACTTGTCCTCCTTAAGGTCCATTCTCAACATCGGTGCCCAACATCGTGTTGACCTTTAAGATGGGATACATTTTCAGACAACACTTCTACCCTCCAAATTTGCAAGTCACGTAATCGACCAATCAATACAAGAAGGATCCATTGTGTGCTTACAAAAATCCCTCGTTAGAATGATCAAAAGTGAACTATAAGTTTCATCTCCTGCTCAATTACGAATGTACATAAACTCCCTATATTAATTATAATTTCATTCTATTTGTCTTTTCCATCCATTGCTCAGTTCTAATTCTATCCCAATTTTATTTACAATTGCAAGACTATTCTTATCATTGAAATGGATGTTGTTGTTGAAACACATTTGGTAATCGGTGCTCCAATTTGACTACCAACAAATTCTCTCGAACACAGGTCATTTTCCGTGAATGATGCAAGTGCAACCAGGGTTGACAAATTTTTTTGAGAATACCAACTAAAATAAGTGCTTTGAATACATCTATGCACATATGGTCCATAGAGGATCGTGCCTTAGAAAAAACAACCCTTCGCGAATATCAAAATGTAAGGGGAGATGGTTCTGTCTTTAGGTTTTATTTTTAGATCAGGAAAGAGGGGAAATTCACATCACCTGTTTCAATGAGGCCACCAAAGCATTCTATGAGCATATTGAAAATGGGAAGCAATAAACAATCTCTAATGCGAGGATTGCGGGATTCCCGATGCAAATCTATGTTACAGCCATTTGAACAATGCTTTGGAAAGTTTCCTGCAAGCGTCCTCAACCATAACTCCACTCATAAAAATGAGGATGCAATACCTCTTGGCATATTTTACATATCATGTTTTGATTTATGTTTTTATATATATGTAAAATATGTCAAGAGGTGAAGTTCACGAGGCACTTATATATTTATATAATATATAAATTTATGTAATATATACCTCTTGGCATATATTACATATATTTATATAATATAGTATGTTAGTAGCAACCGCTAGAGTTGCATTATGCAGAAAATAATACCAAAAATAAAGTACAGAAAATAAGGGGGAATTTAGTTCGTGCATGAATAAAATAACATTTATAATTTAATATTATAATTATTTATTATCAAAACATAGTCACCTATATAATTTTCTATAGTTCATACCTAAATAGTATGTTAAAACCTATTTATTAATCTTTAAAGTGTTGGCCCTATTATTTACGTAAATTTATTTATGTATTTATTAATCAGCCCTATTATTTACCTATTTAATTAATTTAGGTATTTGTTTTATGATTAATCTAAAATTTAATATATTTCTATGGTAAACCTATTTAATATTCAATATATCCTAGAGTTGCATTTACAAAAACTTGTACAAAAACACAATTTATAAACCTTATTATCTAAACATGTATGATAATGATGGCGACAATAATGATGAAGACGAAAAATGAAAATGACCATGATCATGAAAATCATGATCATGATCTGATGATGATTGTAATATTTAATTTATTTACAAATTCACATAATAATATCAATAATACTAATAAGATTAATATTCATGATGATGATGATGACGAAGATGTTGATGGTGGTGGTATTAATGGTGGTGATAATGATGATGAGGATAATGATGAAAATGACAAAAATGATAGTGGTGACGATGAAAAAGATGACAACTATGCCACAATTTGTAAACCTTAAACCCTAAATATGCACGATAACGATAATGATGATAATGATGATGATGGAAGATGAAAATGACCATGAATGTGAAGATGACAATCATGATCATGATCTAACAATGATTATATTGACGATCACTATGATGATGGTGAAATGAATACCTAAACATGTACGATAATGATGGTGACAATAATGATAATGATGAAAAATGAAAATGACCATGATCGTGACAATCATGATCACGATATGATGATGATTGCAATATTTAATTTATTTACAAATTCACATATTAATATCAATAATACTAATTAATATTCACGATGATGGTGATGGCAAAGATGTCAATGATGGTGGTGTTAATGGTGGTGATAATGATTATGAGGATAATGATGAAAATGAAAAAGATGACAACTATTCCACAATATGTAAACCTTAAACCCTAAATATGCATGATAATGATGGTGCCAATAACGATGATGATGGCAGATGAAAATGAGCATGAATGTGAAGATGATAATCATGATCTTGATCTAACGATGATTATATCGATGATGATAATCATGACGATAATATCATGGTCAATATCATCTTAATCGCCATCATTGTCACAATGCCATTGTCTTCGGTGTTGTCATTTTCATCATCATCATAATCATTGTCATTATTTTCATCATCATCATCACAATTTTATTAACAATATTATTAATATCATGGTTATCATCATCTTAATCGTTGTCATCATCACAATCATCATCGTCTTGAAAGGAATGATAAGAAGATTGTTCTAGTGTGATCTCGAGATGATAATAGCACACCACATTAGGTTTACAAAATAAAAGAGCTAAAATACCATATATGGAAATCCATCATAATCCATAATGCTCAATACATTATACTACAATGACTTGAATTAGTCAATAAGAAAAATACATATAGGAGGAGGGAAGTACAACTACTACCTAAATCAGGTCTTTGAAGAACTATCACTAACGATAATGGTAGTTAAGTGAACTCCAAAAGACTAGTAAGTTAACTCCACATAACTAAGAAGATAAATCAACAAAACTAGTAAGCTAACTCCATACAACTAGTACACCTAAGCAAGCTAACCCAACAAGTGTAGGGCTAACACAAGTTCAAGAATTATCCTTTTAAATAAATAAAATGATAAATAATAACCTACACTAACACCCTCCCGTAAGCATAGCTTAGGTGGGTAAAAAGAAGGTGGGTCCTCGACAACAAGGCCTGATGAGTTACCCATGTACAATAACTAGGAAAATTAGACATCGCAAGGTACCCAAAATCAATAATAACAAAGTAGAGAGAGAAAAATCCCGCTATAAAATATCCTCAGAAGCTCGGCTCCAAAAAATCGTACAATGCTGAAGAAGTGTGGTGCGCACTATGGTCTGAATCCACTACTCAATCATAGAACTAAAAACAATCGACACTCAAGCTTCAATGAGAATAGCTCCATGCAAGGATATTGTCAATGGAGTGATGTTGAAAATGTAAAAAAAACACCAAACATAATTTGATCAACTGCTACAAATAGGTGTGCCATGATCCAAGAACAACCAAGGCAACAAGGCAAGGACATGAGATCCAAATAAATAGGATTATCATGATCCAAGAAAAGCCAAGGTAACAAGGCAAGGACACTGTACGCCGGAAAAGCGACAGGCGAGCGTAAGAATCTACAAGTGACTCTTTCGCGTACCCGACCTCCCGAGGTCGTGCCGAGACAGCCGGTGGTTTGAAATGCGGGTGACTTAGACGAAGTCACAGCCGGGATTATGGTCAGTTTTCTATGATAGAAAAGCTACAAGCGAGGATGAGAATCGGCAAGCAACTTTCTTATGGCTAACCATGGGAGGATCAGTGACTAAGATCTGGTAGTGTGATCTCCTGGTAGTTAAAATGACAAAGGGGAGATTTAGAGGCTATGAGCGGGTAGCATAAATTCCCTAGTGATTAATCCTCCTAACTAGAATTTAAGTGTTTAATCTAGTTATGAAGTCTCCAAATTAACTTAAACTGAAAATAACAATTTATACTACTATTGAAAGGGAAACTAATCTAAACAAAATACACGATTGAAACATTATAATTACAAGCAACAATTGAACTAATTTATACTAAAACTAAACAAGCGAGATAACTTTGGTGTGGTTATTCACCAATGCGATGTGTGAATCTAAATAAAAGACAACTAATTAACTTAATTGAAAACCTTCAATCCTACCTCGAAGTGAGGAACAAATCATAGTTTCTCGAAAACTATTATTCCCCACTTCCCCCAGCAATATTGAAAGCGAGCTTAACTGAAATAAAATGATTCACTACTCTATTTGATAATAAATTTGAAGATTTAAACCTGGAGTTTACAGAGCAGAGGCAAATCCAGTTTTGTTGTAACTTGTCCCCTCAGATTGATCTCTTCGTTCTTGCGTGTTCACGTGAATCCAGAAAGAGTAGGAGTATAGCAACATCGGCAAGGGAAGGCACTTTGGGACGAAAATTACTTTGAAGTAAAAATGGCACAAAGCACAATTAGGAGAGGGATGGCGCAAGTGAACTGGCTTGGCCTATGCGATTCCTAGCAGGGTTGTTGCAGCAATGATGAAACAAAATGATAAACAACAGGTACTCAAACAATGAATAATAGCAGCTTCAAAGAAATACAACGAAGTACATGTAGGAGAGGGATGGCACAAGAGAGCATAGCTTGGCCCATGCAATTCCTAGCAGGATCGTTGTCGGTGTACAGTAAGGCATAACTAAATACTCAGAATTCTAATCCATGCTAAAGATAAAATGATTCATAAAATAAATCTAGGACTGAGTATGAAGACTGAAGCTCAAGAATGAAGACTCCAGACCAAAGAACCAAGCCCAAAGAAATCAGCCCAAATAACCCAGACCATGGGTGAAACAACAGCACTGCCTGCACAAGTTGGGTCTGTGGCTTACCAACAGCGGAACAAAACTAAACAAATATGAAACTAACTATGCTATCAATCCTAAGCAAGCTAATGACCAAACCACTGAAAATGAGAAGACTCTAATAAGGAAAATGGTGGCCATTTGCCTCAGCACAAGCTATGTATTTATAGCCTTTACAAACACCAGAAGGCAAGTTCAAATTGAACTCTCCCACTATTAAACAAATATAAATCACTGTTCAGTCGGCAAAAACATAAATACAAGCTTAAGTCGGCAAGGAAAGCGAGTGAAAAGTGAATTTTCACGCTTGACGTGAATGTCGAAACGTTCTGGAAAACGCGTACAGGACCGCCACCCTGCATAGGGCGGCGGTTACAGGAACGCCGCCCTGATCAGGGCGGCGGTCACGAGACCGCCGCCCAGGTAGGGCGGCGGTTTCGTAACTGAAGAGCAAAAGGTCAGGAAAAGGGGAAAAAGGAGAAAAACAAAGCACGCAGGAGCTAAGCGGGGCATGCGGGATGTTAACGCATGTTTAACGAGCTTTCTGGATTCCGAACACCTTGCGAGAAGATCTTAATCATCATTGGGGATTCTCAGAACGATTTCGATCATGCAGTACATACAATTTTGGGTACGTACATATTGCCCCCTCGGAGAAGCGTTTTAGCCATGAAGAGGCATAAAACGTTGGGTCCGAGTATGGCGGTCCCAAAATGGGGAGTTAGAGACTATACGACATGCCCGTGTGTCAAAATGCCGACTACTTTCACATGCTTTTCGTAATGTATGCAATGGATGACAAGTGATAAAAAATATTAAACAAAATGTTTTTACTTTATTTGCTTTTGCAATGCTGATATGTGATGACAAACATGTTGTAGTATTGAACTTTTGGCCTCTTTGGGCAATGTCTATGATTTCTTCTTATGTTGGCAAAACGTGATGAATGTATAGCGATAAAGAGATGAACTTGCCCCAATCCCAAATCCACGCAACTAGTAAGATGCGAGGGCTCAACACCAAGAATTGGGAAGGGCACAAGTTGTATGAGTTTGATTTGAGTGGAATGATGAGAGACAGACAAAACAAGAACAAGAACCAAATTTGGACCTACACACCCACCCTACTCAGAACTACTACCAAGCTTAGAAGGCCACTTACTTTTCAGTTTATCTAGACTTAGATTCATAAACGGCAACCTGGTTGACAAAATCTGGTTTTGAGGATTTGATCTCTTTGGAATTTAGATGTTTGAATATTTGCCTTCTTTTAACAGAATTTGACTTGTGTTTTTAGCATACCAAGATTTGTTAGTTTGTGTGACTGGACCCCCCACACCTTGCCTCACGCCACTAGTAAGAAGCATGGGTTTGTCACCAAAGGAAAGATACGGTAGTAAGGGCACTTCTTTCCTTTCCCAACCTCACATCACCAGTAAGAGATGTGGGCTTATCACCGAAGGTTGATGGGGCAAAGAAGTGTGTAAAATAAAATATTTTGTTTGCTTGGTGCTTTTGATTGCATTTGATTTTGACATTTTTGATCTATGAATTTGGAATATCCTTTCGTTCCAAGAGATTTTAAGAGGGATAGATGTGACACCAAGAAGCTTCTAGAACAGACCGTAGGCAAGGACAACTTCACCTAGTAGAAAGAAAGAGCAAAGCCAAGTATGCAGGTCTTGGTATGGTTTCCGTCAATGTTTGTCTGTCGAACTTGATGAGAAGATTTGAAAGTACTTGATGATGTTTGAAGAGATGTGATTTGAATAATTTTGCCAATATCTTCAGAAATTTGTAACAGATTACTTAAGAGTAAGTTCCTGGACTACAATATTTATGAAACGAGTGAACAAAATGAACCAACTAAATTACTAATGTAATGCAACTGCAACCATGTACATATGAAAATGTAGGTGGAACTATATGTCATGATGTCTAAGGTGAAGAAAGTTGACGAATATCAAATTCTTCACCCCTAGAAGTACACAAATGAGAGAACCATTATCCTCAAATTTTCATTTTCTTGACGAGGGCCTCACTGCTGCAGGTTTGAACTTACAACCCTTTCCCGCAGGTGTATATGTCCCATTATTAAAAACATTTTTCGAAAGGGGTGTTCGCATGCCTCTTTGTCATGTTTTTGAGAGATGACATGTGGGTGAGCATGACTATGCTGCTCGACCTTCTCTCTCATAGTGAGCATTGTGTTAATGATGAGGTCTTGCCCCATGGATAGGGAAAACTTAGCTTTAGACACGCATGGGTCGAAACTAGGCTTTAGAATAGGGCGGTGCCTAGAGATGGTTTTGATAGGCATCGTTTCAGTTTTAAATTGCCTTTCTTCACTTGTTAATTCTATCATGTTTATATCTAGATTTAGGTCATCGGAGGAAGAGATGCTATGCTTTGAGAAGACTACCCATTCCTTGAGGTTTGAATGGGAGAAAGATCGGTTCATCATTCTCCAAGAGTTTCATAATTCCCGTTGTGGTTTTAGTGGAGACTGTTTCTCTGACGTAAATTGACTTATCTTTATTTGTCTTTGCCACCTCGTATATTAAATCATAGGATCTTACCGGTTTAGCATTTGTAGGAACTTCATCTCGTGTGGAGAAAATATCGGGTAGGGGTTGTGAAACATACTCCTTTTTCCGAGTTGTTGCATTAATTTCACGCTCAACCTCTAGCTCAACTAATCCCAAGATTTTTGTATTACCATTTGAACTTAGGTTAGGAGCAATCTGAGAGTTGTCAGGAGTTGAGGCGTCTTGATTGTTATTTCTTATTATGATACCTTTGTTTTTCCCATTTGGATCTAACCTGTTATTGTTATAATGATTTGGGAAAGGATCATTGAAGATCTTGAGAGGTGCATTTTGAGGGGAAACTACCCCTGCAAAAGTATTTGGTGCTGGTGACGCAGGATCTGCCAAGAACATATCTATGAAAAGTTGTTTTTGTTCTTCTGGCAAGCGTTGCATGAATTTATTGTAGTCATGGCAAGTCCTAGTGTCATGACCCCTGATTTTGTGGAAACCACAATATAGATTGGGATTATAGTTCCGTGGTCGTCGGTTTGAATCATGTTGTGGCCCAAAGTTCTGATTGGGCTGCTGGTTGTTATAGTTGAAATTTCGAGGTTGTGGCCTTTGGCTTTGGTTTTGATATCCATCTGGGCCCCGAGCAAGGCCTTGTGGCTGGATTTGCTGTTGTGGAGGATGATTAGAATCCTCCGTATTGATCACTGGGGTGAAGTTATTATTGCGTTGATTGTTAGTAGGTGCCGGGGTGTTCACAACATTTGGTTCTTTGACTTGATCAGTGAATCCATATGTTGTAACCCCATGGTTTTCATTAAGGATATTGGGTCCTTGATCGGCATTCATTGTAGTAGGATAAGTTGTAGTGTTTTGGCTGGAGGTGATTAACCTCCCGTTTGCTCCATATGTCTTACGACCACTATCTATCGCTGCTTGATCTATTCACAGAGCGCTCTCAAGTACTTCATCATAAGTCCTTAGTGGGAACTTCTGGACTTCTTCCTTCACCTCTCTGCTGAGAGAATGAAGGAATAAATCGCATAGTTCCATCTGATCCATGTTTGGAGCACTTGCTGACGAATAAAGAATTGTACGCCACCTTTGGATGAAGTGGGTGACAGATTCATTGTGTTCTTGTTTGATATGTAAGAATTCCCTGATTCCTGTTCTCAATAGTTTGTTCATGTCAAAGGCTTTGATGAACTCTGACATGAGTTGTTTAAATGAATGTATGGAAGCTTTGGGTATTCTGTAATACCAATCGAGAGCGATGCCTTCCAAGGTCTTGGGAAATATTTTAGCAACAACCCCATCCCAAGGGAGTAATTCTCGTATGGCTGTAGCATAAGCTTTGATATGCGCATTCGGATCTCCTTCACCATTGAACTTGGGTAAATCAGGGAGAGGTCTTGGAATCATGACGCTTCGTATGGTGAAATCTAAGGGTTCCTTTAGATATTATGAATAAGTCCCTATCGCATACGTCTCAACCATTGATGGTGCCTGTTGAGGAGGCGGTGGCGGAACGGGTTGTTGATATGGCGTAACGTACGCGTTGGCAGGGGCATAAGGCAATCCCTGCATTTGAGTAAACATGCCGGGGGATGAGTACATATCCCCTTGTGGCGATTTGGAGTACATGTTTAAGTACGAAGGGGTACTATCCAAGAATGGATTGCTCTGTACTGGACCAAGAGGAATAGTGCTAGCGATAGTGGGTCTAGTTGGCACTTGTTGTGAATACTGAGGAGTCATACCTAACGTGCCTACTCCTGTGAGGAGATCTACTTGGTTAGGATGGTGTGGAGGATTGGAACTTCCTGTTTGTATGAATCTCAAATTTTGACTTGCTTGGGAAATTTCTAATCCTCTAACCTTTTCTATTAGAGTTGAAATGACTTCGTTTGGTGAAGCCATGATATCGTGCCTTGGTGGCGTTTGTTGTATAACATGGCTTTGCGGAGGTATGTGATATCCTGCTATGAACTGATCACTATCCTGCCAAGCATCTCTGAGAGTATTTTCTATACGTGATGGCATAGAGGTATTTTCTTGAGAAGAGAATTCGAGCTGTATTTGCAAAGTTCCTACAGGTGGGTACATGCCTTGAGAGCGTTGTTCACTCCTAGGATAACGTATTGAGTACTCGTCATCTAGAACTGAGTATGGATCTGATTGTCTGCTAATATGTGGTCTAAGTAACACCTAAGGAGATGAAGCAGATTCTCCAGTCAATGTCATATTGTTTGAGCCTGAAGGCTCTGTTTGTGTTTGAGCGAGTTGCTCCAACCCCTCTGCTTGGAAGGACGAATTATATCTAGTCCTTGGCGTTTGCGTTGACACCTGATTAGTTGAATAGTTGTCACCCTACATTGAGAGTGAGGGTGATGACTGGATATTCTGTTGGGCATAGTATGCCTCGAGACCCAGGAGGGGTCTTCCATATGCATCGAATCCCGACATATTCGGGGGGTATATGAATACCCGCAGAATAATGGGAAGGAGCGAAGGTGATTTGGATAAGATGAAACTTCTCAGAGAGAAGGTGAAATAATTGTAAGGTTCACGTTGGGTTCACCAATTTTGTACGCGAGAAAAGCGACAAAGCGGCGTAAGAATCTACAAGTGACTCTTCCGCGTGCCCGACCTCCCGAGGTCGTGCCGAGACAACCGGTGGTTTGAAATGCGGTGACTTAGACGAAGTCACAGCCGGGATTATGGTCGAGTTTTCTATGATAGAAAAGCTACAAGCGAGGATGAGAATCGGCAAGCATCTTTCTTATGGCTAACCATGGGAGGATCGGTGACTAAGATCTGTAGTGTGATCTCTCGGTAGTTAAAATGACAAAGGGGAGATTTAGAGGCTATGAGCAGTAGCATAAATTCCTAGTGATTAATCCTCCTAACTAGAATTTAAGTGTTTAATCTAGTTATGAAGTCTCCAAATTAACTTAAACTGAAAATAACAATTTATGCTACTATTGAAAGGGAAACTAATCTAAACAAAATACACGATTGAAACATTATAATTACAAGCAACAATTGAACTAATTTATACTAAAACTAAACAAGCGAGATAACCCGGTGTGGTTATTCACCTGTGCAGATGTGTGAATCTAAATAAAAGACAGCTAATTAACTTAATTGAAAACCTTCAATCCTACCTCAGAAGTGAGGAACAAATCATAGTTTCTCAGAAACTATTATTCCCCATGACTTCCTGGAGTATTGAAAGCGAGCTTAACTGAAATAAAATGATTCACTACTCTATTTGATAATAACTTTGACGATTTAAACCTGGAGTTTACTGAGCAGAGGCAAATCCAGTTTTGTTGTAGCTTGTCCCCTCAGAGTGATCTCTTCGTTCTTGCGTGTTCACGTGAATCCAGAAAGAGTAGGAGTATAGCAACATCGGCAAGGGAAGGCACTGGGACGACAATTACTTTGAAGTAAAAATGGCACAAAGCACAAGTAGGAGAGGGATGGCGCAAGTGAACTGGCTTGGCCTATGCGATTCCTAGCAGGGTTGTTGCAGCAATGATGAAACAAAATGATAAACAACAGGTACTCAAACAATGAATAATAGCAGCTTCAAAGAAATACAACGAAGTACAAGTAGGAGAGGGATGGCACAAGAGAACAGAGCTTGGCCCATGCAATTCCTAGCAGGATCGTTGTCGGTGTACAGTGAGGCATAACTAAATACTCAGAATTCTAATCCATGCTAAAGATAAAATGATTCATAAAATAAATCTAGGACTGAGTATGAAGACCGAAGCTCAAGAATGAAGACTCTGGACAAAGAACCAAGCCCAAAGAAATCAGCCCAAATAACCCGGACCATGGGTGAAACAACAAAGACCGCTCGCACAAGTTGGAGTCTGTGGCTTACCAACAATGGAACAAAACTAAACAAATATGAAACTAACTATGCTATCAATCCTAAGCAAGCTAACAGACCAAACCACCGAAAATGAGAAGACTCTAATAAGGAAAATGGTGGCCATTTGCCTCAAAGACAAGCTATGTATTTATAGCCTTTACAAACACCGAAGGCAAGTTCAAATTGAACTCTCCCACTATTAAACAAATATAAATCACACTGTTCACTGTCGGCGAAACATAAATACAAGCTTAAGTCAGCAAGGAAAGCGAGTGAAAAGTGAATTTTCACGCTTGACGTGAATGTCGGGCGTTCTTGAAAACGCGTCATAGATCGCCGCCCGCATGGGGCGGCAGTTATAAACGCCGCCCGATCGGGGTGGCGGTCACGGACCGCCGCCAGCGGGCGGCGGCGGTTTCATGCTGAAGAGCAAAAGGTCGGGAAAAGGGGAAAAGGAGGAAAAACAAAGCACGCAGGGGCTAAGCGGGGCATGCGGGATGTTAACGCATGTTTAACGAGCTTTACGGATTCTCGAACACCTTGCGAGAGATCTTAATCATCATTGGGGCTTTTGTAACCGATTTTCGACAGTACATGCAGGTACATACAATTTTGGGTACGTGCACGGACACCAAATCGAAGAGGCAAGATCAATTGCTACAAATAGGTGTGTCACGATCCAAGAACAATAACCAAGGCAATAAGGCAAGGACACAAGATCTAAATAAATATGAGTGCCACGATCTAAGAAAAACCAAGGTAACAAGGCAAGGACACAAAACCCAAAGAATCGGTATCAACACCACACCCTCCCATACTTTGCTGAATGAGTAGAGTGATACCACAAATTTGTATGAGTTTCCAAAATCAACTACTCGAACACTGACAAACTAACACTTTGGGCTTCACCAGAATAGCTCCCCCATAAGAGAGATTGTCAACATGACAAAAAAAAAGTGTCTGAAATATAGATCTAAAATATCTCAACAAACAAGAGATATATAAATGTATACACCCATAGATACAAGAATGCAACACCCAAAATTTTAGGACGTTGGGCTCAACCGAAATTACGTCCACAAGTGATCACAACACCCTCCCAAATTTAACACTTTATAATTGAGTGCATGTAAATATTACAATGAGTAACAATACCTTTTACATTTGAAATATGTGTATAAAAATGTCACTAATGCATATATCTAAAAAAATACACAATTTCAAACAAACAAATAACCTTAATCCGAGCTACGGATCAAAAGTTATAAGCTCTAGAAGGTTTTGCTATTAAAATAATATTTTGATGCTGATGCTTTTTTAAAAGGTATACATGACACCCAAATGTCCAATGGGTAAAAGAGTGCATATGGAAGGTACATGCGTATATCCAATGGATAAAAGAATTCACCCAAAAAGTACAATTGTCAATACAAACTTTGGCTAAATATCTCTTTTCTCGCACCTCTATAAAAAAACAAAGAGAAACACGAAAGTTTCTCAAAATTCCAGAAATCTTATACAATTTTTGAGTTCAACAAATATGTTTATACATAATTGTATAGATTTTTTTGAGAAATGTGCCAAAAAACCCTTTAAAATGTCTAGATTTGACTGTCTCAAAACATGGTTGAGTTTACAATCGATTATAAGGTTTTGGCACTTTCAAAATCCAATGGCACACTCTTTTGCATAAAAATGAATACTACAAAAATATTCTAACAAATTCTAAATACATAAAAATAATAAGCCCTTGCTTTGCGAAAGAACAACTTACGAGATAGATGTCTACATCATCTATCGCTCTAATACCATGAAAGGAATGATAAGAAGATTGTTCCAAGCCATGATCTCAGATGATAATAGCACACCACATTAGATTTACAAAACAAAAGAGCTAAAATACCATGTATGGAAATCCATCATAATCCATAATGCTCAATACATTATAATACAATGACTTGAATTACTCAATAAGAAAGATGTACATATAGGAGGAGGGAAGTGTAACTACTACCTAAATCAATGGTGAAGAAATACTACTAACGGATCTTTGGTAGTTACGTGAACTCCATAAGACTAGTAAGTTAACTCCACATAACTGAGAAGCTAACTCAACACAACTAGTAAGCTAACTCCACACAACTAGTACACCTAAGCAAGATAACCCAACAAGTTTAGGGATAACACAAGTGTAAGGATTGCCCTAATAAATAAATAAAAAGGATAAATAATCTTGAAATGTAAGTGCAGTTATTGGAAATAATCTTGCACAATAAAAAATCAAATAAAATAATATTAGAATAATTTTCAATTCATCCAGATATGTCTTCATTTACATTGAGAGGTATAAATGAACATATGATCTCCTATAAAATAGGAGTCATCCTTTATCCCACATATCTCTCAACCTTCCACTAATCTTTCTCAATCCCTTAGTTATCTCAACACACTCAACTAATCCTAAAATACCAATGTGAGTTGTTTATACAACAAACTCACAACTAATATACATTTTCTCATATTTAATAATATTACATTTTATGTATTCACCCATATATATTATCTCCATGATAATATATATTACATTAAAACATTCATCAATGTAAACAATATAATATTCTTGACACTAACCCAACAAGTGTAGGGATAACACAAGTGTAAGAATTATCCTGATAAATAAATAAAAGGATAAATAATAACCTACACTAACATGTCTTTGGTGTTGTCTTTTTCATCATCACCATTGTCAATGTCATCATCATTTTATTTTTCATCATCATGATAATCCCTACTCACCGTCATGAACACAATCATCATCATCGTTGTTATGATTGTCACAATTGTCATCATCTTCAGTGTTGTTCTTGTTTTCATCAGAACCATCATCATTGTCATCATTTTCATGATTGATATTATCATTATCATCTTAGTTTTCATCATCATCATCATTATAATTATTATCACCACTATCGGTACCAGTGCCATCATTGTCATCGCGTAATCGACTTATTATCATTGTCATCTTAGTTTTCATCATCATAATCATTTTCAAGATCGATATAATCATTGTCACCATCATTCTCATGTTTATTACCATCATCATAATCCTCGTCATTATTATCACCACTATCACTAACACAACTATCATTGTCGTCATCATTATTATCATCATTTTCATCATCATTATAATCATTGTCATTATTATTAACAAAATATAATTATTATAATTTTATTCATAATATTAGTAATATCATCACTATCATCATCTTAATTGTCATCACCATCATAATCGTCATCATCTTTAGTGTTATTTTTAATTTTCATCGCCATCATAATCATTTTCATGATCGATATAATAATTCTCATCATCATTATCATCCTCATCAGTATTATCACCACTATCGCTACAACCACCATCATTGTCATTGTCATCCTCACAATCGTCATTGTCTTTGGTGTTGTTTTCATTTTCATCGTCATCATAGTTATTGTCATGATTTTCACGGTCAATATAATTATTGGCATCATCATTATCATCTTTATTTTCATCATCATCATCCTTGTCATTATTATCACCACTATCGCTACCACCACCATCATTGTCGTCATCATCGTTGTCATCATTATCATCAATATTAATCTTACTACTAAAATTGATATTATTATTATGATTTATAAAAATAAAAAACTCTTATTATTAACACTATATTATTATTATTATAATAGTAATAGTAATAGACATCATAAATGTCATCCTTATCATTATGGTTATCTTCATCTTAATCATGGTCATTGTCATTGTTCTCCTCATCCTTGTCATAATGATCATCATCATCTTCGATGTGGTTGTCATTTCATCGTAATCTTAGTCATTTTCATCATTGTCATGATTGATTTAATCATCTTGACCATTATCATCATCATTATGATTACCATCTTCTGGTCATGGTCATTCTCCTCCGCCATCATCACATCCTTGATATCAATTATGTAATATTAATTTTATTTAATTTACTATTATTAAATTATAAACCATATATAATATAAATGATAATATATAATATACATTTTAATTTATATTCTAATTCATTATTTTATATAAATATATAGCATTAATTTTATTTACTTAATATTATTATATTATATTATATTATATTATACTATTAGTAATTTTTAAAAAGTGAGGGCCCTATAAATATACTATTTTAGGTTTTCTCCTATATAAGTTTCTTATGTAATTATTTAAAATCCAGACCCTTATTCTTATATAATTATTTAAAAGTGAGGACCCCTATAAATATAATATTTTAGATTTTCCCGTATATAGTTTTCTTATGTAATTATTTTAACCCATTTCTTTTTCTATTTAACTCATATGTATTACCACTATCACTACCACCACCATCATTTTCGTGTCGTTATCATCGCAATCGCCATCGTCTTTATTGTTGTTTTCATTTTCATCATCATCTTAGTCATTGTCATCATTTTCACGATCGATAAAATAATTGTCATCATCATCACCCTCGTCATGATTATCACCACTATTCTACCACCACCATCATTGTCATTAAATAAATGCGCCATAATCATTTCCATTGTTCTCCTCATCCTCTTCATAATGATCATCATCGTCTTCGACGTGGTTGTCATTTCATCATAATCTTAGTCATTTTCATCATTGTCATGATCGATTTAATCATCCTGACCATTATCATCATCATTATGATTTGTCATCTTCTGGTCATGGTCATCCTCCTCCCCCTCAAAGAATATTAATTTTATTTAATTTATTTTTATTAAATTATAAACCATACATAATATAAATGATAATCTATAATATACATTATAATTTATATTATAGTTTATTATTTTAATTACTAATTATTAGTATTAATTTTATTTACTTACTATTATATTATATTATATAATTTTTTAAAAGTGAGGGCCCCCACACACACACACATAAGCCAGACCCCTATTCTTATGTAATATTTATTTAATATAATTTACTTATATCTACTTTTTATCTATATATTCACCTCTGTGAATCATATTCGATGTATATAATATTATATAGAATACCTTTAATATATTCATCTCTGAATTAGATTTGAGTATATATAATATAATTTTTTTGAACTTATTTACCTATTTAAATATATATACTTATTTACCTAATATAATTTATATTAATTAAATAATTTATTTAAACTTATTTACCTATTTAAATATCTTATTTACTTATTTAAATAATATATTTACTTAGTTAAACATATTTAAATAATTTAAATAATTTATTACCTATTTAAATAATATATTACCTATTTAAACTTATTTACTAAACAATTTTTACTTAAATAATTTCTAAGCTATTTAAATAATTCTTTTACTTATATATACTTATTTACCTAGTTCGTATTTAATTAAATAATTTACTTCCCCACACTTGAGAATTTAACAAATTAAATTATTAAAATGTTTTTTACCTTTAAATAATTTATTTACAGCACAATTTTCAAATTTCACATGCATGACATCGACTCCACTACACACACACACACACAATTATTTAATTATATATATATATATATATATATATATATATAATTTATTTAATTAAATAATTTACTTCCTCACCCCGAGAATTTAACAAATTAAATTAGTAAAGTATTTTTTTAATAAATATCACGGGCACAAATTTCAAATTTCACATGCACGACATCAGACTCCTCCACTCTCTCTCTATATATATATAATGAAGATGCATATTTTACTTATATATATTTAAATAATTTATTTACATATTTAAACTTATTTAAATAATTTATTACCTATTTAAATAATATATTACCTATTTAAATTTAAATAATTCAAATAAATTACTTAAATAATTTATTAACTATTAAAAAAATTTAAATAATATATTACCTATTTAAACTTATTTACTAAATAATTTTTACTTAAATAATTTATAACCTATTTAAATAATTGTACCCCTATTCTTATGTAATTATTTAAAAGTGAGGGCCCTTATAAATATAATATTTTAGATTTTCCTATATAGTTTTTGTAGATTTTCCTAATTAATTTATCTTATGTAATATTTATTATATTTACTTAACTACGCTGAAGGTGTTCCCCCTCTGGGAAAGGCCTTTGCAGACATTTTTGCGATTGTGTTAAATTTGACGGTTTGATGGTCGTATGGACGTTTGTGCTTTTTCTGCCTATTTTAGCTTTTCTCCATTATTTTTAATAATTGTTTTTAATAATTAATAATTTTAGCTTTTTTTTATTAATTAACAACTTTATATTTTCTCTCTTATTTCTAATAATAAAAACAGATAGTTTTACAGTTGAGTTGTTAGAGTTAATTAATAATTTTGTTTTTAATAATTAACAATTTTGGCTTTTGTTTTTAATTAACAATTTTAGATTTTCTCTCTTATTTTTAATAATAAAAACAGATAGTCTTACGGTTGAGTTGTTAGAGCTACAAATAGAAAATCAGTGAGCTGGCTAAGCCCATATATATCAAGTAAGAATTAATTAGCTATTGCAGGTACACAGAGTCATAGATCCAGATTTCCTTTGATTTTTTTCTCTGCCATTAATCCAACCAAGCAAGTCCAGATTCTCAACATCATTACCATAAACCTACGGCAGTTACCTGCGAAGGTCGGCTAGGGCGCTTCTGTAACTATTAAATTACAAAGTGGACTCCAAAAGTAAGTACAATACAGGAACACATCATCACTAAGTATAAAATTTGTGTATTATTGTTTGAAATCCTCTATTTTTTTAGTCAATATCCCCTGCAAGCGTTGCCGATTTTGTAATGTGTTTATAAATATTGGGTTTCGTGAATATGTGGTTTTGTGTATTATTGTAGAGAAAATGTTTTGATTTGATGTAAATGCTTTACTTTTAAAAAATTGAATCGTCTCTTTTTATCGCCTCAATCGATAGCCGTAACAGAACAATTTTTTCATTTTTCTCACCTCCATGTTTATAATTGTGTTTTACTCGTATCACCAAAATCTCTAATAATTTGGCTTTCTCAATATGCTACTATCTACCTAGAAGAATGTTGTATATGTTGGTAAGTGTTGCTTTCATCAATGGAACTACAATTCTTAGTATAATAATGACGGTTTGAATTATACTTCTTAGATTGGTTATTCGAAAAACACTTTAGTGGGTTTTTACGTATAAGAACTTTGTATTTTCATCGTACACAATCTATCTAAACTATTGATAAGGAATCTTAAATTTTCTCTACGATTTTCAATGATTTTGAATTCAAAAGGCAACAAATTACTTTACAATTGTTTAAATATGTTAATCCGAATATAATGTTGATACATAATCTTTGGGCAATGGAAAATTCATTCCATCGAATAAGAGAGTTGACAAGTGGAGTGTATTTTTATTGGATATAATATGTGTAGTTAGTTTTCCTAGTGAAAATATAGTATAAACATTTCGGTGCTTTATCTCTCAACAAGGGAGGAGACTTGGGATGCTCACATAGGGGGTTGATTTTCACGATTTTTTTGAATTTATTAATTTTTAATGTAAAATTTTGATTGATTTTACAGCAATATTTTTAAGGTCTTAACTTCGTGTTACGTTTTTCATCATGTTTAAAGTACTTACATTTAGGTATTATCTATACATAAATATAAACACTGGAAACCTTAGTGTTACCCCTTGTACACAACCAATATATCTTTTTAAGACCAACACATTATTATCTAGGTACTACGCCCAAAAATATACACCTCTATAGAAGGAAAGGTGCATGCACTTAATATGTTAGTAATCTCCAACCTATTAAGACAATCCTTATCCACTTAGGTATAAAGCAACAAAGGGTTTAACTATAGATGTTTCCTAAAGAACAACAACAATAACAAGATGGTACTCTTATAATGAAGAAATCCAAATCCTCTATAAACTACATAAAACTTTTATTTTGGCCAATTTACCATGACCTTGATGTTGTTCATATTCAAGTTGATGCCTTCATGTCACATAGTATAACCTAAATATTCTCATTCTTGTACTCAAAAACATATTTGGATGATTTGGCATAAAACTTGACGCCCATCGAGAATCTATAATAACTAATCAACATGCTTCAAATAATATTTGTGTTTTGTTGTAGATTAGTACTTCATTAAAAAATATGAACTAAAACTTGAAAAGATTGGGCTTGCACAAATATTTCATTAATCATTTTACCTTAGGGAACATTAATGAGATGTAAAATAGTTAATAAACGAGGCTATTATTTTTACCACTACTCTCAATCATGCGATAGTACTTCCAAATTTGTTTTGTGCCCAATTTATAGCCATTTAACCTATTTTCCATCAGTCATTTCATTAGTAAGGTTATCGGGTAGGCTCGTTTTGTTAATATGATTACTTATTTATGTATGTTGTTTGGTTCAACTTTTAATTTACTTTGCTGACATAATTTTATAGAGGTACATCTGTTGGATTTTTGCTTGTATATGTTATCACAACTTATAATTAGCTTAACTTGATAGAGAGAATATTCACAACATCTTCCTTTAAAAATTATATTTAAGTTCATCTCAGTATTAAATTTGGTCCACACCTCTATTTCCTTGAGTTTCTTGAGGTCAACTGATTACCACATACATTTAGTTTTATTAACTTCTTCTTTCACTTTTTGTAGGATATTTGTGATTATCTTTCTCCTATAGTAAAGAAGAGAGTGTTGTCTCTAAATGAACTTCAGGTGGGTTTCAATATTGATTGAAGTATTTATTCATTTGTTCTGTTTATTACATGTTATGGACTAAGATATTATTGTAGAGTGATTTCATGTTATTTGCTTTGGATTGTTCCATTTATATTTGTAGTTGGCTCCAATCCTTTTTCCGAAGTGACATGTGGGAGCACGTTCATTCGTTAATGATAGGATTCGTTTTGCTAAGGGCTCGTTCCCCAATGAGGAAATTTCAAAGCATCCTAAGTTGAACATTAGAATGATCAAAGACGAGGGTTTTAAAGTTTCCCGTTATACCTAAGAACATCTTGGTGGACTAACATACTTCTTTTCCCTCTCCAATTTAATATGATGCAGACTAGAAACACAACTCCCCTCCCCACAATAGGATTGACATTAACTATGCCTCGCTTGCAGAGGGAGGAAGAGTTTAAGCGTATTCAATGTGTTGTTAAAGTTTTTCATTACAGGAAACCAAAACCACCTAAAACATTGATAGCTGAAATGTTCAGAGATCGCCTCCACTTGATGCCAAAGCATCCCCAATTTTCTCTCCAAAATTTGAATAATTAGAGATCATTGACGAGGATTCTATTTGTTTTATGATTCTAATGAAGATGCATTGAAATATGAACCACGCCACACATTGATGAGAAAGATAATACCAATCGAGGAATCTGTAAATGGACAAAAATATAAGAAACATGCTAAGAAAATTACATAAGAAAAAAGCAAGAAATTTGATTTAAAGAAATAGCTTGTAGTGGTTAGTATATAAGTGTTTGTTTATAAGTTTTTTTGAAATAAAATTTAACTCGTACACAAATAATTCCATGTATACATTGTGGCAATATATATCGGATAGAGAATCAAAAATTTTAAACACATGTTCAGTTTTTGTAATCCAATAACTATGCATTTCAAATTTCTTTATCATTGTATCTCCATATAAATACCTATAGTTTTCTTACTTCAAGTGTACATATTTTTGTTATTGTTTTCCATTCTATTTTCTTAACATAATAATCTGTAATTTGTTTCAAATAAATGCATGTATATATTGTGGTGGAACATATGGATCACAAAATCTAACTTTTCAACATACATGTTCAATTATTCCTTTATACAATTTCTCGCTTCTTTATGTAAACAAACAACACATTTTTAATGTGTTCTTCATAACATCTGCACACAAATACATATAGTTTTAAAATGTTGAGAAACAACCATGAAAATTTTAATTGTTTTCAACCAAAGCTTTGTACATTATATCACTTTTTTGCATATTGAATTATTAAAGGGTTAGACTTCACGTTTGCACTTTTTATAAAATATAAAATAATAAGGAAACATACTCAATGTTGACCCCACATTTTAGATATTGCACTTGTCCTCCTTAAGGTCCATTCTCAACATGGGTGCCCAACATCGTGTTGACCTTTAAGATGGGATACATTTTTAGTCAACACTTCTACCCTCCAAATTTGCAAGTCACGTAATCGACCAATCAATACAAGAAGGATCCATTGTGTGCTTACATAAATCCCTCGTTAGAATGATCAAAAGTGAACTGTAAGTTTCATCTCCCTTTCAATTACGAATGTACATAAACTCCTATATTAATTATAATTTCATTCTATTTGTCTTTTCCATCCATTGCTCGTTCTAATTCTATCCCAATTTTATTTACAATTGCAAGACTATTCTTATCATTGAAATGGATGTTGTTGTTGAAACACATTTGGTAATCGGTGCTCCAATCTGACTACCAACAAATTCTCTCGAACACGAGTCATTTTCGTGAGCAATGATGCAAGTGCAACCAGGTTGACAAATTTTTTTGAGAATAGCAACTAAAATAAGTGCTTTGAATACATCTATGCACATATGGTCCATAGAGGATCGTGCCTTAGAAAAAACAACCCTTCGCGAATATCAAAATGTAAGGGGAGATGGTTCTGTCTTTAGGTTTTATTTTTAGATCGGAAAGAGGGGAAATTCACATCACCTGTTTCAATGAGGCCACCAAAGCATTCTATGAGCATATTGAAAATGGGAAGCAATAAACAATCTCTAATGCGAGGATTGCGAGGATTCCTGATGCAAAGCTATGTTACTGACCATTTGAATAATGCTTTGGAAAGTTTCCTACAAGCGTCCTCAACCATAACTCCACTCATAAAAATGAGGATGCAATACCTTCCCATCACTTTCACTTCAAAAAAATTAAGGACATACCTACAAGTGCCGACTGTTCTAAATTTGATTTGATTGGTATTGTACTTGCGATGTCACCATGCTCAATGATTTGTAAGCATGAAAAGTTAGAGACAAAGAGAAGAACTCTGAAATTAAAGGACATGTCGGGATTCAGTACAAGTGTCACATTGTGGGGACACCACTTAGATGAGATAAGAAAAGAACTTGAAGACATGCTTTCTATACCGCCTCTTTCGGTCCTTGGCTTTAAAGTTTCTCGTGTATCCAGTTTCAATGGGAGCTCAATCATCACTATTTCAAGTACCAAATGTTATGTCAACCCTCAAATTTAAGAAAACCAATACACTTCATAACTAGGTAGATTTTGATGACTACTACTTTCTAGTGCCTTCTACCACTAGACAATTTATGGGTGTTTCACCAATAAGTTGCGTACGTATGAGAAAAACAAATATGGTAAGAGTGAGGAGGAATACCTGTGAATGAAGGTGGAAGTTAGAGTGTGCGCATTCTGATTTCCCAATCCAGTGTTGATTACGAGAACTTCCTTTTCTAGGAGGAACTACCTGTGAATGCAAAACAAGACCACAAAAGGAATATTAAACAATACATGTCAGTTGACTACCTAGCGCATGCTAGATCCAGAATTTTGATACTTCCAAGATGGTTTTCAATCCAATGTTTAATAAAATTTAATGCAAGAAATAACAGAAATAAACAACATCCTAATGCGGTTAATATGATTTAGGTACCTCATTCAAATACAATAAGAAAATTTAATCTAACGGGTCAGGTTATGATCAGATCTGGAGGTTGGGCAAGTAGCCAAGGTGACTAGGACAGGTCAGGATCAGGTTTTGGGTGGTTTAGTTTATTTGGGTGAATGGTATGAGGTTGTTGTTATAGGTAGAATTACCAGATACAAAGACCGATGTTAGTCCGTATGATCGATCCAAGTTGTTGAGAGGAAACCAATAACAGTTTGGGTTAATCGACTTGATAGGGTCGGGATGATAGAAACTCAATAAAGTTTGGTTTTGGTGATTCTTTATGATTGCACAGAGAATGGGAGAATGAGGATTAGGTTGCCAAAGATGCTGGGAATTCTCAAAGATGTCTAGGGTTAGGTATAGAGAGTTGGGAGGTTGTAGGTGGTTAGGTGGAGGGATTGATAGGAAGGTGGGAGGTGATGAGATGCAAAGGAGACTGGGACTCCCAAACAGAGATAAAGAAACTGATCTAAATAAGTATGGAAAGATGTAGATCCAAATGTACTTACTTGTACTTGTAGACTAGTGGTTGGATGAGGGTGATGATTGATCTCAGTGGCGGAGGTCAATGCCACGGCGGTGCTTCCAAGAATGTTACTGTGAATGCTTAACCTTCATATCAATCTTAGTGTTGGTTCAAGATGTCTGGATGTGCAAGAGGGCTCTGGTGCGTGCTTGCATGCAAATCTCTCTTCTCCAAAACTTGAATAATTATTCCAACCTCTGGAACAAGGTTACCAAAGTGAATATATGGTAACCGATGATGGTTTAGGGTGACCGGCGTTGGTTTCAGGTTGACTAGTGTCGATTAAGGTGGGATATCCTAGGTTGCCAAAATAACAGATCTTGGCTATCTTTTGGCCAGTTTCATCCGTTGTTGCAAATCCAAAATGGTATTTTCTGTAAGTGTGCATGCGGTTAGAGGAAGAATAGGCATTTAGTGTTAGGGTTAGACTAAGTCTTAGTTAGTTATGGTAAGTAGAGATTGAGTCCTAGTTAAAAGGAAACATGCTAAGAATAGGTCTATGATGAGGTGTTATAGGTGATGTGGTGGGGTGAGGTGTCTAGGTGAGGTGGAAATTAATTTAATTAAGGTATTTATTAATGAATATTGTGAGAATGGGTATTAATTTAATCGTAGGTAATTAAATTAATATACATGTGGGGTAAAGGGGGAGTGTGACCCAAATTTGGTGTCTACATTTTCCCCTTTTTGTCATGTAGCTTGTATTGGTAAAGCGAGACCGACAAAAAGGAAATGATTGCCCCATGTGTGGGTGAGAGCAGGTTGTCCCGGGTATGGGTGAAGGTGATCCCCTTAAACCAGGAATTGATGAGGTGTTATATGGAATCAGTGAGTGGTTTGATAAATGTGTAGTTGGTGGAAGTGAAGGTAGGTGGGGAAGGGTATGAGTACTATGGGAAAGGGTGATGGTCAACTCAGGTAATAGGTAATAATTCAGGGTCAAATCAGGTAATGGGTAATGGAAATCAAAGTAACACACACATATAGAGTGCAACACGGTACCAGGTTGAAGAGCTTGAAAAATCTACATTTTCTAAGGTCGATAGGTTTATCCAAATAAGGGTGAAGTGATTCAGGTATCCAAGGTATATGATATGGTCTCGGAAACACAACGTAGGTTAGGTGTAAGAACATTTAGGTATGTTCCGGTACACCAAAGGTTTGGTCGGGATAAATGACACGAAAATAGGAAAGGTATAGTTGTTAGCGAAAACAACATAGGTAACAACATCGCAAGGTATAGTGAGTACATAAGGTCAATGGTCACACCAAGTAGGTCAAGTCCTAGGTAAATAGGTCATGGCACGGGTAAGGCCAAGGTATAGGTAAAATAAAAAATCCCGAGACACAACTAAGGAAATGTAGGGGTAGTTTGGGCTTGTAGGTAGGTTGCAATAAGTGTGGGTGAGGTCAAAGGGTATCGGTCAATGAGGAGTTGAGGCAAAAATGGGAAAAATGGGGTAAAAATGGGAGTAGTAGGTAACCATGCCGGTTAGAAAGTAACCGATGTCGGTAAATAGTATGACCAACATTGGTCAAGTTGGGTAGGGTTAATAAAAATAAAAATCCGTATTTTACTGGATTCATTTTAACTTGTTGCTTTGTGGGAAAATGATAGAGTGGTGAGGTAAAAGTTGGAAAGCGACAGGACGAGATAGAGAGCTGAGTTGGTGAGCCTCGTAGTTGGTGATTGGCATTCGGTAGGTGGGTCCACAAGATTGATTAGAGCCATTTGATTGGTTGTGAGGTGTGGAGTGGATTTGGTGATGACGGAGGTGGGAGAGGGTTTGGGTGGGCCATCGGCGCACGCGACCGGGCGTAAAAAGTGGGGTTTGGGTGGAAAATGAATTTGTATTTGTAGGAAAAATGAATGAAATGAGGGAGAGGGGGTCCTAGATAGTGTAAATAGGGGTGGGAATGAAGGTAGGGTAGGTTTGGGTAGGGTAGATTAGGTGTTTTAGGTTGTTTGTGAGAAAATTTTGATAGGTGGGGGTTTTGGTTTTGTAGGGTATAAAAAAATAGACCGGCATTGGTCGGTGGTTGGATGACATTGGTTGGCCTTGGCCATCATCATCAAATCGAGATGACCGACACTGGTGAAATGGAACTGGTGTCGATTGAGAAAACTGATGATGGTTTAAGGTGACCGACGCCCGGTTAGGGATGAGGAGAAATGAGGGGAAGGGAAGGGTAGGGGAAGGAAAGTAGTCAAGGGAGGGCTAAGGGAAGGTGTATGTAGGGAAAAGATGGGAAAAGGGGTGTTTGGGTGATGGTGGGGGTGACAAGTAGAATAAGGGAGAATAGGTGTAATAGTACACTAGGAAAAAGGGGTAGTCGGTAGGGTTGTGATTTGGGTAGGGTGTGGTGGGAAATAGTTATGTCATGTAATAGGTGTGTTGGGTAAAAGGTATGTTGGGTATGGTCAAGGCTGAACAATGTTGTGGTTTGTTAGATGTAGGATAGGGACCAGATGCGGATGAGGAATAGAATATCGCCTCTATTGTTAGCAATACGATCAAGTGTGATCGCAGAGGATTTAAGGCATGTGACGGACGTCACCAAATTGGAATCTAATGCTAGAGGCATATAGTTTGAGATCTGAGCTTGATGGTCACACTCATTGATAGATGGGATTCAACGACCAATACATTCCACCTACCGATGGGTGAGATCACTGTCACCCTAGAGGATGTATACAGGATCCTGCAGCTACCTATAGTGGGAGAGAAGGTTTATTCTATTTCATCGAGAGAATTAGATGAGAGTTGATAGTGGCGGTGTTTAGAGAGGCAATAACAGAGTTGAGATACCATAGTATGAGCTTGAGCTATGGGGATATGTACACGACCCATCCTCAGGAGATGAGGCTAGTTGTCTTGATCATGGAGCGCAAAGGTTTCTTTGCATTACTTGATGAGGAGGATGGGAGACTCCGATGAGCACCGATGGGGTTCTTCATGACATAGTGGAGGATAGGACCTATTTTTCTTGGGCACCAACATTTTTGGTGTAGTTATACAGAGAGTTGTGGGCCTATGGGAGGCTACAGAGGTTTAATTTGTGTTGTACATTTCTTCTTCAATATTGGGTATATGAGCACATTGTATGTGTACGTCTAGTTGGTTTGCCTCGACATGATGCATTCCATGTGTTCTTGGTCTTAGTTGGCTACGAGGCGTTAAGTACTGTTAGGGGAGAGCGCAGGTCTATTAGGGTTGTACATGATGTAGCATATTACAGGCACGTACTAGAGGGGTTGTCAGGGGTTGACATCATTTGGAGGCCATATGTTGGCTTCCCTTCATATAGACACATGGCCATGGAGTTGGATGAGCTACACCGCTTAGATGGATAGATGTGAGGGAAATATGCTTGGTGTTGTGAATGTATTCCAGTTTTTATTTATCGAAATGATTTTCATGTGTGTGTTGTTCCTTTAATTATCAATCTTAGTGGAGGTAGATGGGTTTTTTTTTGAATGGTGTAGTATGGTATCAAGAGCTAGTTATTGTTACGAAGACAAAAGAAGCTGTTGGATATTGTGGTGTGGCATGCATGATATTGTTAATTGTGACTTCATTTTATCTCTTGATGAATGATGAGCCAGTTATTTGTAAATCTTGTGGAACATCATGTATGCTCCAATTATTATGTACGTGAAAGTCTACATTCCCCAACATATTAAGATTTTCAAGACTGTTTTGTTTCTGGAAGAAGTTGTGTGAAGACATGTCATTCTTGCATTGGTTCATGTTGAATATTGTATTTGGCCCCTGATTCAGAACTAACATCTGTAACAAGTCCTGTGTCTGTGGTAGTGCGTAAAACATGCCATGGTCTGTAGTTTTTCTTGAACATGTCCCAAGTGTCATTGATGTCATGTGGGGTTGAGCCAAATTTGGAGGCAATATTTCTAAAAGTTTGTATAAAAGGATTTCAGACCAACATAAAAGGAAATTGTAAAACTCACAATTTCTAAGTCCAGTTTCTTGAAAATTCCTTCAAATCCTCGTGGAATGACCTCTTGGTCCCACCGGGTGTGCCAAAACTATTGGTGGAGAATCACATCACCCCGAATGTCTACAACCGATGGGTTGAGGCTCTCAGTGTGATTGCATAACATGGAGCTCTTCCCAAGTGTGGGACCTTGCGAATCGAGATAGCTCTCCGAATGAAGGCCGGTTCCTATTCCTTTGTTCGAGATGCACACATAAAAATGCAAAGGGTTTACTAAAAACCTAATCTAACTTGCCAAGGAGACAAGGTAAGAGGATGGATAAAAATAAACCTAAACTAACAAAGGTGATGCACCGAGGAATGAAGAACACCTGTCTTGCCAATAAACACAAACCATTAAAATGCAATGCAAGATCATGCATAGATAACCAAATTTACAGTGAAATATTAGGAGGATGCAAATGAACACAGAGAGGGTTGAGAATCATCCACGACATGCATTATTTGCTCCAAAGGTTGATACAAGACACTACAAAAATTCCAAGAGGTAAAGTTACATTACGCTTTTAGATGGGAGGTTTTGAACTCCATAAATTCACCTGCCAAAGAGAAGAAGGGAGGGGTAAAACAAGAATATGCAACCTTTAGAAAGAAGCCCCTCCTTACAATTTATAGGAATAATGAGAGAGGGAAGAGAGAGGAATTCCAAATCTACCCCAACCACCTCCAGGTTGTATTTAATTCATCTCATTATGGCGGTAGGTGAGAACCCTAGCAAACCCAAAAAATGGCGAACTATATTTTGCATTTTTGAAGAAATTTTTCTCACCCAATTAAAGATATCTAGTCTTATTTGGACAGAGGACCTTGTAAGCTTTCCAAAAAGTCCAACCTTGTGTGAATCTGAGCTCCTTGTGAAAAGTTATGGCCATTTGAATATCTAGGTCAGGGTTTGCTTCTGTCGAGGTGTCAACGCTCAAAATGTTGCACCTCCTAAAGATGCACCTTGCGCATCCATCCTCATGTCAACATACTCTTACGTGTACCATAGGTGCTGAAAATTTCATGTCGACATCTTCTGCTCTATGCCTCCAACCTGCGCCTAGCGCGCCCCTTTTCATGTCGACATCTTGTGCTCTGCACCTCTAACTCGCGCACAGGCGCATCCTTTTTCATGTCGACATCTTCTGCTCTGCACCTCCAACCTGCGCCAGGTGCATCCTTTTTCATGTCGACATCTTCTGCTCTGCGCCTCCAACCTCGTGCCTAGGCGCATCCTTTTCATGTCGACATCTTGTGCTCTGCGCCTCAACCTGCGCTGGGCACATTTTTTCATGTCGACATCTCATGCTCTGCGTCTCCAACTGCGCTGGCGCATCCTTTTCATGTCGACATCTTCTGCTCTGCACCTCCAACCTGCACACAGGCATATCCTTTTCATGTTGACATCTTGTGCTCTGTGCCTCCACCTTTGCGCACAGGCGCATCCTTTTCCATGTCGACATCTTGTGCTCTATGCCTCCAACCTCGTGCTTGGGCGCTTCCTTTTTCATATCGACATCTTGTGTTCTGTTTACCTCCAACCTCTTCTCGTTTGTCTATATTTACCCGAGGAGGGAGATATATACAACAGATTATAAAAAAACCGAAGCAAAAAAAAAACTCAAGCCTAATTGAAAGTGTTATCATAAATGAAATGAATGTTTTTTGGGTGGAAACATCCCTAATGTTTAAGGGGAACACGAAAGGAATAACAATACATTTATTATAATATTAAAGTGATCGAATTCCAAAACAAATACATTGAATATAAATATAACAACATAGTTTGTGGAGGAAAACAAATTTCCTAGAGGAGACAAATCCTCATTAATTAATTATCGTTTCTAGAGGAGACCAATTATCCTTATTAATTAATTATCACAGATAGCAGGAGAAAAGGAGAGTGTATTCCTCTTTAAATCGTAAATAATTTGGTGGTTTTTCACTGAATATTCCCAAAGATAGACAAGGAACTAGCAGGGCCTGCACTCATAGATTCCAACCAAAGCAATTCATGTCCTTCATCATCTTCCATCAAGAGAAATGAGTTATGTGGAGGAAGATCAAATATTACGTCCCTAGCAAAATGAAAGGAAACATGTGGAATTTATTGCATGGAGAGCGACGTGGTTTCATAACAAATATTGGTTCCACCAGAGGAAGAAGAGTTGGTGATAGGCGTAGCTTTGATACTTGATATTTTAGACTATTGAACACCAAAAATACATTTAAATGCTAAACGCAACTATTGCCATTCCACAACAACTCGAGAAGAAGCCATGATATTTCCAAATCTTGCCACATGTTTGTGTTTGGATATGGATTTGGATTGCATATCTACTTTACTAGACCTTTGGAATATTTATAACTCATGCGGAGTTTCTATATGTTCAAATCCACCAATAAAACTATTAAATAGGAATGGTCTGTGGAAGCAAGCAATAGACAATTCGTGACCACGATGCATGAGAAGAGAGAGGAAGTGCAGCCCGTGAAAGGTGGAAAAGCTAAAAACACCAAATCTGCTAAAACTAGAAAAAAGCAGGAAAATCGTTGTCAAATTTAGCATCGTTGTAGAAACGTCTGGAGGTCCTCTACAGGGGAATGCCTTCGACATAATTATAATAATTATATGATCTAGAATTAGATTTTGAGATTGATATCAAGTCGAGAATATTTTAGTTTATGCATTTAATAAAACACATTTAATTAAGAATCAAATATAAAGAAATTTATATTTTAAGAAAAAAATTTGTATGTAAGAAGTACTTAAGATATAATTTTTGCCATTTTTTCAAATTTGTTAAGAGTATTTGTAAATACACAAATTATATATATATATATATATATATATATATTTTTATATAGAGTACTTAAAATATAAAATTTATATCTTTAATATTGAGATCAATACTTTTCTTATTGATCTATATTTTGATTGTGATCTTTTTTTATCTCCTTGTGATGGGGACGCGAAAAGGGATTATATGAGGACGTATGAGGGTGCATGTGAAGGGATAACGAGAAGTAACAAAACCAAGGTGTAGGCCTAGCGGACAAGGACATGTAGTAAAATTTGAAGAGGAAAATGAGAAGAAATTGATGGAGTTGAACATCACTAGTGGATCCCAATGGGAGATAAAATGTGAATGTGAACCATGCAAAAGCATAAATGTATCAATGTAACAATAAAGATTGCAAAACATTTTGATCTATATAGGAAAAATAATTTATGCATGCGAGGTGGCAACAAACATATTAGCTTTTTTCTTACTAAAATGTGCACATTCATTGACCTATCTCATAGAAAGGATGCATGTGTGTGCGTGTGACGTAAATACCATTGAGAGCATGAGGAATCGATGAGAAAGAAGAAAATTTTATAATAATCTACAATGTGAATTTTTTTTTTTATGGAAAGTCAAAATGATAATTTTTGGAGTTGCATTAGAGGATTAATAGGAGTTAAAAACTAGCAATCGTATGTGTTTCATGAGATGTGAACACTTTGAATGGTATATGTTATTTGTTTTAGAGGTATAATTATTACTTTTTTAGTTGATGTTGATTAGGGGTGTGATTGATTTTGTAAGTGTAGAAATATAGATGGGCCACTTAATTTGAAGGTTGTTTCTACATTACAAACTTGTTAAAATTTTGTACATGAATACATTTGATACCATTTTCGATAGTTAATTTATTTTATATTTGATGTTATGCGTATTTAATTTGTGTTTATTAGTTGTGCATCGGTTGTTCGGTTGGTGTTTTGTTGGAAAAACATTTATTATGCAATTGATAATGTGTGTGATTGATAGTTGTAGTGTAGGAATTTAGTTGAAACATTACATTGAAATGTTGTATGTGTACATTTAATTTTATTACAGATTCATACAATTAAAGTTGCATATCATATTTCAAAACATAAAATAAATGTAGATCTACGTGCACATAATGAGACATGTATACATTTGCAGTATTTATATCATGAATGGTAGCCTTTAGCGGGTAATTTTAGTTTCAATAAAAATGATTACATTTGATACCCGTTGAACAATAGTTCCGCTCTGGATGGAAGAATTGTTGAGTATAGTAGTGGTGGAGGTGCTATCAAAGCAGAGGGTAGCTTTTACAACAGGCTGAGTGATAGTAGTGGTGGAGGTGCTATCAAAGCAGAGGGTAGCATTTTACGATAGGCTGGTGGAGGTGCTCCAAGTGTTGTTACGTACACCATTTGTGAGTATCTCTCAAATGAAAAAGCAGGTGAAATACGCAGATTTGTAAGCGAGGAACTTTGGAGAAAGTCATGAATGTCGACCACCTTTGAATGGTTCCAATGTCGACGGTTGCTCTATGCAAAGTAAGTCCCTGCCACTTGTGGATAGTTAATCCCCATGCCATTTTAATCATAAATTTTCTTCGATTCCCTCTTGAAATAGGGGGTATGGGAATATGTAACATGTTGGAGGGATCCTAACATGGGTCGTCTGTATCTATCAAATTTGACAACAACAAATAAAGGTAATGTTGGTGGTTACATTGATGCATCGTAGACAATGCCGATGATTGTTCTGTGGCACCATTCATGAGGCTGCGTCCAACCCATAGATTTGCAAACCAGTTTTATGAAATTGGGAAAGGAAGATTTGGAAGAGTGTATCGGGGTAATTTGAAAGATAAAGATGTGGCTATAAAGAAACTAAAAGGTAGAGGCAAAGACATCAAGAAATTAGTTGAGAATGAAGTCAACGCGATGTTGGGCACTAGTGTTGAGAATGGACCTTAGGGAGGACAAGTGCGGTATGTGAAATGTGGGTTCTTCCCATTGAGTCGATTACGTGCTACGAAATTTCTTGGAGCTTGGTGAGCTTGAAGCCAATTTTTTTGAGCAGAGCCGGAAACCGGTTGAATTCCAACCCAATGGTTTGCAACTTTGTAATACAGATTGATCTCCCGTTTTCTATTTTTCAGCTCACCTAATTAAAAATAAAGCTAAAATTGTTAATTATCATAAACAAAATTATTAAAAATAAAAGTTAAAATTGTTGTTAATTAAAACAAAAGCTTAAATTGTTAATTATTAGAAACAACATTATTAAAAATAGTAGAGATTTCTATTTTCAGCTCAAGCCAATTAAAAACAAAAGATAAAATTGTTAATTAAATATAAAAGCTAAAATTGTTAATTATTAGAAACAAAATTATTAAAAATAAAAGCTTAAATTGTTGTTAATTAAAAACAAAAGGTAAAATTGTTAATTATTAAAAATAACAGAGAAAAACTAAAATAGGGAGGAAAAGCACAAACGTCAAGGCAGTCGTCAGCCGTCGAATTTAACACAAATAGAAACGTCCATAAGTGACTTTCCCATAAAGGCGGACAGCTTTAGCGTAATTAAGGTAGTTATAAACCTTGCATTGAATTGAGATGAGATTCTTCAGTTTTCTCATGTGAACAAAAGGGCCTTAGAAATGTTAGAGTAATTGTAGACACCTAATTTACGCCACACAATTTTAATAATAAAATTGCTCTAATTGCTTTTCTTCCCACTTTGTCACACTATAATTAGCAACATTCTTCTAATTAGCTAGTTTACCCCATCTTAAATGTCAATTAACGTCACTTCATTAATTAATTACCATTTCATAATCTTGTGTTTAATTAATACACTTTTTAGTTAATTAAACATCACTCTCAAACTCCTCTAATTTCACTAATTTCCTTATACATCTACTTTAAATAGATTCTATAAGCTATTCTTGACTTATTAAATAATCACAAGTGAATAATGAAATATCCTCTAACTCCCATGTGTCATTAATCCTAATTAATCACTTCTAAGTCTACATATCCATTATCACACATTCACTAGAAGTTGCATTTCTCCCTCGGAGGAATCTATAAAGGAAGGTTGTACACACCATGTAGATAATGGATATGGTCATGGCGTGTTTTTATGGATAAGTGTTTTTATGGCGTGTTTTTATGGACATGTTAGTACACGCTCAATTACAATTCAGACGTTGACACTTTAATTTTGAATTATTACAAACAATTTGACGATGACTTGAAACAACACATTTGACAAGATCATAGACAAGAACAAAAGGATGGACTGAAAACTCTTAATTACATCACGATTAATCGAGAATACACAAGTTGTTGATAACATCAAATACTAGACTATAGTTTTACAAAAAATTATTACCTAATCAAACGCAATATAAAATTACATTTGAGAACATTAGTAATCAACTAACTACTCAATACTAATGATTCCTTAATAATTAGAATCGACCCAAAATTTGATAAGAAACATTTTTAATAGACACGTCAAACACTTTAATGACCTCATGTTTCATGTCTTTCACCTATGTGTAAGAAAATATGAATACGGTTAATCATTTATTCCCATTACATGCCTCCATTAATATTATCAAGGACATACAATACCCCTAGTGTGGGGTAATGTTGGTTAGAGAAACTTAATAAGTACAATAGAGGCATAAGAGCTTACACACAAGAACATGCACACACAAAATAATAAGGACAATGTGCGGGAGGGCTTATGCGAGGTGTTGAATAGGGTAGCACACTGGACTATGTGTACACAGAAACAAAGCATGGACTTAATTGATTTTCCACTTGAGCTAAAATCATACTTGGAGTTATGACCAAACAAATGGGAAAATCACATGCACAACAATCATGGAGAAGGTTAATAATAGAATTAAAAAAGTATTATTTTTAGGATTAATCTATTATTAGCAAAAGTTGTAAAAACATGAAAGCTTTGTGCACATGGCTATTTTTAGGAAAGAAAGTATGGAGGCAATTTTTTTGAGCACGCATATTATTAGGAGAGTGTATGGGTGGTGAAGGGTAAGTCCCCACTTCTATATATACCTAATGTATGCCATTTTTCTAAGTAGTACTTTTTTGTTCTAACAGAGCTATGTTGTTTCGATCTAGGGTTTGATGTTCATGCGCATGGTTCAACACACTAATATAATGGCTGGTTATGTAATCATCTTCTATAATGTAATGAATTTTGGTTTCTAATGAATAATTGTGGTTGGATAATTATTGTTGACATCTCTGATTATGGTGTTATAATTATGCAATTGATCTTCATGATTATATATATTGTTCTTCTTCCTTATTATTTGTGGTTCCAAAATACTATGGTTAGACTGATTATATGTGGATGAATATTTTGTTATTTACTAATATGATGAACATGCATGTTAACTTCTTGTCAAGTATAATAAAGGAGGGACTTGATGGTTGCATGCGCTTTGGGTGAGAATTCACAAATTTCTTAATGAAGTACAATGTGCATAGCATGTGTGTGGAAATAAAATACTACACTAAGTTAACACATGCACTTGACATTAGAAGCATCACCAATGTGGTGAGAGATATGGAGAATTCACAGTGGTTGAAAAAAACATGCAAAGCGGGTGGTTTGAACCCACGACTTGTCTTCACATAAAATGTGGGCAAAACCAACTCTACCAACCGAGTTGGTTGGAATATAGTTTGAAGATGTGGTATAAAACCATGAAATGTGGTCTACCCAAGTCTTATATAAAAGGCCCTCACCTCTCCATTGAAAATACAAGATCTCCCACTTGAAGCCAAGGAGAGCTAAGAGGAGAATAAAGTGTGGAGAATGCTTTGAAATATTAGTTAATTATTTAAACGCCTATTAAGGCATATTTGGAGAAAAATTATAAGATCTATATTATTTGTTATAGGCATTTGAGAATATTACGATCTATTTATAAAGTAAGCATGATGAAGAAAATTCCTATAAATATAGGCACATTGTAAAATTTTTGGAGGGTATTATTTGTTAAATCAACGATATTGTAAAGTCCAAATTAATGCCTTATTCTAAGTGCAAGCTCTTAATGACATCGTTTGAATTCGAGAGACATGATGCAACACAAGAGAAACAATGAAGCTCGATTCTTAGTATGTTAGGCATATCATCATGTTAGACTCTTCGAGGCCACGAAGGAGAGTTATAATCATCATTTAGCTCATTGACGAGGTTCGGGTTTGATCTTAGCTCTGCGTGAGAGGTTAGAGAATGTGAAAAAGAGTGGAAGATTGAAGTGCCAACCAGAATAGAACCTTTATTAATAAAAATGAAAATAAATTTTGAATGTGTGCCGTGCAAAGATGAGGGGATTCTTTGGGATGTCACATGGGCTCTCGGACAAGGATATGGGCATCATATACAACCTGCAGACTGTCATTCCCATTGCACAATAATTTAAGCATTTTATTTGGGATCCTATGTACAAACCATGTGAAATCCATTGCAAAGTTAAAAAAATAGCAGCTTTTAGTTAGTTGCATAGCAATTAAGGACAGACAAGATACAAAAGACATGGTTATCCTCACAAGACATTCACACGGTTTCTCTTATGCAATAAACAAAACTCCAACCTGAGTAGTCTACATTTGCACACTTACTCCCAGCCTGTGTCAAAGCATGAGCTCTGTAAAAGAGTATGGACATCCATCAAAGCATAATGGAAATCAATTTATTTTCCGCTTGCTCCAAGTTAGCACCAAAATGGGATTTTTGCAAGATTTTGTAATTGTAAGTGCCCGACTGATTTTCTTGCAACATGTGGAAGCATACGAAAGGCATTTAAACTATTAGCCAAAAATTCCTGAGAGAAATTTGGGTTCGTGGACTGCAACTACTGCAGACTATACATAAAATGGGTTTGTTGAAAAGGCTATAGAAACTTTTGAGCAAATGTAACTGGCAGATTTAAAGCCAAATTCCATAACCTTTGCTAGCGTCTCTGTCCTATGCTAGATGCGAGCTGTGGAACAGAGTATGGACATCCTTCAAAGCATAAAAAATTAGAGGAACCTTGTGCGTGAGTCAGCAAATGGTCTTGTAAATGTGTATGAAAGATCTTGGCTCTCTCACTCTTCCTCTGCATGAAGCCCTTTGTTGTACATTCTCAGCATCCTCCCAGACTTGTGTCAAATGGGATGTTAGGAGCAAGATATGGATATCAACAAAAGTATAAAGAATAGAGGAATAGTTTCAGATGTTGTAGTTGTAAATGTTATGACAGATGTGTATGTAAAATGGTGGATTTGTGGATGCTCGTGAACTATTTGATGAAATGCCCAAGTGAGATGTTGAACCGAATCCTGTGGTTTCAACTGGATTCGTTCCTCCAGGCATGGTTCATCTCTCCTTTCTTTCATAATTTTTGTTCTTTAGTTGTTCATTTTGCAGCAAAATAAAATTTTAAAATGTAGCATTATCATAGAATTGATAGTTTTAAATAAACTTGTTTTCAAAACAAAAATACGTCATACCGTAGCTTGCACAATTAAAATATTCCTTGGTAGACAAGCATAAACTTAAAACCCTCATTTTGAGATGATCTAACAACTTCCTGACCAAACTAGATTGCTACAGTACCCCTTTCTTTATTGACAAGTTGAAGTTGAGTCCCATGTAAACATGTTGACCGCTTCCTTGTTAAAATAGATAAATCACGATTTTCAGAGACTTGCAAAATAACCTTCGTAACCCCAAAAAGGAGATGTTAAGTTTCCTACGTGTACCTTGTCATGTGAGGAGTCACTTTAATCCTTGAATTTACCCCGAATGATAATTTTTGATATTATATTCTTTAAATATTAGTTCTTTTTCAACTTTATTAGGTTGGAGTAATAATCTTATTCATACATAATATAGATTTAATTTGAATGTGTCAAGTGTTAAAATTGAAGTCTTTGTGGAGATAAACAAATTAGAAATAATTTGTTAAAAAGAACATTCACGAATGAAAGATAGGTATTGAGATTATTGGTCAAAAAGAACACTCATGGGACTTAAAATCAACAAAGAGAAGAATATTGATTTTAAAAAGAACCCTTAAAATCTGTTCTTTTAATAATTAAAAAGAACACTTAAAATCTGTTCTTTTAATAGTTAAAAAGAACACTTAAAATCTGTTCTTTTTAAAAGATTTTTGTTGTGGCGTATAAGAATTTTTACGTTGTACCTACTTTTAAAAAAAGTTTTCTAGCTATTAGTGCATAAGTATTTAAATATGTTTATTATGTATTTATTTTGTTTTGCATGTTTTTGTCATCCCTAAGAAACCCGGCTTCTAACCTCCTTCCTCTTTCTTAATTGGGTTTTTTTTTTTAATTAATTTTGTTAAAGGTTTGTGGCTTTGTTTTTTCAAAGTTGATATGATGTGTGGGAAGTTTGACGGAAACATCCGATGTGATCCGCATCTTTCACTTTCAGTTTACCTTACCACACTTAGCTGGGAGGGCCATTCTGTCACCCGTGGTGGGATCCTGTGAAAACAAATTTGAAGATGATGTGGTCGACTACTACCCGTTTGAGGAGTAAGTAGAACTGAAGCTTAACTAGTTTTTTTGAGGTATATTATGAGCCTGGTTCCATGCGAGGGAAAGCTAAAGATTTTGAGCAGCTGAGGGAGAGAAAACTTAAGATTATTTAGCATTAATAGGGTCTCATAGTCCAAAGATAAAATAGGAAGCTTTAGCACTATTGAATCCGAAATAAACTTTTGGATGGAAAATTGAGAGGGAAGCTTAAACTAAATGCTAAGTGTCAAAAAAGCTCCCTAGAAATTTTAAGCAGCAGATTTATTTTTGTGCCCCTAATCGCTTTGTGGGGTTGGAAATCATCTCCCTAAATTATAGCTGATGAGAAATTTTAGGGATTTTGTTGGGTTTTGGCAGCAGCGATAATTTTTTTTTTGCATGGGACCATATTTCCCAAATAAATAGGAGCAGTAGCCCCCAACATGGGACCATGCTCTATAATATCCTAAAGTTAGGATTAAGTCCAAGCAGAAGTTAAAAACACTTTAATAATTTAGAGTGTGGGGAAGTAAATTATTTAATTAAATAAGGTAAATAAGTATATATAAGTAAAAAAATTATTCAAATAGCTTATAAATTATTTAAATAAAAATTATTTAGTAAATAAGTTTAAATAAGTAATATATTATTTAAATTATTTAAATAGTTAAAAAATTATTTAAATTATTTATTTGAATTATTTAAATTTAAATAGGTAATAAATTATTTAAATTATTTAAATAAGTTAAAAGAAGTAAATATATTATTTAAATAAGTAAATAAGATATTTAAATAGAAAAATAATTTTAAATAAGAAGTAAATATATTATTTAAAAATGTAATATATAGTCAAATAATTAAAAATAAGTATATATAAGTAAATAAACTATTTAATTAATAGGAACTATATTAGGTAAATAAGTATATATATATTTAAATAAATTATTTAAATAGGTAAACAAGTTTTAAATAAATTATATTATATATACTCAAATCTAATTCACGGAGGTGAATATATTAAAGGTATTCTATATAATATTATATACATCGAATCTAATTCACGGAGGTAAATATATAGATAAATAAGTAGATACAAGTAAATTATACTAGCAATCACATGTGTTGCATGTAACGTGAACGCATAACGGTATATGTTATTTGATTTAGAGGTATAATTATTACTTTTGTATTTGATGTTGATAAGGGTGTGATTGATTTTGTAAGTGTAGAAATATAGATGGGCAGCTTAAATTTAAGGTTGTTTCTATATATCGACTTGTTAAAAATTTGTACATGAATACATTTGATATTGTTTTCGATAGTTAATTTATTTTATAGTTGATGTTGTATGTATTTAATTCGGGTTTATCGTGTTAGTTGTGCATCAGTTGTTCGGTTGGTGTTTTGTTAGAAAAACATTTATTGTACAATTAATAATGTGTGTGATTGACACTGATCGTATACGAATAGAGATGAAACATTACATTGAAATGTTGTATGTGTACATTTAATTATGTTATAAATTCATACATTTAAAGTTGCAAATCATATTTCACAACATCAAATACATATAGATCTACATGCACATAATGATACATGTATACATTTGCAGTACTTATATCATGAAACCTGCCCAGATTGATTGCTTTCCATACGTATACCAAGTTTCATTGCCATTTCGAGTTCTTCCACAACCACTCTCATAGTGGGTCTATTTTTTGGCTCTCGTTCCACGCATCTGCAAGCGATGCCTACAACTTTCCAAGCGGATGCTTCATTATATGTTCCATCCAAAGAAGAGTCCATAAGATCCTCCAGTTTGCGAGATGAAATCAATTGCCTTGCCTGTAAAATCAACATTAATATGCTTAGACTAGCTTGTATTGTATAATTGTTATTAATGAGCATAACAAAATATTAAAAACTAGGCAAGTTACCCTTTGCACTATATTCTCTTGGGGCGATACAGCAGAAATAATTTCCAATAGAACCACTCCAAAACTATAGACGTCACTCATTTCTGTTAATGTCCCCTTTTGAAAATATCTGTGTAAAAATTCCAAAGTTTACCGGCCTACCAGAGATCTCAAGAATGCCATAATTATAATTATCAATAGAAAACAAAGTCAAAAAGCAAAGTATGATAAATACTGGGGATCAATGTAGCCGAGGGTGCCCCTGACAAGTGTGCTCGTATGGCTCTTGGAAAACTCCACCAACTTAGATATACCAAAGTCCGCCACCTTAGCAGAAAGATTCACATCCAAAAGTATATTGCTGCTCTTTATATCTCTGTGTATGATTGCAGGGCTACAATCTCGATGGAGGTAAAGCAAGCCTAAAAAGATTTGATGTTAATCAACAGTGATATTATCATTTTTAGAGTAGTTGAAATATATAGAAAAGAATAAACTGTTACATCCGAAAACAAAATTACCCTCAGCTGTTTGTAGAGCAATCGTGAGTCTGGTATGCCAATCAAGTCGATTCTGCATTTTGCCTGCAGAGACAAAATGCAAGGTAGGAATTTTTCTACTGATTGTTTTATTGGGTGGATTTAAAATCAGTAATAATAATATTAATTCCTTGAAAAAACTACTCTAAATTATATTTATTGAAATACATTATAAAAATTCAGATTACATGGAAAAGATCTACGTACTTACATCAAAGAAATCAAATTTTGGAGTTTTTATGCAGAATCAGTATTTTTATTTTTGGGTTATATTGAATAAACAATACCAGATAGATGATTCTTCAACGTTCCACCGGGCATATACTCGTATACCAATGCCAGTATAGCTGGTTGTCGGCAATAGCCTACAAGCTTTACGAGATTCCTATGATGGATCCTGGAAAGAAGAGCTAACTGCGCACACAAACAGATCACCCATAATAATTGTCAATGGAAAATCTGACTGAGGGTGAATAAAGGAAGACATTAAAAACGATTCATGAATGAATTCGTGAGAGGCACACACATGGGTTTCGAATTGTGGCAGTCCTTAATTAGAATTGACAGGAAAAGAGCACAAATAATACTCAACGAAGCATTCGACGGTACTGAAAGGGAGTTGTTCATTTAAAATTCTCTCCATAAATCAATTCCCGAGAGAGGTACTAGTGACACACCTCATTTTTGAATTGTTGCCGGCCTTGGTGGGAAATGATTGAAATCTTTTTGACTGCAATCACTAATCCTGAAAGTGCACCTTTGAATACGTCTCCGAAACCCCCACTACCAATGATGTCTGCATAGTTATTTGTACCGGATTTGATTTCTTCTTCTGTATATTCGATGGCCAGTCTGAAATGCTTATTTTCATCTTCTTCTCCTACACAATGTTTTCAAAACGGGTATATTGCTAATAAGTATCTAGAAATTTAATAGGAATGACTATTCCTCTGGTTAAGTTAAAGATGTTTCGATAACACCTGTAGATGAATGTATTTGTGGTAGAGACGCAGGACCACCATCTGTGATCTGTGGTTGCGATGTACGTGTGTGTCTCCAGACCATAATAAGTACAAAAACCGCAACTATTATAATAAATAGCACTGAACAACCAATCAATACTCCAATCAATAATCCCATGATAGTAAGTGTTTTCGTATTGTGAATAGCTGAAGATTTTTGTGGTTCGATTATACAAACAGCCGGTCCTTGCTGGCAAAGCTTGATCAAACCGCTTGGAGTAGTTGCATCCAATTTATTGTTCTGCAAAAACCTTTTTAATACCAAAGGGAAATCATTGCAACAGGCAATTAAATTCAACATTTCTAACAGAAAATCAGGTACGTCGAGAGAAAGTATTTTGGTAAACATACAGCTGGTTTAACTTTGGAAGATCCTCCAATGACGTTGGAATGCCTCCCGTGAGTTGGTTATTTTCCAGTTGCCTTAGACATTTCAAAACAGCCAGAGATCAGGCAAAATAAAAACAAACTACGTTTATCAGTCATGCGCTCTCTTTTACAAATTCCACAAAATAGCTTACAGTATTGTGAGATTTTTCAACGAACTGAGGCCCGGAATAGAACCTCGCAAATTATTGTTTCCTAGAAGCTTGCACAGACAACATAATTTAGTCAGTAAATTACTATCAAAGGTGCTATAATTTGTAAATATTTCAATAAATAGCATATTTGGACAACAAAATAATTTAAGTCTTTATTGAATCCAAAGTTTGTCGCGGGTAGGTGCATATAATTTTAAGGTTAGCTGTTAAGAATTACAGAGATTCCATTCCCCTCCTAAACTTATCAGGACACTTTTGGCCTCATCTTTTATGGTACTTGCATATATTTAATCTAGAGAATTAAGGGAATTCCATTTCCCTAAATTTATCAGGGACACAGTTTTGGCCCCATCTTTTATGGTACGATGGCTACCTCATTTCTTATTTATTGGTATTTTAGGACCCAATCTTTAGCCTTATCCCTTGAAACATGATTTTGGCCTCATCCCCTATTTATTGGTATCTTTTGAGATGTGAATCTTGGCCTCAACTATCATGCTACAATTTCAGCCCCATCCCTTATTTAGAATTAAAACTTTTGTAAATGGCTACATAATCATAACACCTTATACACCACCATACACACTAATTTTTAGATTTTTAATTGAACTTCTGAAAAAATAACAAATAATAAATAATATTCTTCTCATTCATGTGAATTCACTCTTCTTTCAGGCAAAAATAGATCCAGTATTTTGACAGAAAAATCGAGAAGAATATTATTCATCATTTTAGCTAAACTAGGAAGTACTTACCAACTGCGTTAACGCCGTTAAGTTCCCAATACTTGCAGGTAGGACGCCATTTAAACCCAAGCCTGTGAGATTTCTGGAAAATGTTTAAGCTTGTTAATGAGAAATACCTAATCAACAGCTAATTTAGCAAGTTCTAAGAAAAGCAAAACAAAAAGGGGAGAGTCAGAGGTTTACACGACAATCACCCGCGGAGGGTTGTCTTGATTGCAAATAATCCCATAAGCTTTTGGGAAACACGGATCTGCTTCTGACCAATCACGTGGGACATTTATATTCATTGCTATATCATGTATGGCAACAACTGTGTTCATCCAAATTGTGCAAACGTTAGTGCAGTCACCAGTTTCTATATAAAAACTAGTAGAAAGCTTAAGAGCATGGCCGACCGTGGAACTTACCGTCTCCATAGTGTGTGGTAGTTTGCATCTCCAATATCCTGTACATGAATGATTTCCTCTCTTCCGTTTGGTTTGTAAAAGCGCCACAGTTGAAGCTCGGAAAGCCTGTAACGGCAGCAAAGCAGACACAATCCCATGAGAGTAAAGACGGTGAGTAGGCCTTATTTACCAATCAGAGTGAAATTAGCTGACAGTACTTTACAACTTACCTTCTGGCTGGGAAAGAGTGGAAATAAATAATCCACTAGAAAATAACATTGTTAGCAAGACCAATCCTTTGAAATCCATTTCCATCTGTGACACTTGAAAACAATTGATGTCTTTTTATGTAAAACGTCTATAATCAGAAAATTACCAAAAACTGCATCCTACTGAAATAATAAGTGAAAGCAAAGAATATTATCGTTACCTTCAATACACTTAGCAGACCCTCTGCACGGACAGTATTAAAAGAGAATTCCTCAGACGATCCATATTTATATCCATGTCGCCACTATTATCTAGAAGATCTTAAAATCAATGGTGCCGCTTTCTCCACATACGAAGCGTGTCACGACAAATATTTGCGATTTGCATTGACCTATTTGTGCCAGACAGTTCATCAGTGACACTACATACTTGATTGGAATATCGTCTCTTGTTCTGTCTCGTAGTCGTTCGGTACGGCTTCGGGCCTACCAAGCAGTAGACTGTAGACTAGATATGTCGGCAAAGCTGTGGTTGACCGAGCCAAGCCACGCCAAGATTCTTGTAAGATATACCTAGTCTACTCTTGGCTTGGTTTTGCAGTCCACTGTGGTTGACCAAGCCAAGAGTAGATTAAGTAGCCACGTCACAAAAATAAAGAACATTTTTTAATTGAGAGATTTTTTTTAAAGAAAAATGAATGTTTATTAAAACTAAGAACAGTTTATAATCGAGATATTCATTTTTTTTAAAATGAATGTTTTATAAAAACTAAGAACATTAATTAGGTGTTGAATATAATATATTACATCAATCACATCTAAGAACAATATCTATATCCCCTACATAGGGTCTATTTTATTATAACACTATTTTAAAACTCAACCTAAAACAAGTCATCTATTTATTAACTCATTTACTTTGAAAAGTTGCTTAATAGTTTGTTTCTTACAATTAAGCATAAAGTAATGAGTAAGATCAATTATACTGGGTCTAAATGTGTTAGGGTGTGTTAATGCACCTCTAGACGCTCGATCATTTAGACAACAAAAATAAAAGCAAACTATCCATAACTATTAGCTCAAAATCGATTTGATTTTCTATATGCCACCTCTATGAATGCCATTATTCCGCACCTTCCACTATCTTTTCGAACTCACTTTGCTTAATGTGCATGTTAAATGAGAAGAACATCCCTTTGATTCATATTAGCTTCAAGCCAATAGGTTCCAATGTAGTGATCCTCCGACTCAACATTGATATGATCCTTGGCTTATATAATTTATACTTCGGACCTTCACAGCTTAATTGATATTCTCCACTATTTCCAATCTCATAGGTCAGGGTTTCACTTAGGAAAATTTTAGTGGCGAATCTTCATTAATTCACGAATATTCCAGCTTTTTAAAATTTTGTGAAATTTTAGGTATATGGGTATGACTAATTCACCTAAATTTTAAAGGTTCAAGTTACTTTTACGAGTCATTTCTTACGCCCATGTTTATGCCAATAACCAATTTTTTAAATTCAAATCGCCATTAGCGAAATTACAATTTCTAAAATTCACCCGCATATATATAACATTACTAAATATCACTATGGTCAGTAGGGTAGTGGCCGCTAAGGTATGGAAAGAGTTGTTTACAATGACAAAATCTAATGAAATTTTCCTGTATCTTAAAATTCACCATGGTCTAGCCAAAGTTACCTAGCGATCGCTAAGCTTTAAAATTTACCATGGTCCTGTTGATGTATTACCAATTTAGCTAGCGACTACTAAGCTATAAATATCTCCATTTTTTCACCAAAAAAATCACATTTTTAGAAATTTTTTGTTTAGTGAAATTGAATTATTAATCCTTTTGATTAATCCAAGAGAAATATGGCCAAATATCACTATGGTTAGAACCTAGAAGCCGCTAAGCTATGCAAATAGTTGTTTACAATGACAAACTCTAATGGACTTTACTCGTGCTTTAAATATCTGCATCATCACTTGTCACATGATTTTATATATGGGATGGAAATTTGGAAAAATGATATACTTATGTTTGTAGTATATTTAATCCCATATTCCCAGTGCCCAACATCCAAATTTTGTGTTTGCAACTAAATATTTTATCGGGATTTACAAATTAAAATGATAGTGGTTGACGGCCATTTTTCCACACAACCCTTCTTTTGACAATTTGAATAAAATATTACAAAGCTTACAATTTGTCAAATGATTTACAGGTTTTGAAATTTTTTACAGTAAATTTTGACTTGCCCTTCTTCTCTCGACGGGTCGAAGCCCTCAGGAGGGTCATGTGACAGTGCAATTTTGAACACCGCTATCTACCCTTACTAATTATAAAATTTACATTCAAACACAAAGACAAGGACAATATTGGCCGAGTAAGAGAGTCTTATAAGACTCGGCCGACAAGGAAAGTATTAAAGTGGGTTAAGTCGTGAGTAATAAAGTCTTCTACGAGTGTAATTATTTCCCACGTATTCCTTTTTCATGGGTGAGTTAAGTGGGATGTTCAAATTTGAAAATTAAATGTAGAGGATGTGGATCTTTACCATTCAATATTACCAACTAGCAATCAGTATGTGAGTTGTGCAATATTAACGCTGAAAGAGAAATAAGGGCAAGTGAAAAAGTAAATTGAAGTAGACAATAAAACACCATGTATCGATCAAATTTGCTTGACAACAAGTAAACACAAACTAGATAGACGGAACAAACCTGTCGAAAAAATGTCGACGAAAGAGTTAAGCAACACCATTAACAAGAGATGTTTCAACCCATAAATTTGCACAAAGCATGACTTTTTGGTTGACGCAGAGAAAAAGTTTGTGTTGCAAAAGATCCATAATCAACCTATTATGAGTCAGTTTTCCTAGTGTTTTGAGTAAATGATCTAGCAACAGGAGAGTAAAGGGGTTTCAACAATTGAAGCTTGTGGTTGTCTAACTCGTCATCAATTGCTATCATTACTCATAGCTGCTAGGAAAATACATGATTTATTTATTTTCTAGTTTTTTCTTCTTCTTTACATCATTCCTTTGCTTTAACTCCTCCTTTTTCTCATCCTCTTTTCAAAGATCGCACACTATAGTTTAGGCCTCCATGGATGGAAAAATTATTTTTGTGGTCACCACGGATCCCAAAAATATGAGTACATTCTGAAAACCATGTTTAGCAACTACCCAAAAGGAGTTTATTATAAATCCATCTTCAACTTTCTTTAGGGCAACGACATCCTGAGCACATACGGGCAGAGAGGGAGCACGACAAAAGAGCATGAGCTCAATTCTACGCTCACTCACTTTTAAAACTCACATCGTTCTCACCCACCATCACCGCATTAATGACAAACTACTTCGTAGCTTGCGACACCTCTCAATCTGCTTCGCTTTCTCCACCTTGAACATCTTCTTCTTCTTTAATCTTTCCACATTTGTGTGTGTCTCGGGTTTGAGGTGATTTTGGGATGTTAAAAATCGACGCCTGGAGCTCACCAAAAACATGTCTTGATGCGACAATGCTCAAGTAATTTTCTTTGTTGCTCACTCTTGATTATCTTTCCTTAAATTAATATTTTTACAAGTTTATCATGCCTTTCGTCATCCGGGAAAAGCATGAGATTTCTAGGCATGGGGTCGAGTGTAACAACCGCAAAACAGCATACACAAGACCACATAGGAAAACACAGATAATTTTTTTTTTTTTTTGACTTGTTTGACACATAACACGACACAAATCACGTCGTCACCAAGGTTACAACTAACTCGGGAACCACTTAATATGAGGATGACCACAAGGTCAAAGCATGGAAACGTCACACCCAAAAGGATAATACACTTTTATTTTTGACGTAACAACATAGAAGTCCAACCACACGACACTCTCACAAAATTGGGCAAGCCACAAGAAGAAAAATATCAAGGTTATTTATTTTGATAAAACACCCTTTTACTCATGACTTATGTTTTCAGAGAGATTCAATATATGATTCGCACAAATTCATCTTACCAACTGAGTTATTTTCTTATACACTGTAGAGTAGTTCACTTAAAGTCTTCTCCTTTATGACAATTAATTGTTTAATTCCATTATTTAATAAAGGAGATAATTTAATTCCACAAGGCCATCTATCCATACTTACGTTACTAAAATTCGCTCAAAACCTTGTTACAACATGGATTCGTGTTCAACATAATTAAGAGGAAATTACAAAGCACCTTGGGCAAAAATTAGGACAAGAAGGTCAAGTTGAATTCCTCCTTAATACGTCATTGGTTATTACCAAGATTTAATCGAGCTTGAGGTTTTATCCATAATTATTAACGATTTTACTTAGACATCCCCGAAAGAGCTTTACAAAAGGAGACTATTTACTTTCCAAAAGGCTGAGAGATAAATTGAGTGGTTTCTAAATTTTCTTCTCCTACTTGCTAAATCTTATTATCTTCCTAACTAACCATTGTTTTCCTTAAGCTTGTTTAAGAGTTCACCAAAAAGGGGTAGTGTTCACTAGTTTAGCTAGGGATATCAAATTATATAATTTCACTTTGCAATGATAGTCTCACCTTTGATTACTTAAGGAATGTCTTGTTCTCAAGTAAGTCATCTCTACATTAATTTATTTGAATATATATATTTAGTTAACTTCTATAAGGGTTAACCACTCCATTTAATTTTACTTATAACACATCATTACAAGGTGTCAGAAAGTTTTGACTTAACACTTTATTCTCAAAATCAAGGTTTTACAATACTTATGCCAATGTAATGATCAATATCATTTCTCACCAAGGTAAGTTACTAGTCTAACAACAAAGGGAAAGAACACTTCACCACATAGTTTTCCGAACATACCAAGACAATAGATCTTCTAAACTCCTTTCGCAAGAATGTTACAAAATTTACAACGCATTGAAATTTCTACAAGAACTTCATAATTTGAATCGATGAAACTTTTACACTCTTTCCTTTAATCTACTCGCATAATCCATCTCGCACAAATATTTACTAGAGTTAGTTCGCTAGAACCGAGCATGATAAGATATAAACCTCACCTAAAAATTTATGCCATCTAAAGATTTAAATAAATGAAAGTTTGCACATAGCAGCTATCAAATAATTTCTAACATGTATTCAAATCTTAACGCACATCTCATGATAATACATTTCATACCCATTATTGTTCACTTCCTAAAATCACGCTTTACTTATGAACAAAAATTCCAAGTGGAGAGATATACAACCTTAACTCGCATTCAATCATAATTAAATTACAAAGAATAATAATAATGCTCACCTAATACCCTCAACCTACTTCACATATATAAGTATCCAACAATATTATCTTTCAATTAAATAAAAGCACCAACGACATTAAGTTTATATAATAAATACAAGTATCAATCTTATATTATTCATCGATATTACCCAAGTATCGAACCTTAATAGATAATCAATGATATGTAAGTATAATTTTGATATTTATCCCACAATTTTAAGAGTATATTTACGTTAACAAAGATTTCACCAATCAACAAGTTCATATATTATTTAAATATCCTTTTGGTTGCTTATTACCATGTCTTTATATGTTTCTATTAGTAAAGAGTCCAACTCATTGAATGAGTCACGATCAACAATTGTCATATTTTACTAATATGTCAAAGATATATTTGACTAGCTAAGATATGTAAGCATGGTCCAAGCCACTATAAATACAAGTAGCAACATTATCTCAACTCCCAATTGAGATGCAATTATCAATTTTTAGCTAACATAATAATCATCGTAAATGCTTAAAAATATTCCACTCGTAACCAAGTATTGAAATAACATATTTATCCTTATCGTTACATGATAACATAATATTTCATATTATATAATTCAACCTCCACTTGCATATCTCAATTTATGGGTATTAATTATTGTCCTATATAATGAAGTTAAATAATTTCAGTCGTCGACTTCTATCCTTACATGTCATATATGGTATGTGATACCCCATTATGGTAGTTGTCACCTTTACTTAAGGTCATGTGTATGAATCCATTTTAGGGTAGTTCTCATAACTTCCCTATTCATCTGTTTTCCTACCAAAAAGCATTTCAACAAGCTTTGAAGTCAAAGTATAGGATAAATTTATAATCTCATAATTCAAGCATTGTCTGAATTCATATGCCTGAGGGCCATCACATGTCAATCAAACTTGAAGAATGTACACATTCATGAGAGTTCGATGTATCCAATATTACTTTAACTGATTCGAAGATCTAAGTAGTGCCTCAAACTTAAGCCATATAGTTATCCGCACAAGCTAACGTCTTGAGTGCTTACCGTATTCAAAAAGGTCACAAAAATAAGAACCCCATTAACACATGCTTCAGAGCATTCCAATCTAAAAAAATAAGCTCACAGTAATAATAATAACAGAGGGCCCGGTGAGGGGTTTTCAATAATCCCCAAGTAACGATAATCAAAAGAGTCGATAGTATCTAGAAAGACCAAGAAACCAAGATTTACTCTCCCCAAATAAAGCCTCCAATCCTAATGGGGGTTTATATTATTATCAATCCACATTAAAAGAAAACACACAATTTCCGAGAAAATTTCCCGTTTTCAAGCCATGTTCTACATAATAAAAACAAGACAAGAAATATTCTAAATATCATTCACACACCAAAATATTTTCTACTAAACCACTGCTCATAGGAATAATCATGGAAAAATGATAAACCAACTTTATAAGATCGATAAGCGAGAATCACCGAGAGAGAGATCAGCTCATGCAATTATGATTAAAAGTCATTCAAAACCCAACTCTTTTTTGGGCATCTCTTTCAAGAAAGAGTCAACATATATATGTAAATAAATATTAAATAATATCAAGAGTCCAAACGTTATTTACTTAATAAAAAACACATCAACAATCTAAAAGAAACTCACATCTACAAAATTCAAACAAAATCGCAAAGATTGATTTATCCAAATGCTAAAGGAAATAAATCATTAAGAGAGAGGGTTAGTCTTATCATGCCTTTAATGTGCTTCCCAAGACAAGGGCACACTCAAACAGCCCCTCGAAGCAACAAGAATTGTGCTTCATGAATATTCGATATGAAACAGATCCACCTCTATGAGATTCTCTTCCATGAGTTACATCGTAAACAAGTAAGGTCTCAATAGAGAATCTTTGTAATAAATTTCATCGTATCCTAGTAATACTCTTACCGTCACTTAATCGATTTTGATAAAAATATCTTGGAGGAGAAACCCGAATTTGAGGATGCATTCGATACTTAACAGTATAACAACATACTGACAACCAAATTGTTGGAAGTGCTCAAAAAGGATTCTACTATACCGTAACATGCCTCGCTACTTGGCTAATTATCACAGTGCAGGCTTTGTGGATCCCGACAAGAACACACCTCGCAGCACCCAATGAAAGTGGAGGTAACACGCCTACTTCACTAGCTGGTAGCTTCATCTATAACCACCATATCAAATCCAGGGAAGAGGGAGAATAAAGTAAACCATGGAAAGAGCATGTCATAAACCGTAGAGCAACATCCACCGTGCACGGCCAAAGCAAGAAAAACAACGCTCCTTTTCCCCCAAAACGCATCAGGAAACAACATAAAACCATGTCCATATATTGTGCTATCAGGCCCACATCTACGGGGCAGAGTAGAAGAAAATGGTACGCAAGGTAGGAATGATAGGATTCCACGTTTGGTACAGGAAAGAGAGGGGGGGAACGCAGCCAAGCAAGAGATTTAGAACCAACCACGTATCTCCAGCAATTTTCCATGCCCCTCCTCAACAAGGAACCAGTCTGCAAGAGCCCTGATAAAAAAACGAGTCCATGTGACCACACAAGGCAAAAATTCCTTCACCACACAAACTCACGCGGCCAGGGCAGAATACAACAGGTAGACTTACTTAAGGACAAAGTAGATTGCAAATCAAAAAAATGGAGCATGTGCGCCACCAACAAGGAAGGTTGAACACGCCAAGAAGGATGCATTAAAATACCATAACTATTGGTAGTTCGGTGGTTGGGAGGAGTCTACCGCCATTTACTTGCAACAAGACAGTGCGAATGGACCTGGTCGGCCAAGGTGGCAGTGCAGGGTGGGTGAAAGAAGTTTAAAAGTTTTAAAAACAGGGCAGTCTTCACCATGACATGGCACCCCCACGAGCTCCTCCTTTTTCAAAGATACGGATAAACAAAATCTCTACTAAGTAAGGTAAGCTCACAAAGCATACGCAAGAAGATTATATTAATACAAATGTAAAATGAGTTACAAGATTACCTGAACAGTTCTCATAAGCTAAAAGGTATAAGAATTTTTGTATGATTACTATTCAACCCGAGAAAAATTAAATCACGTACACACGAGCAAGCTAGGGGAAGTAAGAATCGAATTCTCCATTACCCACAATGATTAAAAACAACTTGCGAACAGGCCTAAGCGACTAAGCGCAGAAAACTAGAGGTCAGCATTCAAAAGCAAACACAAGGCAAGGAACGACCATGGCACCAAAATGGGTAATCCCTTCCTCGGCCGCGAATGGGGTTCATTCTCGCAAAGCGACCAACCAAACAATAAAATTGCTTAACGATAATTAATAATACAGGTTGATAACAATCGACACTAAAAATAATGAGTTATCGTCGATCAATAATTAAAATAATAATATTGTTAATATTATTATTATTATTATTATTATTACCACTTAAAATAATTATTAATCATATTAACAAAGACGTATATACCAGCTCGACAATAATGTAAACCAATAACACTATAAAATAGAGGCCAATCGATAATTAAATTAAAACAACATTGTTATCATTATATACTATAAATATAAATAATTTCTACTCACACCAATAATGGCCAAAGATCTAGCTTAACTATGCGACAACAAGATCCTTCTTTAAATAGGTTAACGCACAGGACATTACACAGTCCACACACAGAGGTGTCAATAACGACTTGAGAACGCAAGAAGGAGAGGGAAGGTTCTAAAACATCACTGAGACAAGATCTAATTAGACAACGGAAATACACACACCCATTCGACGCTCAACAAAAGGGTCACATGCAACAAGAACTAGGTAAACGCTGAACGAGGCATTACACAGAGGGGTAGCTCAAGTTCATTCCCAAAGTGTGATTGCTCAGACCTATTTAAATGAATACACCTACTCGCAGTACCATCAACAAGAAGTGTTTCAACCCACAAATTTGCACAAAGCATGACTTTTTGGTTGACACAGAGAAAAGTTTTATGTTGCAAAAGATCCATAATAAACCTATTATGAGTCAATATACATGGTGTTCGAGCAATTGAGCCTAAAGTGAGAGAGTAAAGGGGTTTCAACAATTGAAGCTTGTGGTTGTCCAACTCATCATCAATCGATATCATTACTCATAGCTAGCTAGGAAAATACATGATTTCTTTATTTTCTTGGTTTTTTTCTTCTTTACATCACTCCGACACTTCTACTCCTCCTTTTGCTCGCCTCTTTTCTCGCATCGACATTACAATGTAGGCCTCCATGGATGAAAAAATATATTTTGTGGTCACCACGGATCAAAAATTATGATTACATTCTGAAAACCATGTCCGACAACTACCTAAAAGGATTTTATTGGAAATCCATCTTTGAGTTTCTTTAGGGTGACAACATCCTGAGCACATATGGGCAGAGGGGGAGTGCTTTGAATGAACATGAGCTCCATTCTCGCACACCCTCGCCATTAAAACTCACTTAATTCTCGCCCACTACCACTCCATTAACGACACATCGCTTCGCTGCTCGCCGACGCCTCTGATCTGTCTCGCCACTCCACCTTGAACATCTTCTACGCCTCTCTTACTCCTAGTGTTTCTCTCCTCTACTTTGACTTCTTTAAGATATCCTCTTCGCATTTTCATCATACCTTTCATGTGCGATCGCTATTTATTAAAGCACTTTCATTAAAAGGAAGTGCAATGTTACAACAATAGTAAAAATATGAGGGTTTTTTAGAGTCACGTAAGTGATATAAGATGCAATCAAGATGTATGTCTAACATTGGTATTAAGGTAAATAAGGTTTGTGGATTCACAAAACAATTCCAAGATTCATCAAAAGGCATATCCAATTGAGTATCGACCATACGTAACCCACATTCAATTGACCATTATGTTAAGGAGAGGGTCACCTCTAGTATGAATTTGCCCCCATCGACACAATGATCATAATATATAACCATTGCATTTAGGACGACCAACTTAAGTGAAGTTGATTTTTCAATATATATTTTTGTAAAGTTACAAAAACAATACACCAAACTCACAACACCAAACATATCCGCCATTGTCATAATTGAGAAGCAAAGATGCTATTTAATCAAACTTTTACGCATGTGCTCATATTTGATTAGAGATTATTATTCCCTTTTATAACTAACATGTATGTTGCATATATGCTTAGAAATTAACAACCGTAGGCCATTTTTGTGATTTTAACACCATTAAAAAAAAAATTAGTAATCAGAGATAATAATAGGTTGAAAATTTAGAAAGCCTTAAATTTTTATAAATACTCATCTATAAGTATATACAAAATATGTGAAAATATGCTATATATATACGTAAGAATCATGAAATTTCAAATTCCGCACCTAGTCCCACGCAGTGATCAAAATTGAGCCCGTCATAGTTTGTCAAAGTGCTTTAAACCCATCGTAGAAGTGTAGGTGAAAAATTGGCCTTAAAAAAATTGATGTACATAAATGACTTGACAATGCAGAAGTGTAAATGTTTACTTAAATTTTCATAGGAAGGGTTGAACCAGTAAATACCCATCACGTCTGACACTATTCACAAGTCACTGTTATATCAATTTAATTTTACTATGCGAGATGGGACTGGGAATGTCTATAGGGTTTCATTTTACAACATGCAACACCAGAAATTTGAAATAAGTGGAAGAGTGTTGCTGCACTAACAATGCAATAAAGCTTTGCATTTAATTCTAGCATGCACTGATCAAACTACAGGTAAATGTGTTTCAACTTACAGTTAATAGAAGCGATTGATTTTCAATTTTTATTTTAGAAAGACAAACAACTTCCATAGATGGAAACCTAATATTAATTTATTTCAAAAAAATGTTATTCTCAAATCAGAGCCCTACTACAATTAAAAATGGGAATATGAGCATTCCAGCTATCCTAACAAAGACTTCTAAATTTTAATTTATCTTATAAAACAAATTTCTATGCCAAGCTTTGAGTTTGGCATGAGTTAAGAGTAATTGATCAGGAATTGATTGACTTTTAAGGGTTATTTTAAAATTTCTTTAGATTTAAAGAGATAGAGGAGCTTAAAAAAATTGAGTAACATCTCATGTAACAGTGGAGAAGATTCTACCTCGATGGAGAACTTTATGGTTGTTTCATCTCATGGAAACTTATGAGACTAGTATTTTTTTCATTTTTGCACCCACTAGAATATTTATTCAAGTTAGATTGAGGTTTTACATTTTATATAATATTTCATAGTATAATAAAATACACATCAATCAAAAGATTGTGTTTCAATTCAAATTATTTTAATATACTCCATAGTATTTATTAATATATATATATATATGTATGTATGTGTGTGTGTGTGTGTGTGTGTGTGTGTGTGTGTGTGTGTGTGTGTGTGTGTGTGTGTGTGTACACACACACACACACATATACATAGAAAAATCTTGTTGGGAACATTTAAAAATGAAGAAACATATAAATAGAAACTTATCCTTAACCATCAAATATATAATTTTTTTGCCATCTAAAAGAATTAATGAATAACCATTGACCTAAAATTACAAACTTTTAATACAAAATGAACACCACCACTTCTAAAATGACATACAAATACTTTATTTTGTATGTCATGAGTAAACTAAGAATCAAATACACAATTACCTTAAAATTAAGACTAATAAATACTCCCATATCAAAATCAGGCATAAGAACACTCATTTTGGATCCTTTGTCATTATTTTATTAAATGGTAAATTTCCATACATGGGGGCACAATCCTTCGTTGGACAGTGAATATCCAAACCATGACATGAACCACTAATTTTCTATATAACACCCTCCCTTGGAATGGTCATTTGATGTTGAAGCCTTTGTTTACTTGCTTAAACTCATCCTCTCATTCATATTCTTTGAATAAGCTTATTCTTAAATTATTAATAAGTTAGAATAAACAAAATAACACACACCGGTTTAAATTAAACAAATCTCCACAAACCATGGACTATTTCATATAAGGCTTGAAATTATATCAAGTAATAGTAATAAAATATTTTTTTGAAAACAAATTATTTTATTGACTTTGAATTTGTCAGCATTAAATAGAATTTTGCAAGATAAGTAAATTCTCTTTAAATAAATTTATAAATAAAAACGCCGAAGGGGATGGCGCCCATCCAAGAAGAAGGCGTGATGCATGGAGGAATCTCAAATATTTGCATTTATCTCTCTACTCATTTGTCAGCAGAGCTCTTCGATTTTATATTAGAGCTCCAGAATTTGAAATATTTGGACCTCTTTTCTAAATACTTCTCCGACACAATTCCCCCCACATTTGATGAGTTTCACAGTTCTCGAGAGTTGAAACCCTCGAATTTTTATGAAAATTCTTCGAATGGAAGTTTTTCGTCCTTTCTCACGAATTTGAGCTACCTCGCTCATGTCAAGTCAAGGTAAATAATCCCTTCATTGTTGTCATCCCGCCAAGTTTAATAAACCTAGACTTGGCACAAAATCAATCGAAGGACATGAAAAATGTTCACAAGAAAACATGAGTGGGATAGTACAACAAGCAAACCCTAATACTTATTCAAAATTAAAAATTAATATGTCATTGATACAAATGTTTTGTCAAAGGTCGAACCCCCGAGTTGAAGTTAGACAACACCTTGAACATAATGAAATATACAACCTAAAAGTGACAAATGAACCATCATTTTCATGCCTAATAAATAGTTATGGACCACTATTTATGGGATATTGTAAACAAAGATTATCAAACTCTAACTAAGTGCAAAAAATCATGTCAAATAATGTGGAGGATTTAATAGATAAGTTGGCCCATAATAGTCGACCTTTGCTACAAAGTATCAGTGGAGGGAAATGAGATCTTATGAGTCCAATTAATATCAAGTTTTTCAAAAATTTTGAGGTTTAGTGGATGGAAAATTTTAGAATATTAGTTGAGAGTTTAAAAGTGGCCAATTTCTTCCTCTAAATGATGGTAGCCTTCATTTTCTAACAGAGGTCGTTTAGTTTCAAATGGGCAAACATCAATAGTGTTGTTCGATCCACAAGTGATCCCATCATTTCCTTTGTCTGCTTTTTTGTTATCATTTCTTTTGCTCCAGAGTACACCGTAAAGCCTTGCAATTATCGTAACTCCTCCTACCAAGTCAGTACACAAATCACAATACGCTATATAAGTATTTTTCAAAATTCAAAGAGACCATTATCTAGACAAAGTCAATTCATTTGAAGTTTTGAGATAAAAAAATTGATTGGGTTGAGATATCTCTCTTTATTTATTTTTTGGTTCAAGGAAAACCCAACCTTCCTATGTGGAGCTTGACATGAAGGATGAACTGTCCAGATCGCAACCAAAATTGTTGATAATGGATCAAGAATACCGCAAAGACAAGCCACTTTTCATTGATACAATAAACAAGTACAAAGAAGGAAAATGATGAAGACAAAGGTTCTCCTTTCATCAATACCAATATCGTATTAGTGTAGTGTAAGGAAGAAATATTATTTTTCTAGAAATGAGTAAATATCACGTCATTCCTGGGTTACTTGTTCAATTATATCAATTTGTGTTTCATGGTGAAGGCCCAAGATTACTATTCGTAGACCAATCAATGGAGGGAAGATCCTAAACATCAGGTATATAAGCACAAATTAAAACCAAAGTCTCACTAAAACTTGACTTTATAGTAGACTGCTTTGGCACAACATCAATGAAGTACGTTGTCATCCATGGATCACATGTTTTATTGGGTCTCAATCATGTCTTTTTGATAAGGGCTCAACATTCCTCATTTAATCAGCCATAAAATTGGGCCCATTTGTGTCCCAGGGTGACGGTACACCATTCCTAGTTTAATCAACAAATAACAATTATACCTATCTACCGTTCTCAACCAAATGGAAATAGATTTGAATGTTTGACATGTCTAACTCTATGCAAAATGAATACAAAATTTGAGTTTCTTATCGAATATACAATGCCGAGAAGTACAATGGCCTATATTAGGTTCCGTGGTAGAGAGCTTCGGCTCAAAAATTAAGGCCATTGCAGACCGCTCTAAACTCGTCTTGAGAGCATCACCGCATGATTTTTGAGCTGATACTTGTTCGTAACTCGGAGTTGTTTAAGGAACATTGACATAAGTAAATTTGTATATTAGAGGGTATTTTATGTTTATACGCATGTGTTTGGGTTGAAGAAGATAATGGGTACTTGAAAAGTAAGCCATGCATACCATAAAAATCAGCTCCCAAACAACATGAGTGCACCAAGCATCCATTTATTAAGTTTTAGCAGATGTTGTGTCCCTGTAAGTGAGGGGCCTTTGTATAAAGTCATTATCATTTCCCCTCACACACATATAATGGTACCTATAACTTTTGCTTGCCCACGCTTGCTTCTGATATCAAATTTCTCCAATCTGCATGAAAACCCAATCCAGCTTTAGTTACACTCATAACAAATCCAACTTGAAGCCCCTGTTTCCTGGTTTAATTTACTATGTTACCTAAAAATGAAAAGTGATGTCAGTTGAATTATGTGCAATTGTCTTGAAAATTATAGGTTTGTATCTAATATCACCAGATTTATAAATGAGCTCCATTAAAATTGAATTTCTTACCCATAATTCATCGCTAAACAAATTGAGCAAAAGACGTAAAAGTTGTGGCCATTATAAATGTGACAACAAGAATGAGGTTCAGAATGCTTAAGCAAATGTGGAGGACGTCTTTGCAAGCACGCAGAGTAAAGATTCCTAATTGAAAGCAATCCTCAGAAATTTTAAATCATTCTAACTCGTTATTTTCAATGACAAGTAATCTAATCAGTCCCATATGTCAAATAAATTACTAATAAAATAGCAAAGTGGAAAGATCTCGCTAAAATGGGACAAGTCATCAGAGGCGTTCTTTTTTGCACCAACACGCTCTTTTCCTTAGATTTTTCTGAAGAAGAGGCTTCCTTTTGGAGGAGGATGAGTGATGCTTGCAGGATGCTTTGGAGGAGGAAAGTGGCATGCTACGCTTCTCTTCGTACGTAAAATCATTGAGGCTTATCCACCTCTTAGAGTCGGACTTCCCTTTTAGCATTCTCCGCATAAGCCTGAAGATGACGTTGTTTTTGTTCGCATCGATTTTCTATTCTCGGGAACGAATAGGAGACATTAGCTTCTCCCACCCTGCCTATATTCTTGAAGTCGCATCCCGATATTCTCGTATTTCCTCTCTCTATGGATTCACTATTCCAGAATTGAATATGCTCTCCAGAATTTGAATCTTCTCGGCCTTTGGATTGCATCTAGGTTTTGGGTCCTGGGGTTCCTCCCGCGATCGTGATCTTGTTTCAAATAATAAAAACATATTAATTGCCTCGTAATATCGAATTTCATATAAAATGGCTCCAGATATGAACCGACATGATTGAAATCGCATTTGTTTCACATGTGGATCGACTTTAGCTATGCATGTAAATAGTAATAATAATAAGAATGTAGAGTGGAAGGCACACATTTAGGAAAACCTAAATCATTAGTGTAAAAATGAAAACATTAGTGTAGGATTTAAGAAACGAATTAAGGAGTTATGGGTGGAGATATTTGTATGCAGTGGTGATTTGGTGCCACTGATGTCAAGCGGCCGAGGGCTTCACTTTGAACTGATTTGGCCAATACTGTTGAAAGTCATACCGACTAACTCCGCAGAAACTCCCCGCCTCTGCTCGAGACTTGTCCCTCAACAGCCCTCTCTCTCTCCTCTCGCCGCTTCTTCATCCCCGTAACCTCGCTCCGGGGCGCAAAAATGGCCTCGTTTTCTTGCAGTCGATAGGCCGAGGCGTAACTTCAGGCTTATCTAAGAAAGATCATGGGCCGAATCCGACCATTAAAGAACTACTCATCATCCCAAACCACGTGGCAAATGTCGATACACGAGAAGCACGCATCAACATTCATCGTTGTTTGACACTTACACATTAAGAACTCAACAAACCCCGTAAAACGTACGTGGTGAGGTAATTTTGCAGGTCCAAGACAATGTAAGAAGACAAAAATATCTATGGCTCAAATTCATGTAAGATTTACGACGACACGGTCCACGTAATCGACGCCCACATTTTTGCGCCGAGGAGGGGCACGTTTCTACCGTGAGAACACACCTCCCAACCTGCTCCACACCACGTGAACGGCAGATCTAAGTCCGTATTTCGCGACCTAAAATTTTCACGCGTTGATGCTCACACTGGCTGTAAAGAGCCGGGCTTTCTAACATAGAACACGCCTTCTGCGTAAATATAAACAATGCTTTTGTAGTCTATTGTCCACATATATACACGCAAACACCACTATCCATATCCCGACATGTGAACGCTCCAAAATGTTTGTGCATCGTCGACCAATATATCATGATCATTGATTGCTCTTTCATTTGTTATAGAAGGGGTCGGGTTTCTAACAAAGAACACTCCTTTCTGTGTAAATATATATAAAATATATATGTTCACATATTTCAGTATATACTTGTAGATTAATATTTATCAAAATATATGGTTTTCTAAAATTTCAACATGTGATTATCTACAACTACCAATTTTTTATTCGTAATATACCTTTAAAATCACAAAAAAGCAGGCGTACATCTTGTCAATTTCAAGCCTTCATGCAACATACATGTTAGTTATAAATGGGAATGATCTCTAATCAAATACCAACACATGAGTAAGAGTTGGATTAAATAGTGTATGTGTTTCTCAATTAAGACAATGACATATATGCTTGTGTCAGTGAGTTCGTGTATTGTTTCTTTTGAATTCTATACAAATTTATTTTTATTCAAAAAAGCAACTAATTTGCGTAAGTCAGGTTGTCCCGGTCCACGGTTATATATTATGATCATTGTGCCAATAGGGGAAAAGCCATACTAGAGGTGGCCCTCTCCTTAACATAATGGTCAATCAATGTGGGTTACGTATGGTCAATCGGATATGCCTTTTCAATGAATCTTGGAATTGTTTCGATGAATCCACAAACATTATTTACCTTAATACCCATGCTCGACATACCTCTTTAGTGCATCTTATAATCACTTCGCGACTTAAAAACCTCATATATTTACTATTATCAGAATATCGCACTTCCTTTTAATGAAAGTGATAATAAATAACAATCACACGTGAAAGGCATGAGGAAAACACCAAAGGGGATATATCAAGAAGTCAAATTAGAGGGAGAGAAACAATGAGAGAGGAAGAGAGGCAAAGAAGATAAGTTTTGAGTGGAGAGTAGTACAAGGGTGAGGAAATCGGGTCAAAGCCATTCAAAGTAAACCCTTTAATAATTCCATGAATTATTTGTTAGTTGATCAATGAGAAAAGACTTGTTGTGTAAGACGATGATGTTACTATTTACAAGATTTCTCGAATGTAAAAAGTGGTAGAAAAATACTTCCGAGTGAAAAATGTTGGCAATATCAGCCCTTGTTTTTATTGGTTTGTTACAACACACATAAATGTAAGGGGAAATGAAATACATGTTTCATGGGGCATGTCGAGATAGGAAAATTTCTAATTTGATGTAACATCCATAAAGTGATGTCATGCACAATTCGATTAGGGTTTTGCTATCAACAATCCTCGATGGCATTCACATTCATAAAAAAAAGGGATAGGCTTCACGAGGAATTTGATTTAAAAATGGAAATTAACCGCTACACATCCCATGCATTCCACGACTCATATTATTCCTCCCATAGAAATATTTGTTATATGTGTTTAAATTTATAGTTGTGATCCATCTAAGACTTTTTACGTGAATGGAATTCTAGAAATAGAAAGGTGGGAACCAAATATAAACATGTCTCACACCTACTCTATGACTTATATTATTCCTACCCAAATAATAATTGTTATTTATGCTCCAATTTATCGTCTCAAACTTGCTTGCATTATTCACATGAGTGTGATTGGTGCTTTAAGGGACCAAAAAAAGAGGAAAATTTAAAAGATAAATTATATGAAACCCAACGACACCACTTGTTTTGTGTAGAATTATGTAGGCCCCTTTTTCATTTTTAGATTTTCCAAAGAAAATCTAGGTAAATTTTTGTTGAGTAACGAATCAAATGGTCATTTTTCCTTGTTTTGGATTTGTAAAATTTCTAAGGAAATCTAGGAAATTTTGATGGCATAATCATTGTAAATGGTAATTTTTCCTAATTTTGGATTTGTAAATTTACTAAAGAAAGATAGGGAAATTTTGACAACAAAATAACTATAACTAGTTATTTTCCTAGTTTTAGATTTATAAATTTCCTTGGGAAAGATAGGAAATTTCAAAGAATAACAACACAATTTTAGAAGTCAATTAGTTTTGAAAAAAAGGTTAAGTTTGAGGTTCAAATGGTTGGTCAAATTTCAATAGAGTATCACGTTATTATGTTTGACCAATGAGGCTAAAATTTGGGAAAAATAAATTTGATTTTGATGTAAAATACACTTGGTTCAACTAGAACAAATTTCACCTTGTTTTATCAAGTAAAACAAAGTTTTAACTTAGATATATTTTGCTTTGTGAGGTTTGGGTAAAATAAACAAAGTTTAAGTAGGAAAGAGTTCATGTTTTTTTTTTTGTTCACAAACAATGTTTTGGGGAAGAAGTCAATAAAATAACAACGTAGCCCTAATTTTTGGCCATTTAGCTAGGATAAACAAGGTCATAGTTAGGGTCTCATTTATAAATTTCATTACATGAGGCACAAGTCCATGAAATTAGGAAAATTTTCTAAAGGCATGGTTAGAAGGGTGAAATCCCCTTTTCCCTTCACTCCAACCATTTCAAAGGAGCTTGACAATAAATATAGTTGCTTTTTGTGGGATATAGCCTAGGTCTTGAGTATTAGAGGAAAATGTATGCCTCACTTCATAGGAGCCACGTAAAAGTGAACTCCTACTTAGCCAAAAATGACTGATCTTCCCACAAATTTATATAGTCTTCCCGACACATGGGTTTTGTATAAATGATTAGTTAATGAATCCCTAAATACCGAACCCTACTAAAGAAAAATTTCAAACTATGTTTGATTTCTAAAATCAACTTACGACGTGTGGAAAAATCATACATAGTTGAGACAAGGTACAAAAAGTATCCAAAGATGTGGAAGGGAAAGAAACACCCTTATAAAATGGTTAAGGAATAGGTTAGTACAATATATAACGTTGTTTGCAGTAAGCAACCTAGATGACTAATCCATTATGTTTAACCTTTTTGTAAGAAACTTAAATGATTAAGAAAATGATGAATCTAATATGATACAATTTTTTTTAAAAATGAAAGTGTTATTTTGTAAAAGAAATTGATGTAAAGAAAATATAAAATATCATGCATATAAATTTTCCACTCAAGGGTTTACACCCAATTATCTTACTCAATCTCTACAAAGAGGAACTAAACACATGCCTAAAGAAGGCTAAATTGTGTTAAATTTGTTCAATCTTAGCTAACTAACACTTCATCGCCCTTTAAATGGATTCATAGTTAACATGCCCCCGCTCTTCATAGTTCATTCAATGTCAATGCAACTCCCTACACAAATTCTATTTCATGCAATTTCTCTTGCTCTGGTCTTTACCTTACCGGTTCTCCCTTTTATTCTCGATCTTTTGTAGTAGCTCTCGAACAAGCACAAACCTTGTGATTAAGCTTTATTAAGGCTTCTCAAGTCTCAACCCATGTTTATACACTCACAACATTATTAGGATGGCCATTTAATGCACTCCAAACAACTAAAACCACTTAGTTCCTTGTTTTGTCAAACTAGTCATTTATGCCCTTAAAGTGAGGTAACTTGTGTCAAATATTGTTGGAAGAATGCAAATTCACCTAGATAATCCCTACCCAGATAATATTTGCTCCATGTCCTCCACTTTATCATCTCAATTACGCTAACATTATTCACATGATTACAATTGGTATTTAAATGGACTGAAATTAAAATCCAATAGGTTCAATATTTAAAACCGAACCCATATCGACCCACATCGTCTCTCATTCATATTTACGCTTTTTTATTTGACATGAATAAATAAATAGAAAACGTGGAAATTAGGTCGCAAATGTTTTGTCAAAAGGTTTTGTGGCACTATTTTGGTGTATGTGCGCAGGCCATGAGGAATGTTTCAACGGGCGAAAACCAGTGTCCAGACGTACTTCATCATCGTCATCGTTGAGGAAAAATGTGTAAGCTATCATGTGCTATGGGGAGTTGGGGACCCTATCTCGTGTGACAAAGATATTCCTTGGGACACGTGGACGTTAGAAACAAGTGCACACGTGACACGTCGGCCAAAATCAGCATTTGTGTGGTGTTTAAATGGTCTACGAAAATTGGAAATGCTTAAACGGATGCACGAGCCACATCGATGTCAGTCGATAAATGATGGAGAATTAGTATACCTACATCAAAATGGGACCAGACTAGTTCATGATAATTTAGTCATGGAATGTTAGAGCGATTAGTAAGTCTTCCCGGAAATAATTTGTCAAAGTCACATGCTAGTTGTTTGAAAAGATGAGGATTCTCTAAATGAAATAGTTAACCAACTCATGCGGATGTTGTCACTTTAAAAGCCCCATCGTTCTCACCTCAATATGGGGGACATGATGATGACAGAATTGCATATTCCCTATTCTAGATATATCTAGAATCTTAAATAGGGCAACCTTTGACTATCACTAATCCCAAGTGTATTGATTGAAGTATTGCAATCAAATACAATTATATAACTACTACTAGTAAGCATTGATTCATTGTAGTCTTGGCTTGGCTTCAAATGGCGAAGCCATATAATGAAAAAGATGGTCAAGAGAAGATAAGATCTGCGAGAATGATTATTGAGTTGTCCGAATCGATGTCCTACGCACATGGACAAGAGCCAAGCCCAGGGTCAGGGCTCGGTCTGCTGGAGTCAACGGCCCTCGACCCTTGATTTGCGCACATGAGGGCACAACAGCCTCAGCGCAACTTCATGTCAGTCATTAATACATAGGCAAAAAAAATGATTATATTTCAATTTCTGTAGATTCTATTAATATTTTATTGCAGATACATTAAAAATAATAATTTTGGGCCACATCATACATTAAATGCACAATCAGTACAGTCAAATATACCAAACGCATTCACCATGCCTGGGCTGCACTAAGGCTTGAAGAGAAGCTTGTGCACACTCGCACTGCTTCATACCCTGAAGCGTGCTTTAGCCCGCTTTTCCTATGCATGTGCGTAGGACATGAGCCAAGCCAAAGTCAAGCGAGACTAAGTTGAGTTGTGTGACTTACAAAATTTTGAATTTCAAACAATTGCCTTCCATAAACCAAGGACAATCAAGTGGCGAGTAATAAAGTCTTCTACGAGTTTAACTCTTTTGGGTGGGGTGTTCAAATTTAAAATTTAAATGTAGAGGATGTGGATGTTTACAAATTAATTGACTATTCTATTCTACTAAAGCAATCCCATGTATACAATGCAATGTGAATGCCAAATGGTTTATGTTTTTTGATTTAGAGGGATAGTTATTACTTTTGTAGTTGATGTTGATAAGGGGTGATTGATTTTGTACGTGTATAAATATAGATGAACCACTTAATTTAAAGGTTCTCTCTACATTTCAAAGTTGTTACAAATTTGTACATGAATACATTTGATACTATTTTCAATAGTGAATTACTTTTATAGCTGATGTGGTTTGTATTTATTTCAGGGTTAATTGTGTTAGTGTTGTGTCGGTTTTTTGTTGGGTCTTTTGTTGAAAAAACCTTTATTGTACACTCAATAAGGTGTGTGATTGATAGTGGTAGTTTAGGAATATAGATGAAACATTATATTAAAAGGTTGTATGTGTACATTTAATTTTGTTACATATTCGTACATTTTAAGTTGCAAATCATATATCAAAACATCAGATACATGAAGACCTCCATACACATAACGAGACATGTATACATTTGCAATATTTATATCATGAATGGTAGCCTTTTGTGGGAAATTTTATTTTCAGTAAACATGATTACATTTTATACCCCTTGAACAACAATGCCTCTTTGGATACAAGAAGTGTTGAGTAAAGTAGTAGTGGAGGTGCTATCAAAGTAGAGGGTTGTATTTATGAAGGGTTGAGGGATAGTAGTCTTGAATCCTCCTTTCTTCTTGCTCCAAGTGTTGGTACGTGTGCCATATTTGAGTACCTTTCGAATGAAAAAGTAGGTGAAATGTGCAGTTTTACAAGTGAGGGAGCTCTGGAGAAAGTTGTGCATGTCAAACCTTGCCTTTCAGTGGTTCCAATGTCGACAGTTTCTCTATGCAAAGTAAGTCCCTAGGACTTGTGGATAGTTAATCCCCAAGCCATTTTAATTGGAAATTGTCTTCGATTCCATCTTGAAATCCCCAAGCCATTTTAAATGGAAATTGTCTTCGATTCCATCTTGAAATAAGGGGTATGGGAATATGTAACGGGTTGGAGGGATCCCAACATGGTCGTTGTATCTATAAAATTTGACAACAAAAAATAAAGGTAATGTTGGTGGTGGCATTGATGCGTCGTAGAAAATGTCGGTGATTGTTCTTGTAGCACCATTTATGAGGCCTACGTCAACCCATAAATTTGCAATATGCATGATTTTTTGTTGTTTACACAGTAGAAATTTTTGTTCCAACTGATCATCATTAGGATGTCTTGGTCCATCCGCCGCTGTTACTTTGAGCAATGGATTGGGCTATCGGAACATTTAATGACTTCAACATCTGAAGGTTGTGGGAGTCCACGAGATCATTTTTTGCAAACAAATGTGGTGCATCTTTAAAAATGTTGAGCTCCTGCTGAGTTAGGTGTGTGTCTGTGCGAGACATTAGGAGTTCCCAGTCCTCAATAAGAGGGGTTGAATCTCGCATGTGGAGCAGTAAATTTCGAAATGAAACCTATGCATTGGTTGTTCCTTGTTGAAATATTGTTTGCAATGTAATGGAAGAATTGAATCCCTTCCAAAGGTTGCCTCCATAGGAATTACTTTGAGGATCATACAACAATTCAAAAATCAAGAAAAGAATATTTATGTTCAGAAACTCGTGTATATATTTCCCTTCAGAAATAAAATTTTATTTCCAAGCTTTAAATGGGGAGAATGTAGACACTTAAATTTGGTAAATTAGCGATAATGTTAGTATTGATTTAATCCAATTTTTCATGACTTGTGCACATCCTTTGAGCTTGAATACTATACCCTAGTCCATCCTTAGTCTATTACAAGAATTTCTCTCCTCGTTAAACTACTCAACTACTCATAAACAATTTGATATCAATGATAAGAAATTGATTATAAATTGATTATCGTCCCTATTTGTTGGACCAAAATTTTAAGCAATCAAGTCATGGGTAAAGGAGTCATGTCCTCGGTTAGTAAATGACCAACTTTCCAATTCAATATCTTTTATGGGTTGGCATCTCCACTATAGGTTAGGCTCTATGAGAATTACATCTATGAAACCATATATAAGAAAGTATAAGACATTCATTTACTCACTTAGAACTCTCTTTGTATTCGTGAGTACTAATCAATCAAAAGGAAAGAAAATATCTCTCACTCTTCCCTAAAGCAAGATCAAAAATTAGGATGACCCTTACAAATATTTGAAGCACTCTAAACCAGTTCCAAGAATTAATCTTCCCAAATAAAGAGCCTACAAGTCCAATTCATGAAGAAGCACATCAAGTTTATACAAACCAACTTTAAATCTTCTTTAGAGTAGTGTTAATGTAGGTGGTGTACAAATTATTCTTCAACCCAAATATTAAATTAGGTCTTGGAAGGTATAGAGCTCCATTTATAAGCCATATCAACCATATCAATAGGAGGAAACCTATTAAATAGTTCAATGATGTGCATAATGGTTCTATCCCTAAACATAGTACTGTTCATCCCCCTGTCACACCTATAACTAGTCAAAAAATTGAGTGCACTCATCTTCTTATGTTTTACTGTCATATTAGATCTAATTGCATGTTAGTTTCTAAGATATTTGTTCTAATTTAGAGAAATAAGTTACTTGTAAATTTAGCATGTGTTCTAATTTATTTAAATCTCTCAATAATTTAAATGTATGTTTCAGATTTAAATGTTAATACATATTTAATAATCCCAATATACATCTTGTTTCTAACCCTAACCTAAATTTAAACAAGGACTCTACCCACCACATAATTATTTTTTATGGTTAAATTACATTATATGATATGAATTTATTCACACTTGTATTCAAATTGATGTAATATTTGTTATTCTTTAATGAATATAATGGATATGAAGGGTTTCTTTGTAATTTTCGTATGTTTAAGATATTTAACAAGAGAATCTATGTAGATCAGCTGAGGACCATATATGAGGATATTGTAAGGGTTAGGTATGAGTAATATTGTTAATGATTTTTAAGGTTATGTGCACGTGTGTTTCTCTTATATCATATCTATTGTACTACACTTTGAAGAGCTTTGAAATTAAGCTTAATGTACTACACTTTGAAAAAGAGCTTCAAACTCAAGCTTTATGGAAAGTGTCGAATGAGTTATAAAGAAAACTGAAGCAAAAAAAACTTAAGCCTAATTGAAAGTGTTATCATAAATGAAATGAATGTTTTTTTGGGTGGAAACATCCCTAATGTTTAAGGGGAACACGAAAGGAATAACAATACATTTATTATAATATTAAAGTGTTCGAAGTCCAAAAAAAATACATTCAATATAAATATAACAACATAGTTTGTGGAGGAAAACAAATTTCCTAGAGGAGACAAATCCTCATTAATTAATTACCATTTCCTAGAGGAGACAAATCCTTATTAATTAATTATCACAGATAAGGAGCAAAGGAGAGTGTATTCCTCTTTAAATCGTAAACGATTTGGTGGTTCTGCTGCTGAATATTCCCAAAGATAGACAAGGAACCAGCAGGGCCTACACTCATAAATGCCAAACAAAGCAATTCATGTCCTTCATCATCTTCCATCAAGAGAAACAAGTTCTGTGGAGGAATATCAAATATTATGTCCCCTAAAAATTGATGAAAGGAAACATGTGGAATTTATTACATGGAGAGTGATGTGGTTTCATAGTAAATATTGGTTCCACCCGAGGAAGAAGAGTTGGTGACGGGCGTAGCTTTGATGCTTGATATTTTAGACTATCAACACAAAAAATACATTTAAATTCTAAATTGTAACTCATTGCCATTCCCAATAACAACTCGAGAAGAAGCCATGATATTTCCAAATCTCGGCATATGTTTGTGTCTGGATATGGATAAGGATTGCATATCTACTTCACTAGACCTTTGGAATATTTATAACTCACGGGGATTTTCTACATGTTCAAATCCACCAATAAAACTATTAAATATTAATGGTCTATGGAAGCAGCAATAGGCAATTTGTGACCATGATGAATGAGAAGAGAGAGGAAGTGTATCCCGCGAAAGGTGGAAAAGCTTAAAACACCAAATATGCTAAAACCAAAAAAACAGGAAAATCGTTGTCAAATTTAATCCCTTGAAAAAATGTCTAAAAGGCCATCAAATTTAACATCGCTGCAGAAACATCCGGAGGTTCTACCATAGGGGAACGCCGGCATAATTATAATGATTCTATGATCTAGAATTAGAGTTTGAGATTGATATCAATTTGAGAATATTTTAGTTTATGCATTTAATAAAACATATTTAATTAAGAATCGAATATAAAGAAATTTATATTTTAAGAAAAAAAATTGTAGTAAGTACTTAAGATATAATTTTTTGCCATTTTTTCAAATTTCTTAAGAGTATTTGTAAATAAACAAATTATATATATATATAGAGAGAGAGAGAGAGAGAGAGAGAGTACTTAAAATATAAATTTATAGCTTTAATATTGAGATCAATAGTTTTATTATTGATTTATATTTTGATTTGGCATGTCTTTTTATCTCCTTGTGATGGGGATGTGAAAAGGGATTATTTGAGGACGTATGAGGGTGCATGTGAAGGGATAACGAGTTCGTAACAAAACCAAGGTGTAGGCCTAGTGGACAAGGACATGCAAGAAAAGTTGAAGAGGAAAATGAGAAGAAATTGATGGAATTGAACATCACTAGTGGATCCCAATTAGAGATAAAATGTGAATGTGAACCATGCAAAAGCATAAATGTATCAATGTACAACAATAAATATTGCAAAATATTTCGATCTATATAGGAAAAATAAATTGTACGCACGCGAGGTGGCAACAAACATATTAGCTTTTTTCTTACTAAAATGTGCACATTCATTAACGTATCTCGTAGAAAGGATGCATGTGTGTGCGTGTGTCGAAAATACCATCAGAGCACGAGGAATAAGATGAGAAAGAAGAAAAATTATAATAATCTCCTATGTGAATTGTGTTTTATGGTAAGTCAAAATGATAATTTTTGGGTTGTATTGGAGGATTAATAGAGTTACAAACTAGCAATCGATGTGTTTCTTGAGATTTGAACGCCGAACCGTATATGTTATTTGTTTTAGAGGTATAATTATTACTTTTGTAGTTGATGTTGATTAGGGGTGTGATTGATTTTGTAAGTGTAGAAATATAGATGGGCCACTTAATTTGAAGGTTATTTCTACATTTCAAACTTGTTAAAAATTTGTACATGAATACATTTGATACCATTTTCGATAGTTAATTTATTTTATATTTGATGCTATATGTATTTAATTTGTGTTTATCAGTTGTGCATCAGTTGTTCACTTGGTATTTTGTTGGAAAAACATTTATTGGACAATTGATAATGTGTGTGATTGATACTTGTAGTGTAAAAATTTAGCCGAAACATTACATTGAAATTTTGTATGTGTACATTTAATTATGTTACGATTCATACAATTAAAGTTGCATATCATATTTCAAAACATCAAATAAATGTAGATCTACGTGCACATAATGAGACATGCATGTATACATTTGCAGATTTATATCATGAATGGTAGCCTTTAGTGGGAAATTTTAGTTTCAATAAAAATGATTACATTTGATACCCGTTGAACAACAATGTCACTTTGGATAGAAGAAGTGTTGAGTATAGTAGTGGTGGAGGTGCTATCAAAGCGATGGTAGCTTTTACAACAGCCGAGTGATAGAAGTGGTAGAGGTGCTATCAAAGCAGAGGGTAGCATTTACTGACAGGATGGTGGAGGTGCTCCAAGTGTTGTTACATACATCGCTTTGTGAGTATCTCTCGAATGAAAAAGTACGTGAAATACGTAGATTTGTAACCGAGGGAACTTTGGAGAAAGCTTTGAATCTCGGACCGCCTTTCAAGTCGACGGTTTGCTCTATGTACAATAAGTCCCCGCCACTTGCAGATAGTTAATCCCCGGGCCATTTTAATCGAAATTGTCTTCGATTCCCTCTTGAAATAGGGGTATGGGAATATGTAACGGTCGGGGGATCCTAATATGGGTCGTCAGATCTATCAAATTTGGTAACAACAAATAAAGGTAATGTTGGTGGTTAAATCGATGCATCGTAGACAATGTTGGTGATTTTTCCTATGGCACCATTCACGAGGCTGCACAACCCATAGATTTGTAACGAGTGTTACGAAATTGGGCAAGGAAGCTTTGGAAGAGTGTATTAGAGTAATTTGAAAGATAAATATGTGGCTATAAAGAAACTAAAAGGTAGAGGCAAAGACATCAAGAAATTAGTTGAGAATGAAGTCAACACGATGTTGGGCACCAGTGTTGAGAATGGACCTTAGGGAGTACAAGTTTGGTATATGAAATGTGGGGTCCTCCCACCGAATTGATTACGTACTGAAATTTCTTGTAGCTTGAGAGCTTGAAAGCCAATTTCTCGCTGAACAAAGCCCAAAATGGTTGAATTCCAACCCAATGGTTCGCAACTTTGACAGCTTGATCTCCTTTTTCTATTTTCAGCTCACCCTAATTAAAAACAAAAGCTAAAATTGTTAATTATCGAAACAAAATTATTAAAAACAAAAGTTAAAATTGTTTTTAATTAAAAACAAAAGCTTAAATTGTTAATTATTAGAAACAAAATTATTAAAAATAGTAGAGATTTCTATTTTCAGCTCAACCTAATTAAAAACAAAAGATAAAATTGTTAATTATTAGAAACAAAATTATTAAAAATAAAAGCTAAAATTTTTGTTAATTAAAAACAAAAGCTAAATTTTTAATTAAATATAAAAGCTAAAATTGTTAATTATTAGAAACAAAATTATTTAAAATTAAAGCTTAAATTGTTGTTAATTAAAAACAACAAATAAAATTGTTAATTATTAAAAATAATAGAGAAAAGCTAAAATAGGGAGGAAAAGCACAAATGTCAAGACAACCGTCAAACCGTCAAATTTAACACAACAGTAGAAACATCCACAGTGCCTTTCCCATAAAGCGGAACACCTTTGGCGTAATTAAGGTAGTTATAAACCTTGCATTGAATTGAGATGAGATTCTTCGCTTTTCTCATGTGAACAAAAGGGCCTTAGAAACGTTAATGTAATTGTAGAGACACCTAATTACGCCACACAATTTTAATACTAAAATTGCACTAATTGCTTTTCTTCCCACTGTCACACTATAATTAGCAACATTTTGCTAATTAGCTAGTTTACCCCATCTCGTATGTCAATTAACATCACTTTATTAATTAATTCCCCTTTCATAATCTTGTGTTTAATTAATACACTTTTTAGTTAATTAAACATCACTCTCAAACCCCTCTAATTTCACTAATTTCCTTATACATCTGATTTAAATAGATTCTATAAGTTATCCTTGACTTATTAAATAATCGAAAGTGATTAATGAAATATCCTCTAACTCCCATGTGTCATTAATCCTAATTAATCACTTCTAAGATCATATACATCCACTTCTAAGTCTACATATCCATTATCACACATTCACTAGAAGTTGCATTTCGCCTCGTAGGGAACCTATAAAAGGAAGGTTGTACACATCATGTAGGTAATGGATATGGTCGTGGCATGTTTTTATGGATAAGTGTCTTACAAGGACATGGTAGTACACGCCAATTACAATTCAGACATCGACACTTTAATTTTGAATTATTACAATAAATTTGACGATGACTTGAAACAACACATTTGACAAGATCATAGACAAGAACAAAAGGATGGACTGACAACTCTTAATTACATCACGATTAACCGAGAATACACAAGTTGTTGATAACATCAAATACTAGACTATACTTTTACAAAAATTATTACCTAATCAAACGTAATATAAAATTACATTTGAGAACATTAGCCGTTGTATCAAACTAAATACTCAATACTAATGATTCCTTAATAATTAGAATTGACCCATCATTTAATAGGACACAATTTTTAATGACACGCGAACACTTTATCGACCTCATGTTTCATGTCTTTCACCCATGTGTAAGAAGATATGAAGACGGTTAATCATTTATTCCCATTACACGCCTCCATTAATATTGTCAAGGATGGACAATATCCCTAGTGTGGGGTAATGTTGGTTAGAGAAATAGACTAAGTACCATAGAGGTATAAAAGCTTACACACAAGAACGTGCACATGCAAAAGAATAAGGACAATGTGCAGGAGGGCGCATGCAGTGTTGGATAGGGTAAAGCACACTGACTATGTTTACACAGAAATGAAGCATGGACTTAACCGATTTTCCAACTTGAGCTAAAATCATACTTGGAGTTCTCGACCAAACAAACGGAAAATCACATGCAGAACACACATGGAGGAGGTTAATAATAGGATTAAAAAGTATTATCTTTAGGATTAATCTATTATTAGAAGAAGTTGTAAAATCATGCAAGCTTTGTACGCATGGCTATTTTTAGGAAAGAAAGTATGGAGGCAATTTTTTTGAGCACGCATATTATTAGGAGAGTGTATGGGCGGTGAAGGGTAAGTCCCCACTTCTATATACACCTAATGTATGTCATTTTTCTAAGTAGTAATTTTTTGTTCTAACAGAGCTATGTTGTTTTGATCTAGGGTTTGATGTTCATGTGCATGGTTCAACACACTAATATAATGAATGGTTATGTAATCATCTTCTATAATGTAAGGAATTTTGGTTTCTAATGAATAATTGTGGTTGGATAATTATTGTTGACATCTTTGATTATGGTGTTATAATGATGCAATTGATCTTCATGATTATATATATTATTCTTCTTCCTTATTATTTGTGGTTCCAAAATACTATGGTTAGACCGATTATATGTGGATGAATAGTTTGTTATTTACTAATATAATGAACATGCATGTTAAATTCTTGTCAAGTATAATAAAGGAGTGACTTGATGGTTACATGCGCTTTGGGTGAGAATTCACAACTTTCTTACTCGAAATACAATGTGCATAGCATGTGTGTGGAAATAAAATACTACACGGTTGACCCATGCACTTAACATTAGAATCATCGGCCAATGTGGTGAGAGAGATGGAGAATTCACAAAGTGGTTGACAAAAACATGCAGAGCGGGTGGTTTGAACCCACAACTTGTCTTCACATAACATGTGGGAAAACCAACTCCGCCAAAAGATTTGGTTGGAATATAGTTTGAAGATGTGGTATAAAACCATGAAATGTGGTCTACCCAAGTCTTATATAAAAGGCCTTCACCTCTCCATTGAAAATACAAGATCTCCCACTCAAAGCCACGGAGAGTTAAGAGGAGAATAAAGTGTGGAGAATGCTTTGAAATATTAGGTAATTATTTAAATGCCTATTAAGGCATATTTGGAGAAAACTTATAAGATCTATATTATTTGTTACAAGCATTTGAGAATATTACAACCTATTTATAAAGTAGGCATGATGAAGAAAATTCCTATAAATATAGGCACATTGTAAAAATTTGGAGGCTATTATTTGTTAAATAATCGATATTGTAAAGTCCAAATTAATGCCTTATTCTAGTGCAGGATCTCAATGACATCATTTGAATTCGAGAGACATCATGCAACACAGAGAAACAATGAAGATTAGATTCTTAGTACATCGGCATATCATCATGTTAGACTCCTCGAGGCCACGAAGGAGAGTTATAATCTCTATTTAGCTCATTGACGAGGTTCGGGTTTTATCTTAGCTCTGTAGAGGTTAGAGAATATGAAAAAGAGTGGAAGATTGAAGTGCCGACTAGAACAAAACCTTTATTAATAAAAAAATGAAAATAAATTTTGAATGTGTGCTGGAAAAGATGAGGAGATTGCTGGGATGTCACATGGGGTCTCGGAAAAGGATATGGGCATCCTATGCAGCCTGCAGCATGTCATTCCCATTGCACAATAATTTAAGCACTTTATTTGGGATCCTATGTACAGACCGCATGAAACCCATGCCAAAGTTAAAAAACATTAGCAGTCTTTGGTTAGTTGCAGCAATTAAGGACAAGACAAGATATAACAGACATGGTTATCCTCACAAGACATTCATATGGTTTCTCTTATGCAATAAATAGAGCTCCAACCTGAGTAGTCTACATTTGCACACTTACTCCCAGCCTGTGTCAAAGCATGAGCTCTGTGAAAGATTATGGACATCCATAAAAGCATAATGGAAATCCAAATTTATTTTTGGCTTCCTCCAAGTTAGCACCAAAATGGGATTTTTGTCAGATTTTGTAGTTGTAAGTGCCCTGACAGATCTTCCTACAACATGTGGAAGCATACAAAAGGCATGTAAACTATTAGCCAAAAATTCCTGAGAGAAATGTGGGTTTGTGGACTGCAACTACTGTAGGTTATACACAAAATGGGTTTGTTGAAAAGGATATAGAAACTTTTGAGAAAATGTAACTGGCAAATTTAAAGCCAAATTCCATAACCTTTGCTAGCGTCTCCGTCCTATGCCAAATGCAAGGTCATGGAGCAGTATGGACATCCTTCAAAGCATAAAAATTAGAGGAACCTTGTCATGTAGTTACAAATGGTCTTGTAAATGTGTATGAAAGATCTTGGCTCTCTCACTCTTCCTCTGACGTGAAGCCCTTTGTTGTACATTCTCAACATCCTCCCACACTGTGTCAAATGGGATGTTAGGAGCAAGAAATGGATATCAACAAAGTATAAAGAATAGAGGAATAGTTTCAGATGTTGTAGTTGCAAATGTATTGATAGACATGTATGTTAAATGGTGGACTTATGGATCTAGTGAACTTTTGACGAAATACCCAAGTGAGATGTTGAACCGAATCTTGTGGTTTCAATTGAATTTGTTCCTCCGGGCATTGTTCATCTCTTCCTTTCTTTCATAATTTTTATTCTTTAGTTGTTCATTTGCAGAGAAATAAAATTTTAAAATTTAGCATTATCATAGAATTGATATTTTTAAATAAACTTGTTTTTAAAAAAGACATCATCCCGTAGCTTGCGCAATTAAAATATTCCTTGGTAGAAAGAATAAACTTAAATCCCTCATTTTGAGATGATCTAACAACTTCCCCGACCAAACTAGATTGCTGAAGCACCCTTTATTTACCTGACAAGTTGAAGTTGAGTCCCATGTAAACATGTTGACCGCTTCCTTGTTAAAACAGATAAATCATGATTTTGAGAGACATGCAAAATAATCCTCGTAACCCCAAAAAGGAGATGTTAAGTTTCCTACGTGTACCTTGTCATGTGAGGAGTCACTTTAATCCTTGAATCAACCCTGAATGATCATTTGTGATCTTTTTGACGCCCTACTAGGAGCAAGGTTTCACCATTTTGTAGTTGTAGGAAGCTATTAAAACTGAAAAGTTGGCTTTCATTTTGAACCACCATTTGAACCCTAAGCAACTAGACAATTGCATGGAACCATTAGTTTAGGGAAAAACACTTTTCTATATAGTGTGACAAAGCCATTTTGTAGGCCTCTTGCCACAATTTGACTGGGTCAAACTAGATCAATTACGACCGGTGGCTTCAAATCATGTTGCCATTTGGAAAACCTGTTCTAGTTCTCGCCTTATGACTCACGATGAATTCTCCATATATGGTGGAACTCATAGGAAATTTATTGTGATGCATTCATCCATCAAAATTTTGTTTTGGATATGGTTTTCTGAGCCCTCGAGCTAACTTTTGATCATTTACCAGTAGGTCAATTATGACTGATGGCCTCGTAAAACTAGCCGCTAATCGTAAACCATTCGTCAGCTCTAAACTCTATTTGTTCCTATGAAGTCTTGGTATATAATCGAGACACGTAGAAATTTAATCATGGTGTGTTTGCTCATTGTAAGACAATGTTTGAAACTGGTTTCCTAGCTTCCGACCCTGATTTCAAATTTTTTGTAGCTAACAGGAAAAGGTTAAAAAAATTGTGGGGCCCTCGTTAGGTTACCAAACCCCTATGGAAACTTGTTAGCTCTTGTAAATAATCTTGTTTAAAACTCTATCTTGTGGATTGTTGTGTGAAATCTAACCTTTGGAAAAATAGTGTTTCTCTCTCTTCCTATCTCCTTCTCTCTCCTTGGTTATGAAATGAAGTGAAATGAATAAATGTCTCTTAACCTTTTCTTTCGAATGAAAATTGTAATTATTATTATATGTAAATAGAAACTGAAAAACCTTAATTATGCTAGATTAGGTGATGCCATGCCAATGATTTATGGCTGATTTTATGCTCACATGGTTTTCAGGGATGCAAGTAAGGTGACGAAAATGGTGTGGTTGTAATTCACTTTGTATTATTTTATTTTATATTTGAAATAATATAAATGTAGGGGTTGAACCATATTTTTATAATTTATTGAAATACTTATTGTTGAATTTGGTAGTATGTGTATGTTTCTAGTTTTAGCGGTGCTTGGGAAATATGTATCTAATCATGGATGTGTTATCCCAAATTCACCCCCATAAATTTGGTCAAGACAACTCCTGCACATAAGGAAATTATGAAGGAAATGACTCAGACCCGTGAGCTCACATTCTAGGATGACAAATAGGTTACAGGTGGGCTTGAAAATGAAGGAGCAGTGTTGCAGAGAAGCTAGGAGCAAGAAGGAAAAGAAGCGGTGAAGTTTCAAGGTCTTCGGGCTCAAAACCATTTAGGAAAGAATCCAGAATCGACTAAGTATGGAAGAGCCAGTAGAGAGAGCCACGTGTCCTAATGCGGCACTTCTCCAAAGATGAATCCATAAAGGGAGGCTCAAACAAGCCCCACATCTCCATGTGTCCTAGGTCAAAGCGAGCCATCGGGGGTTTCTTGAGTTTTACATTTCACAGAAAGAGGGAAAAAGATAAATTACGAGACCCGCAAGCCCGATTTTTGCTCTAATCTAACTGCCACATGTCCCATATAAAAAAGGGAATCCTAAACGAGCGTCAGGCTACCGTGTGGCCCTAGTAGGTGAAAATGGAGAAAAGTCTTCCAAGACATTAACGTAGAATCCAATCTCTTCAACTATCGATTCGATTCGATTCAATCTACTAGGGAACCAAGTAACATATTGTGCGAGGATTTGCGAAGGCATTGATATTTAATGGTTGAACTTTCAAAGAAAGATTCAATGCATTTATCATGGTGGTTGGAGCAGATTCGAATTTTCCTCTTCTCTCTCTTTTCTTTCTATATATTTTGTAACACTTCTTGTTTAAGAAGGAGAGACATTATGGGCATAGAGAAACTTTGTCAAATTTGTTTCTCGACGCCATTTTTGAGTAGCGAACCTTCTCCCACACCTGGAAAATGTATTTGTGCCTCTATTCCAGAAATGTAATGGTCTGATGCACCTTCTAGAGAAATAAAAATGTGTTTTTGTGGTGTTCTTCAACCCTTTGCATCGTTTTGTTGTTTCTTCGTGCCTCTCCCTTTCAATCTTGGTTTTTTGTGCATGTATTTCACATTTGTAGGTGTAGGATGTTGTGTTTCATGGAGTTTAATGGATGATTTGTAGATTTGGGCCATGTCACTTCTATTTGACCTCCCTCATCTCAACATTTTTTTTGTTTCTTTCTCCCTCAATGTAAATATCTCACTTCCTTTGCTAGTGTATCACCGGTTTAGTGTAGGCTCTATTTTTCCCTCTTTCCCTCTCCTTGGTTCCTTGGAATGGTTAGATTTAGTTTTCCCGCTATGGAGTAGCTCATGCTAGGTAGTTTAGGAAGAGGAACCAACCTTCTTTGGAGGATCATTCCCATTTGTAAGTCCCACAACTTGGGGAATGATCCAATGTTACGAAAATCACACCAAATGACCCTGCATTAGAAAAGAATATCCATAACTCATTTGGGGGTGCTGTGATTTCACACTAACAATTTTGGCATGCCTCACAGTGGGACAGTCTAAAGAACCTTACCAATTCACTTCATCGGTTTGATGTGCTCTTGGTGAAGATTTCAGCCTTTGGAGGCACTTTCAAGCACATCTGGTGACTCCATCTAGTCAAAAACCCATTCTCTGAGTTGCAGACCTTTTCCATCCATTTCCACTCATTTCATCCATTTTCTTCTTCCATCTCTTTCATTTTCTCCCATCCCATGAGGTTTTGCAATCATGACTTCATTCCCTTCATGGAATCACACTTACAACAATACATCCACCTCCAATGTATTTCCCAACTCCTCCAAATCAGCATTATGATCAGATCTAAAACCATTATGCTTACCCATATGAGCAGTGTCAAAATTAGTTTGACTATGAAGCTTATCAAGGATAAGGGGACGTATATAATGGTGATAGTTATGCAGAGGATGCTGGTCTACTGGAGAATATTTAAAAAATGGAGGCTAGCATGGTGTAGTCCAGGGCCATAGGACGAATGAAGGCATTCAAGATTGGTTGCAGGTACCTTGTCCATGGGAAGGCCCTTTTCCAAGACATTACAGCCCTCAGGAGAAGCTAGACTTCATGATTGGAATGCTTCCCCAACTTACACAATGGACTGAAGAGATAGAGGCCTATGAATTTGGTGTCAGGAAACCTTGTCAATGGTTAAATCCTACACCATTATCTCGTAATTTTACCTCTACTCCTCAAGCAAAGCACCATCTCATTTTGAGCTTCAATTTCCAAGCTTCCCATTGTATGCTACCCCAAGTGTGAAATCCATTTCTCCATCCCTAGTCTTCCATCCCATTTCAATTCTTCTCTGTCCTTTTCCTTCCAAACAGTCATACCCTCCAAACAAATAAGAGGTTGCACCTCCCTTCCCACCACAAACAATTGAAATATGGTTGAACCCTAACTTGCCACTCTTCTTGCTTTCCCAAGCCCATGTTGGGAAGAGACTCAAGAATCCAATCAAGGAGAAAAATAAGAAGAGGAGCCCAATAGAAAATAAATAACAAACAATCTAATGAGTTGGGATGCTAAAATTGTGTTTACAAAGATTCCCTTAATGGTCAAGCCAATAGAGGAGGTCAAGGTTGAAGATCCAGTGGTGGCTGAGTTTGAATTTGTAGTAGAGGAGGAGGACCATACAATTTCAGAGGCCCCAAGTGTGGAGCAGGCTATAGAAGAACCTTCAGTTCTTCCTCCCACTTCATCCCCTTCAAGCTCTGATGTTGAAGAAGAGTTTGATCTTTCAAACTTCATGTTTGAGAGTGAAGGGAGCCATGGTGATCAAGTTGTAGATTAGGAAGGCACCATGGAGGAGGTAGAGCACATGCAACAGACAACAAGGAGGTAGACTACCTGTCAGACTTGGAAGATTTCTTTAATGAAGAGGATCCTAAGGAGATAACATCATTTTTTCCTCCATCTTCAACCTTCCAAGCACGAACCTGCTGCCATGAAGGAGAACATCTAAGTGTAACAATCTGCATTCCATAATGGCCCTCTGGAACCAAGGTCTTAATATCTTGATCTTCCATGTTCTTCAAAGGAGGAGGAAGAGAAAAGGTAGGAGGATGTCATAATCTCTCTCACACCATCCACCCAATAAGGTCCACAAGAAGAATCCATTGTTGGAGTTGAATTTCAGAGAAATGGGCACATCCAAAGGATCAAACCATGCCCAATCAGGTACTTGGCTTCATTGAGCCAAAGGAGAAACCAAACCAGTCATGCCTACTTCAAAGCATGAGGATGAGTATCAAAGTACCAAGGGTCACCATCAATACCTCCAAGAGTCCAATGCAAGTCAGCTTGAGGAGATATTTTCCATTAATGTTGATACCTTGATGATTTGGGTGGAGGACTAGCTTATTGTTAGTTTTTCACTCAAACCAAAGCTATATTTAGTGTCAAATCATTTGCATGGCTGCCCCTCTTGAGAAAGGGAAGCTACTTCTCCTTTTCTATTGAGGCTTTGTTTAGCATTCTTTCCCTCTAGTTAGTTTACTAGTAGGAGTAGATTTTTCTTCCAAAGAAATAAGTGCTTATGCACACTCTGCATGTCTTATTTGAAGCATGCATGATTTGGTCTTTATATATAAGTTTTGTCCATTTTACTCCAAGGGTGGATAAGGCCAGGCTCTTCAATATTCATGGCAAGAAGACTCATAGCGGTCTATAACAGTTGCTAGCTCCAAAAGGGAAAAATCTAGAGCAACTTAAGCCATTTCAAAAATCCATTTCAGGATAGGTGAAAGCCCGTCAATACAATTTTGTACTCTCGAAACTCCATTTTAAGATTTTCTTATGAAAATTGAGAGTGCCGATACTGGGTAGATTCAGTCGGCAGTAGAGGTTAGCAAAGTGCAAAGATTTAGGGAGTCCATTTTATAAGAAGGATCAGTGTCAGGCCATCATTCTTAACTCCATGCCCAATGGATGCTCCAAGGCCACTCGGTCTCTTCATCTAGCAAGAATATATCCTTGTGAGTCGCCAAATTGTTATCCCAAATTTTTCCCCCACAAATTTGGTAAAGACAACTCATGCACATAACGAAATTATGAAGGAAATGAGTTAGACCCGTGAGTTCACATTCTAGGATGACAAACAAAGTTACATGGGCTCGGAAATGAAGGAGTAGTGTCGCAGAGAAGTTAGGAGTAAGAAGGAAAAAAAAGTGATGAAATTTTAAGGTCTTCGAGCTCAAAACCATTCAGAAAGAATCCGAATTGACTAAGTATGGAAGAGCTAGTAGAGAGAGCCACATGTCCTAAGCGGTGCTTCTCCAAAGATGAATCCATAAAGGGAGGCTCAAACAAGCCCCGCATCTCCACGTGTCCTAGGTTAAAGAGGGCCATCGGGGTTTTCTCGAGTTTTACATTTCACGAAAGAGGAAAAAGATAAATTACACACCCGCATAGCCCTGATATTTGCTCTAATTTGGCTTCCACATGTCCCATATAAAAAGGGAAGCCCAAACAAACACCAGTGTTACTTTCATGGTGGCCTGTAGGTAAAATTGGAGAAAATTCTTCCAGGCCATTAATGTAGAATCTAATCTCTTCAACTACTAGATCTGATTCGATTCAATCCGTTGGGGAACCAAAAGCGACATATTGGGGATGGATTTTCGAAGGCATTGATATTTAGTGGTTGAACTTTCAAAGCATGATTCAATGCATTTCTCATGGTGGTTGGAGCAGATTCGACTTTTCCCTCTTCTCTCTCTTTTCTTTCTATATATATTGTAACACTTCTCATTTGATAAGGAGAGACATTCTAGGCATAGAGAAACTCAGTCAAATTTGTTTCTCGACGCCATTTTTGAGTGGCGAACCTTCTCCCATGCCCGGAAAATGTACTATTCTAGAAATGTAATGGTGTCAGTGCACCTTTTAGAGAAATAAAAACGTGTTTTTGTGGTGTTCTTTAACCCCTTGCATCGTTTTTGTTGTTTCTCCGTGCCTCTCCCTTTCATCTTTGTTTTCTATTTATGTATTTCACATTTACAGTGTGGGATGTTGTGTTTCATGTAGTTTAATGGATGATTTGCAGATCTCGGCCATGTCACTGATGTCTCGACCTCCCTCATCTCCATTTTTTCTATTTCTTTCTCCCTCAACAAAATATATCACTTCCTTTACTGGTGTATCACCGCTTTAGTGTAGGATCTGATTTTTCCCTCTTTCTCTCTCCTCCTGGTTCCTTGGAATGGTTAGATTAGGTTAGATTTAGTTTACCCGCACTAGAGTAGCTCATGGCAGGTAGTTTAGGAAGAGAAACCAACCTTCTCCCGGAGGATCATTCCCATTTGCAAGTCTCACAAACCTGGGGAATGATCCAATATATATGTTAAATGAGATTGAATTTGGGGGTGCTTTCGTGATTTCACACTACCTTGTTAGTGCCCAAAATTTTTATGCTTAAAGTGGGAATATATTAATGATTAAATAGTTGGTGTTGTGTTCCTTACCTTTAAAATGTAATAGAGAAATCTAAATAAGACAATCAACCTTAGTTTAAAACTTGTGCATATCTACCTTTCGCATGATATTTTTATCCTAAAAGAAATTGAAACCGTAAAATGAACTTAAACTTTTTTGCTCGATGGAACCTCCCAGCTTAGGTAAATAAGATCCCTAGTTTTTTTTATCATGATGGTTCGTATGTTTATCCTTATCATCATGAACCCGACGTTTAGGAACGACTGGAAAAATTTATATGGAGTAAGTAGAGCTATTACTCCCTTAGTATCCTATTGGACTACCAAGTCTTACAAAGTTAGATCTATACAATTAAATTCACCATCAAATGAATTCCCTATGGGATCAAGATGACACAAATGGAGATAATGAAATAGTTGTTCTATGACTTAAACTCTTGTTAATGAACTCTTTAGTCCCTCTCAACTGAATGTGTTACCTTGGTTACTAACAACATATAACTTTGGTCTTTCATGAAGGTTATCTATCATAAACATGTCTTCTCACCTTAAACTCATATATAGTTGGGGCATAGATCCTTAGGTGCAATTGGAATTATACCAAACCTTGGCTGATTAAGGGGTTAACTTATGGGTGGAAATTGTACATAACTCTTAGAAAATGCAATTGTATTTAAAATAAGTTGACTTAAGAGAAGTGTAGAAAAAAAAGGGTCTCATTACCCCATGTGCCCATTTCCCTTTTATACCCTAGTGAGTGGCCCAAAACCAAACAAAGGTAGTTTTCCTTTATTCCTATGATTGATCTCATGGTGGGATTAAATTACACAAGTGGATGTCTTGGTTTCAACATGTGTTAACACTGCAGTGTATAAGAGAAAAGAATTGTGTTGTCTCATGTTGGGTTACACTCCTTGTAGTAGTGAATCCATTAGTGAAAAGTATGTGTTATTTTATTTACAAATGTTATAAAATGATGCTAATAATGAGACCATAGTGCATGAGTAAATCATATAAGAGTAAAACAAGATTTGAGGTTAGGAATAATGTCACTCTTGGAGTCCTTATAACTCAATTAGACATTTATTTACTTAAAAGAATATGAATTGACTTGGTGAGAGAAAACATCGAGAAAAAAAAAGAAATAATTCTTCAAGATGTTAGACAAGTACTTTCGTAACTCTTCATGTTATAAAGTGACGCCAAAAAGAGACCTAAGAAACAATGTAAATGAAATGAGAAACAAGAGTATATGTGATAATGGTTTAGGAACAAATTTTCTCTTGAAGTCCTTATGGTAGATTTAAGCTTTGACTTTTTGTTAAGAATGGATACAAATTGTTCTTGGTGGGACTAGGCATTTGAGCCAATATAGAGTCCACTAAAAATAAAATAAAATAAAATTATGTCATGTAAATGCTTAATTGAATCAAACTAAATTTGAACTAAAACAACCATAGTACGAGAACAATTGTGCTTCTAATGGAAGGAAGTTTATAGGAAAGGGAAACTTGAACCTTCACCTCCTTTGATGTGTATTATTTTCCCTCAACAACTTTTGGTTGGTCCCCTTACATAATGAGGGTAAAATTAAACGTCAACTAAACATATTTTGAGAAACAAACCTTTAGCATAAGAACAAGAGAATTAGGAACTTTGTATGTAATTGGAAATATGGAATTTAATTATGTAAGTTATGGAGATTGTCATAAGGGATAAAGAGAAAACTTAAATGGTCAAACAATAAGTTGAATGTGAAATGAATTTAAGAACCTGTAGGTGGAAAAAGGAAAAATTATCCTTACATAATAATGTTCCTGGAATGTTAATCGTAATTAAGATGTAATCATGGTAATGATGTGTGTGGGTTTTCAATCCTTGGGTCCCTTTTCTTGTTGTTGGGTCATTTCTAGCATTCGTTCATTGGGAAAAGTGTGGCATCGACATGTATATGGTGTTTTCATGTGTCTATGTGAGTCGATGACTTATGTAAGTGTCATATGCGTTGTCAATTTTCTTATTTGGAGCCCTTGTGGTGTTGTGTAGTGAGCAATGTAAGTCAAAAAAATTATCCTAGTATTTTACTGTTATATTTCTATGTGTAAAAATGTGGGCATTACATTTGGTATCAGAGTGAGGTTCATGCTCTCGAACCTCTGGGACAGATTGGAGTTGTGATGTTTTTGCATGGTGGTGGTAGAGATTGGAAGAGTAATGTGATATAAGCGTGATGTGAACTATGTCATAATTGTGATATTGTGAATGCACATGTTTTGTATGTCACTTAGTGCATATTTTTATCATGTTGATGTGCTTGTGATGAGAGTATTCTCTCTCCTTTTCATGGATTCTATGAAGAGTTCACGTGTGATGTACCACCTTATTGTGTGTGAAAAAAATGTTATTGTGGATTGTGGAGTGTTGGAGCATTTTGGCATTATGTGATATGAAGGTGTATTGATGTATTACATGACAAAATTGGTGTAAAAGTGAATTAGATTGTATCGTGATGTCATCACCATATTGTGATGAATCATGTGCATCACCATGTTGTATTGCAATTGACTATATGTTGTAAGTTATACATTGTGTTCCTCATACATATAATTCATGTAATATGTGATGGTTCATGTCGTGATTTAGGGGCATATGGTGAGTGTATGATCCCTAGTGTACAATGATTGCACTTTGGGTGTAAAATGTGGTAATGTGATGTATCGTAACCCGTGAAAGTAATGATTGTGTTATACCCTGTATATATACCATGTGTAAGATGTTATGGTTAATGTGTGAATCACCATTGTGTTAGTGATGTAGTTATATGTTATGTTGTGGACCCTACACTAACCGACCCTAAGGGAAATCGGTAAAATGTGTATGTTTGGAGTGAGGAAATGTGTATCGTTGACCAGTCACTCAGAGCCGAGTATGAGATAGGAAGTGGAGCCTTACATAGGTGAAAACCCACTTTTGTTCGTTTGGTATGTGTGGCACTTGCTCAATGGGTGTCATGCATATTATGTTTCACTGGACACCTTAGGCTCAGTAGATGGTGACTTGTAATCCTTTCTCTCTCCCGATATGGTTATCGTATGGATTCAACCTATGTGATTTTGACTATGTTGAGCCTTGTTGAAGTGGTGGCGAGATGATTCAGACAGAGATGATGACAGTTATATTATTTGATATACTCATTTCTAGTTACATGTATATTTTACAGCCGAGGCTCGATGTTCTGAGTGCCAACAACAACTCATTGAGTACCCCCTTGGTGGTCGTATAAGGCCACATAGTTATTGTAATGTGTTATTCCTATACATGTATTTTATTCGTAAATTGAACACTTTCCTTTTCTTGCTAGAACCAATAGTTTTCTTGATTGACATGTTCTTATATTTTGGGCATTTATTTGGTTGTTGCATTAACATTTAATTTTTCACTAACCATGGCTAATTAGCCATTTGTTTTTCTTAGTTTTAAAATTTATTTTCATGTTTAAAATTTTATAGCCTTGCCCAAGGCTTGGGATTTTTTCCACTTGGCATTTTTGAAATGGATTGTTATGTTGGTTCTAATGTCATAATGTGTTGGAATAGGGTCATGGGATTCACCATGGAGTGGTTGAACCTATGGGCCCACTTCATTGTATGGGGGTATGCCCCAAGGAGGTCATAACACCATGTAGTTTTTGAACTACAAGTTACTACACCACTTGGGTGGGGGTGATAGGGCTTCTATGTGCCTAGGGCCATAGGGTGACCTGGCCTCATTAAAAGGAGAAAGGAGATGGGGCTCTATGGTTGAGTGACCCGATATTCTTGATGGGGCTCTATGGTTGAGTGACCCGATATTTTTATGGAACTTTATGGTTGAGTGACTTGATATTCTCGATGGCACTCTATGGTTGAGTGACCTGATATTCTTGATGGGGCTCTATGGTTGAGTGACCCAACTTGGTTTTGGCACTACGATTCTTTCTCTTTGGGAGGTATATGGAGTTATTTTGTGATGCTTTGGGAGATAGATGGAGATTGTTTCATGATGTCTTGTGATGTGTGGAGTTGGTATAGTGAGTTATGTGTACTCTTGTGAGTCTTGTTACACATTGTTATGATTGAGGCTTGACTCTCCCCTTGGTTGGTATGGACTATTGGATATTGTCTTGGCACTATGTTGGTACAATCATGGATTTTTGGGTCATGTGATACCCATTGTATATGTATCAGCATGATGATTCTATTTGTCAGTCACATGTGTGTACTAGATCTATGTCTATGACATAATTGTTGGAAATTATTTGCTATGTGGACTACTTTTGTCATTCCATGGAGGAATTAAAGGTCTTGTGATGTGATATAGTCATGAAAGTATGTAGAAAAGATGTTTCGTGGGTCATTTGTGTGTGTTAAGTTTTGTGTGACATCTTGAGGCCAATTACTATTGGGTAACCACAACATAAGACAATTGAAAATTCTAAACAATCAATATTAAGAGCTTGAGATTAAAAATACTATAAAGGAAAGATTAACTAAAGTAATAATAAGTAAAATATAACTAACTACCAATCTTCACAGAACATTAAAGTTCAATATATTGCCTAAACGAGTTTTCTCCCTTGTGGTCGTGTTCTATTGAAAATTTGTTTGGTTAAATGAATTTTCATCATTATTTCAATTTCTTCACCTTATCATGTATCCTTTGAACTTCAGTGTTGTGTTCGGATCAAGGATGATGCTCTTATAAGGGGAGGAAAATGTAGTGCCCCAAAACATAAAATTAATAAAAATAAAATAAATTTTGGATGCATGTTTTGAAATGAGGGGATTTGGGATGGCAGAAGGCCTCGAGGAAACATCATAAAATCCTTTTCAGACCTGTCATTTACTTGCATCATAATCGAAGCACTCTTTTCTAAATCCAAAGGCATATTCACGTGAATCCCAAGTTAACATTGAAAATTTAATAGTTTTTGATAATGCAGCACACTAGAGACATGGTTATCCTCACAAGACATTCTCACTCTCTTGTCTATGCAACATACAGCCTCCAACTGATATGAGTTTCTAAATTTGCATCATACTCCCATTTGGCAATAAGGGAAGCTTAAAAAAGGTAAGGACATCCATCAAAGCATAACAGATAGAGGATCTATCAAATGGAGTTGGAAGTGCTCTAACAGGTATCTATGCAAACGTGGAAGTAAGAACTTGGCAGTGAAGATACTTTGGCATGTGAAAATGCTTTATGCTTTTAGTGCTAATTAAAAAACATGGTTCAAGAGACTAAAACTACTGTAGGATATACACAAAATGGGTTTGTTGAAAAGGCTATAGAAACTTTTGAGAAAATGTAACTAAAATTTAAATCAAATTTCCATAACCTCATGATCTAGTGTCTCTGTCTCTCTAGTCATTTATGAGTTGTAGATGTGAGCTGTGGAATAGAGTATGGACATCCTTCAAAGCATAAAAAATTAGAGGAACCTTTCAGATGTTGTAGTTGAAAATGGTCTTGTAAATGTGTATGAAAGATCTTGGCTCTCTCACTCTTCCTCTGCGTGAAGCCCTTTGTTGTACATTCTCAGCATCCTCCCAGACTATGTCAAATGGGATGTTAGGAGAAAGATATGGATATCAACAAAAGTATAAAGAATAGAGGAATAGTTTCAGATGTTGTAGTTTGCAAATGTTATGATAGACGTGTATGCAAAATGGTGGATTTGTGGATGCTTGTGAACTGTTTGAAGAAATGCCCAAGTGAGATGCTAATCGAATCCCATGGGTTTCAACTAGATTTGTTCCTCCGGGCATGGTTCATCCTCCCTCATCTTCATAATTTTTGTTCTTTAGTTTTCATTTGCAACAAAATAAAATTTTAAAAAAGCATTATCATAGAATTTGATAGTATTAAATAAATTTGTTTTAAAACAATAAAACGTTATAACGTAACTTGCATAATTAAAATATTCCTTGGTAGACAAGCATAAACTTAAACCCTCATTTTGAGATGATCTAACAACTTCCCAACCAAACTAGATTACTACAATACCCCTTTTTTATTGACAAGTTGAAGTTGAGTCCCATGTAAACATGTTGACCATTTCCTTGTTAAAATAGATAAATTTGTGATTTTGGAGACTCACAAAATAACCTTCATAACCCCTGGAAAGGGATGTTAAGCTTCATTCTGTGTACCTTGTTATGTGAGGAGTCACTTTAATCTTTGATTGACCCTCGAATGATCATTTGTGATCTTTTTGACGCCCTTCTAGGAACAATGTTTCACCATTTTGCAGTTGTAGGAAGCTACTAAAACTAAAAATTTTTTTCGTTTTGAACCGCCATTTGAACCTTGAGCAACAAAATGCTTATCCGCCTTCACAAACCTCTAGTGTTTTTACTAGAAAATTGCATGGAACCTTCAGTTTAGGGAAAAACACTTTTTTTTATAGTTTGGAAAAGGCTTTTTGTAGGCCTCTAGTCACAGTTTGACTAGGTCAAACTTGGACCAATTAGACCGGTGGCTTTAGAAATCATGTCGTCATTTGAAAACATGTTCTAGTTCTCATTTCATCAACTCTTTTATGAATTCTCCATATATGGGGAACTTGTAGGAAATTTATTGTGGCACATTCATCCATCGAACGTTAGTTTTGGATGTGGTTTTCTAAGCCCTCGAGCTAACTTTTGATCATTTACAACTAGGTCAATTATGACCGATGGCCTTAGAAAACTAGCCGCTAATCGTAAACCATTCACCAGTTTTGAATTCCGTCAGTTCCTATGAATTCTTGGTATATAAGTGGACACATAGAAATTTAACCATGGTGTTTTTTTTCATCGAAAGACAACGTTTGAAAGTGGTTTCTTAGCCTCCAAGCCTATTTTTGAACGTTTTTGTAACTAGTAGAAAATGTAAAAAGAAAGTTGTGGGACCCTCGTCAGTTAACCAAACCCCTATGGAAACTTGTTGACTCTTGTAAATAATTGTTTGGAACTCTATCTTGTGGCTTGTTGTGTGAAATCTAACCTTTGGAAAAAATAGTGTTTCTCTCTCTTTCTATCTCCTTCTCTCTCCTTGGTTACAAAATGAAGTGAAATGAAATGAAATGAATACATGTCTCTAAACCTTTTCTTTCGAATGCAAATTGTAATTATTATTATATGTAAATGGGAAACTAAAAATGTTAATTATGCTAGATTAGGGTGGATGCCATGCCAACGATTTATCGTTGATTTCATGCTCACATGGTTTTGCAGGATGCAAGTAAGGTGGCTGAAAATGGCATGGTTGTAATTCACTATGTATTATTTTATTTTATATTTGAAATAATATAAATGTAGGGGTTGAACCATCTTTTTGTAATGTATTGAAAGACTTATTGATGAATTTGGTAGTATGTGTATGTTTCTAGTTTTAGAGGTGCTTGGGAAATATGTATCTAATCATGGATGTTATTTTGATCCCAAAATTTGTATGGTTAAAGTTGAATATATATGTTAAATGAAATTGAAATTAATACCTTGTAGTGCACTTCCATTGGGAAATTGTTGATTAAATAGTTGGTGTTGTGTTCCTCACCTTAAAAATGTAATAAAGAAATCTAAATAAAACAATCGACCTTAGTTTAAAACTTGCACATATCTACCTTTCTTGCATGATCTTTCTTAGCCCAAAAGAAATTGAAACCGTAAAATGAACTTAAAATTTTGTGCTCGATGGAACCTCCTAGCTTAGGTAAATAAGACCCCTAGTTTTTGTTACCATCATGGTCGGTATGTTTAGCCTTATCATCATGAACCCAATGGTTAGGAATGACTGGAAAAACTTTATATGGAGTAAGTAGAGCTATTACTCCCTTAGTATCCTAGTGGACTACCAAGTCTTATGAAGTTAGATCTATAAATTAACTTCATCATCGAATGAATTCCTTGTGGGATCCAGACGACACAAATGGAGATAGTGAAATAGTTGTTCTATGACTTAAACTCTTGTTAATGAACTCTTTAGTCCCTCTCAGCTAAATGTGTTACCTTGGTTACTAACAACATATCACCTTGGTCTTTCATGAAGGTTGTTTATCATAAACATGTCTTCTCACCTTAAACTCATATATAGTTGGGGCATAGATCCTTAGGTGTAATTGGAATTATACCAAAACCTCGGCTGATTAAGGGGTTAACTTGCGGGTGGAAATTGTACATAACTCTTAGAAAATGCAATTGTATTTAAAATAAGTTGACTTAAGAGAAGTGTAGAAAAAAAGGGGTCTCATTACCCCATGTGCCCAGTTTCCCTTTTGTACCCTAGTGAGTGGCCCAAAACCAAACAAAGGTAGTTTTCCTATGATATTCCTATGATTGATCTCTTGGTGGGATTAAATTACACAAGTGGATGTCTTGGTTGCAACATGCGTTAACACTGTAGTGTATAAGAGCAAAGAATTGGGTTGTCTCATGTTGGGTTACACTCCTTGTAGTAGTGAATCCATTAGTGAAAAGTATGTGTTATTTTGTTTACAAATGTTATAAAATGATGCTAATAATGAGACCATAGTGTGATGTAAGAGTAAATCATATAAGAGTAAAACAAGATTTGAGGTTAGGAATAATGTCACTCTTGGAGTCCTTATAACTCAATTAGACATTTACTTATGTTAAAGAGAATATGAATTTCCTTGGTGAGAGAAAAATTTGAGAAAACAAAAGAAATACTTCTTCGAAATGTTAGATAGGTACTTTCGTAACTCTTCATGTCTTAAAGTGACACCAAAAAAAAGAGACCTAAGAAACAATGTAAATGAAATGAGAAACAAGAGTATATGTGATAATGGTTTAGGAACAAATTTTCTCTTGAAGTCCTTATGGTAGATTTAAGCTTTGAATTTTTGTTAAGAATGGATACAAATTGTTCTTGGTGGGACTAGGCATTTGAGCCAATATAGAGTCCACTAAAAATAAAATAAAATAAAATTATGTCATGTAAATGCTTAATTGAATCAAACTAAATTTGGAACTAAAACAACCATAGTACGAGAACAATTGTGCTTCTAATGGAAGGAAGTTTATAGGAAAGGGAAACTTGAACCTTCACCTCCTTTGATGTGTATTATTTTCCCTCGACAACTTCTGGTTGGTCCCCTTGCATAATGAGGGTAAAATTAAATGTCAACTAAACATATTTTGAGAAACAAACCTTTAGCATAAGAACGAGAGAATTAGGAACTTTGTATGTAATTGGAAATATGGAATTTAATTATGTAAGTTATGGAGATTGTCATAAGGGATAAAGAGAAAACTTAAATGGTCGAACAATAAGTTGAATGTGAAATGAATTTAAGAACTTGTAGGTGGAAAAAGAAAAAATTATCCTTGCATAATAATGTTCCTGGAATGCTAATCGTAATTAAGATGTAATCATGGTAATGATGTGTGTGGGCTTGCAATCCTTGGGTCCCTTTTCTTTTGTTGGGTCATTGCTAGCATTCGTTCATTGGGGAAAGTGTGGCATCGACATGTATATGTGTATTTGGAGTTACGCAGTGTGTGTAGTGAGAAATGTAAGTCAAAAAAATTATCCTAGTTGGAGCCCTTGTGGTGTCTGTGTGAGTCAAAACTGCAAGTAAAAAAATTATCCTAGTAATCTAATTCACTCCCCTCTTCTAGTCTACCTTTTTATCTTGGTTTTCACTTGTGTTCCTTGTATAGGAATTTAATAACATAATGTGCTTCAATTGTAACTTTATTCTATTCTCTTTAATCAAACATGTATATAATCTTCGACTCTTTAGCCAAAAAAAGGTCATCTCATGAGTCTATAGCCACTAATACATACATACATACATACATACATACATGTATATATGCATGCATGTATGTATGTATAATATTTTATCTTTCTAAATATTCTTCAAAATGACTCTTCCCCCATATGTACAAATAAGGATAAAATTGGAGTCCATCAACTATATTATATGCATGATCCCCGTATTAATATTTTACACTCATCACAACTCCTATCAACATCCACTCTACCGCTTTTCCTACACTTCTATTGTCCTTCTCCCACCTAGTCTATATTTTTCTTCCCCTATGAATATACACATCAGCACTATTTTTTGTATGATTGCTAGTCTTATTGAGCGAAAAATACCAAACATGATTCACTCATATCACTATGAATGCTACATGATTATTCACATACAATAATATTTTTCAATATATACAAAATTTAGAGTTGTCTTACATATTTGAGAAGAAAACTATTACATTGTATTGATATTACCATTTCAAAAAACAATGAAGGAAAAAAAAACCAAATAATAATATCAAATTGGGGTATAAATTTGTTTTTAAAATTTTAGTGCACAAATGGCATGTGTGACAATAATTTATTCTAAAAAATTGATTGCGTGCATCTAAGATTATGTTTGAATTATTTTATGGGTAAATATGCATTATAGATACATTTTTAAAACAGCATATTTAATTTTTGTGAAGGTTGTAAAGTGTAATTTTAACGTGATCCAACAACTAGTGTAATTTTTACACTCAATCTATTTAGAGCTTCATTTGAAACTTTATTTCGATTCTTTTTATTTTTATCGATGCACCTTCCATTTACAATCATAGAGAAAATAAAATAACTTTGGAAATGAAGTGATGAGAAATTTACAAGCATTAAATTGTTATCCCAAATAATTTAATAATAGTGGCATGTTCTTCACCATAGTGATATGTTCTACACCATGGTGATAAGATCTTCACTATTCATGATTTAACAAAATATCTAAATTTGGATTTAGAATTGAGGATTGTTTATATATTTTTTGTTTCAATTGCAAAATACTTTCAAAATTTTAAAACATTTATATATGACAATTTTAATATTATAAATATGAATATTTTATTTTTAATCTATATCTATATACAAATTATATTGATGTGCAAAAATATATAAAATTTGTTACTTAAATAAATGAATGTTACCTTTTATATATATATTTTTATATTTTTATAAAGAATATGACCATTGTTTTTAAAGCTTGTACATGGTTCACAATTCATACAATTATGTGCAATAGTATTTGATAGCAATTGGGTGGGTTATTCTTTCTCGTATGATAGAAGCCAAGGTCATTAGAGTTATTTTTCCACTTTTGGTTGGAGTTTTATAAACAAATGATTATGAAGGTATCATGCTAGAGTTCGTGATTGAGTTAGATATTAACCATTCATTTTGTCATGGGTTTGATTTTTTTAATCCATGCTCTCTTAATTAAGATATTCCTCTTTTCAATTTCTTAGAATTGTTTGTATTTACTCTAAAAACCTCAATCATATCTTTTCCGGTGAGTTTTAGGATTTTTACAGGACTATAATTTTTTAGGTACCTATTATAAGATTTTGTCTAAAATAACTTAGTTCTGTTTACTTTATAATGAGGGACGAATTTTTAATTTACACTAGTAGTTTGATTTAATTTTTTATTATGAAAATGCCCATGACAAGTTTGATAAAGACCATGATGGATCTTCCCGTCATTAATTCATCTCTTGATTATGTCTTTATATAGTTTCCATCACCATGTTTAAAAAAGTCATTTTTATTATATATGCTAGTTAAATCCAAATCGACATGAGCATTAAAAACACTACCTCTTCATGACATACACTTATACCACGAGGAGAAATTGCAAGATACAATACTAATAGTTACACAAGAGTTGCAAAGTATTCTTGAAGAGATGTTAATGTTCGATTAGATAATATTATTTACAAGAATCATTTTGTTTTATGAAATGTCATAGTATTTTTGTCAAACAATTTTCCTTCACATCGAAAACTTATCAAGTTTTCAGATCTATTAAAAATGTGAAATAATAATAAAGTGAAGCAAAACCAATAGTAGTATTGAAGTAATAAATTGTTCTCCTCCCGAAACCATATTGTAATCATGGGAATGCCCATTGTGATGATTTCCACCTTGTAATTTCATTCACTCCCACCATAAAATTTTTGAGTTACGGGTGAGAGAGAAAAGACACTTCGTGAGGCACAAAATAACTCACAATGACAACACTTTAACACAAACATATTTTTGAAAAACCTCATAGAATTTCATTGCCATTATTAAGTAAAATTACAAAGGGACTATCTAAACACTCCAATACCCATACATGAGGGGGTGGAGGAGGGGCACCTCGATAAGGTGGTATTTAACATGTGTAATCATACATAGGGTAACTTTTATACCAGTATATATAAATATAAATAGGGTAGTCATGTAAAACGGGACCCCAATAAAGAGAGCATGTAATGGTAAATCCTAAAAATAAGGAGAAACATGTTTAATCCCATGATGGCACTTGTTTTGGACATTTTTACCAAGTGAGCCCTCATGTCCCCATGCTAATTATATAGTTTTCTTTAGCTCAAAGTCTCTGAAGAAAACACACATAACATACATTTCCTTTGAATCTAGTTACTTATTTATGCGAAGGGTGTCATCCCGTAAAAAAGAGGTTGCACGAATCATGGACCCACAACCCATATGATTTTTTTGGGTGTCTTTTGTAGCTACATAATGTGAGTCCAATATAAATCATAGAATGTGTGAATGATCTCACGGGAGATAACCTACATGTGCATGTGGCCCTCATCATTTTCCACCACCACTTGAAAGCTATTAATGTGGCCTTGCCCACCTTGATTCACACACACTTGTGTGGCCTTGCACATATAATTTGGATTGTTCAAAACTTATGAAATGGTCAACTCAATCTAAATTTAGACTTGTTCAATAATAATGAATCTAATGTGAGAACACTACTAACTTACATATTTTTAATGAACCATAGTTTGTCAGGGGAAACAATGTATCTAAAATGACTATGGTTATTAAATATTTACAAAAAATCTAACAATGATATAAATTGTTCAAAATAATTGCATGCCTTATTTAATTCAGACAAACTAATGCTACACTAGACATACTTTTAGGGGATTGTTCATTACCTCATAGAAGACCTTTGTGACAAACTTTCTAGCTCTCTTCAACAACATTTAAAATCAAAGCTCTGTTAATGTCTCATGTAGAAATGACTACACGGTTCGAGGATCGGGGGACTATAGAAAGTTTTCAATGTGGGATTAACCAAATTACAACCAATGCTAATTTGAACGCTTCCAATAATTGTTTTAATTAGATAATAATATTGTGAGATTATTACTTATATGTGTTTAAGTGATCTCAAGATGACCTTCATAAGTAGCTATTATTCAAATAAGATTTTTCCTCATTTATTTTCATTACAACTTAAACACACAAATAAAAATTCCACAAACTTTATTACTCACAAAATCATTCAACTTAACATTTAAATACTTATATAGAATATACACCTACCAAATAAACTATCATTGTCTTGAAAAGGAATTCAATTTGAAAGAATATATATAGTTACATCACATTGACTTGTTCTGCAAGAGAATATTTGACTAACGTGCATTAAATATTTCACGTCCAAAATCGACATTTAAAAAAATGGAGTAGTTGTTACACAATTGATTCTTATTAGGGGAGTGGGGCTAGTGGTACACCCCGAGTTAAGGGGTCCAGCAAATTAATTATTTATATTGTGTGGTTGCGATTATTTCATCAATATGTAGTTCGTTTTTGTCTTATTAGCTTATATTTGTTCTTTGAATGTTTAATTGGAGGTAAAGACATATTTTGAATTGATTTAAAATAATAAATTTGAGTTACACTATAACCATGGTGGAAACCAATGCTTGAACATGGGTGATAATGATTGAACATGGGATATATTTCTACAGCTTGAATTCAAAAGGAAATTTCTTAATCGCTTTCTTGCAAAAAGTTATCGGTCACTACTCCTTCTCCATTGACCAATTACTTGTATTAGTAATTTGAAAAGTTTTCAATGAGTATGTAGTAATTGTGACTTTTTTCTACTCTCAACTAAAATATAAGTTTAAATATGTCATTTGTTGCAACCCAAATCCTTATATATATGTCATTGTATTAATAAGATTTCAATTATCACTACTTCATGAACATTTACACTATAGAGGAACATCATAAATATTTATTAACTGCAAAGTTTTTAAATTAAATTTTGTGTAGGAGATCATCAATTTTAAAAATCTCTTCTCTCAACATTGATTTTTTTTGGTCCTTTGTACAATTTTTCAAGATTATCAAATTTTTGTGCTTGAGATTTTGCTTTATAACATGTCTCTCATTAAGGCTTTTATAAGAATACCGATTGATCAAGAAGACATGGTAGAGCATTTATGTGCTCTCATTTGACTTTAATTAGTTGATTGATTTAGAGTTCTATTGAGTTGGATTAGTTGTTAATTTTTGGTGGTTAACTATACAAATGATTTAACCAAACTATTTGAATTAATTACATCATTACATATCAATATGTAAGTGAATAGTTTACTTACTTGGAAATTTTACACGCCTAGACAACACTTAGAAAACCTCCTCTTAGGTAAGTCAACCTATGAGACATTGGGATTTTACCATTCACAAGGTTTACGTGATTCCTCTTACAATTATATGTAATCCCTACTATAAACATCGAGGGCATATCCTTAGTTTAAATGTCATATATTTAATAAATAAACAATGGTGGGATTTTATCCAATTATCGCCTAGGCGCCAAAAATTAAGGGCGTCTAAATCTAAATATTTCTTTATTATCTGGTTATTTTTAGAATTTAGTATTAAAATAATTTAAAGAAGATTTAATAGTAATTAATTTATTGATATTATTATATGGTGACATAAATTTCACACATACAAATAAAAAGGTAATATAATATTTGTACAAGTAATAAAAATGACATATTTTTTAGCTCATAGGATTTTGTTGGTATTGTTACCCATTCTTTGATGTAGCACCAAATTTTAATTGTGTAATATTTTTTAAAAATAATTTTATTTTGATAATGTCACTTATGTAGCCAATAGTAGTGGATATAATTGAAGTAAAAAAGTATTTAATTCTCTAATTCTAATTTTGGTGGGAAATGTCTATTATTTTCTTAATGGAGGAATTGGTAGGTATGGTCCAAATACCACTCTTCACAAAACCATGGGAGATACATAAGTATTTTTATTGCTATATAAAATATGGTGCTTTGTTCAAGTTTGAGTCTCATCACCTACTTGATATTTGTAAATCAAATTTGCAAGCAACCTTGTGTATAAAAATTTATTTGATACATTTTGAGTCTCTCCTACAATTAATTATCTCCATCCATGGAATATCTTTCATCCTTCGTAATGATTTTACTGGGTATTTTTATTATTTATGTATAGCAATTTTGTTAAATTTGTGATTTATTATGATCCTGAAGACAATTTTAAATTATGAGAATGCGAAATATCTTTTATTTATTGACTTTATGGGAAAAAGTTATTAATTGAAATTGTGAGAAGGGTGCCCACTTAAATTATTGCCTAGAGCGCTCCCAACCTTTAATTCGGATCTGATGTTATCCATGGAAGAGAATAATCTTATCAATAAACATGGCTAGTGTTCGATCATTAAAACATTTTATGATTTAGATTCGATTCACATTATGTAGCTACAAGATACACCCAACAAAACCATATGGGTAGTGGGTCCATGATTCTTAACCTCTTCTATTATATGATGAAACCAAGTACACATAAAGAAGTGACCATATTCAAAGGAAATGTATGTTACTGTGTTTTCTTCAAGACATTGTGCTAAAAAAACTATACAATTAAGATGGGGGCATGAGGGTCACTTATTAAAAAAAACGTCCAAAACACATGTCATCATGGGATTCAACATGTTTCCCTTACTTTTAGAATGTACCATTGCATACTTTCTTTATTTGGGCCCCTTTTACACTACTACCCCTATTTATATGGATATGTATTGGTGTACAAATTACCCTATGTCCGATTACACATGTTATAGAAAACCTTACTAAAGTACCCCCATGCATGGGGATTGGAGGATTTAGATAGTACCTTTGTGTGTTTACTCATTAAAGGAAATAAAATTCTATAAGGATTTCAAGAATGCATTTGAGATAAAGGTGTTTTCATCAGGTGAGTTGTTTTGTTCCTCACTAAGTTCCTTTTCTATCTCACCTAGAACATAATTTTGTTATGACTGGAAGTGAATGTAATCAAGTGGTGGAATTCATTGTATGGGAATTCCCCTCGTTTACATGGTTTTTTGGGAGTAGAAAATTTTCTTACTTCGATACTACTATTGGATTTTCTTCACTTTGGAGTGCACATTATCCCACTAGTGGAGGGATTTCTTCATAGTGATGAATTAAAGAAGGCCTTGGAGAAAATAATTTGAGGAGAGGTATTGTAAGGGATTAAGAAAATATGGAAAAATATGAAGCTCATAGTGAGGGGTTTTAAAAAATTGGTGTTTCATGTCCCTCCCAAACCATTGTCCATTCTATTTATTGACTTTTTCAAATCTTTTTCTCCAAACTATTGTAGAAAGCATTTTTATTATTTTATCACGGAATAATTATTAAATTTTAGACATGGTTTATGTCATTAATTTAAGGTTTTATGGTGAGATATCAAAGGTTCTCTTTATTTTCCCACCTTTTATTATTATTTTACATTTCTTAGAGATACAAAACTTGATAAGTTTTCAATGTGTAGGAAAATTGTTTGATAAAAATACTATGGCATTTCAAAAAACAAAATGAGTATTGAAAATAATATTATCTAATTGAACATTAACATCTCTTTAAGCATACTTTACAACTCATGTGTGATTGTTATTATTGTAACTACTAGTTGCTCCTATGTGTATAAGTGTATGTCATGAAGAGGTAGTGTTATTTAATGCTCATTAATTGGGATTTAACTAGCATATATAATAAAAATGAATTTATTTAAGAAACAAAGTGTTGGAAAGTATATAAAGAGGCAATCAAGAGACTAATTAATGACAGGGAGATCCATCATGATCTCTTCGAGGAATGGTGCATTATTTTTCAAAGACTTTGAAAGGGATACTTCCATTTGGGAGTTGGCTGCCTTCTTGCTTGCTTTGCCCATGACTACAACAGAGAAGAAAAGGAGCATGTGTCTGAATACTAGTTCATTGGCTTAGCGCAGACAACTAAGGACATGAAGGTGTGACGAGCTATGAGGTATGAGGTATGATCCCATCTCTGTTTTTTAGTGAAATCCATTAGTTTGATAAATTCTCTTAGAACTGTGCCTATCGCTTCAAATATCTTCTAATTACAAAATTCGAGAGGGATTATAAGCTTTCCCAATCCAAGAATTTTATCAGATCCTCTTCAGAAGGGTTGGAACCAACATTTTAATACCTTACTAATAAGCTTGTATTGTTAAAGGATCCTTTTTAAAGATCATGTCCTTGTTTGTTGAATGATTAACACAACCATACAATATTCTTCTGCACAAAAATTTTAGTTGAATCTTGTGTTTTGGTTGCCTTTGTTGGGCTACACATATTTCAAGTGTCATTTTTGAAGGCCATGCCTTAAGAAATATGAAATTAATGCATGGGAGCTCAGATAATAAACATCCAAGGCCATAGTCATGGGATTGATACTAAGTATAACAATATGGTTTATATCAGGGCTTGATAAGCATGCCTATATTTATTTTGGAGGAGTGTCTGATATTGCCTTTTCTCTTTTGCAGCTTTGCATAATAATTATAATATCTGTTGACGAATCACCTTAAAGTTTTAATCTGTAATGGTTTCTCTAAAGGATGGGTTTATGGGGTGTGTGGACCCTCTTACAAGTTCTCCATTGAATGCAGAGGCAGATTGATAAGGACATGATTTTGTCACAGGGATTTTCCTGTTTAGCTTTAGATGTCCTATCTAGGACAATATTTTCCTTAGTTTGTGCTTAAAGCTCAAAGACTCGTAAAGATTTCCAAGTTACTCTTATGCTTAAGGAAACAATTGTATTACTTATTTGTGTCTACTGCAATGAAAATTATTGTGGCATTCGTGTTTGAAATCTTTTGTAAATGGGGAAGGTGATATATAAGTGAACATACTAGGTTAAAGGAAATTTCCTCATCTATTTGGACTAGTCATTATGAGATATTGTTTAAGTTTGCAGTACACAAAGTTGTTTTGGTCTGCATCAATGGTTTTGCAGCCTAAAATGGCCCCGCATCAACTTGCAAATACCATCAAAATATGTCACAATTGGGGCATGGAAATGGTTGTTTGTGACGTGAAACAAGGCTCCCCCAATATGTTTTACTGTATAATGAATATGGAATGTAATTTCCAGATTTCTAATGGTATACCGAGGGATGGATTAACTGAAATCAATTTCAAAGCTCATGATGCTGACATGGATCAATTAGGGTTATGGGATAATGCCAAGGGGCATATGTATCAAGAAAGGACATCCAATGTCTAAATTTGTGAAATTGTTAATAATTAATTCTTACCGTGTGTTATAGTCCTTAAGTAGCTTGTGTGTTATCTTTGTTGTGTCATGTTTCCAAATAAGGTGATATCCCTTCTTTTAAATTCATCATTTGAGGATCTTAGAGAGAAAATTAAGCAAGACACCATTATTTCAAATTGTTGGGAATTACAAGAAATCAAAATCTACTGTTGGCATCAAGTCGAAAGAGGTGGCGTTGGGACAAAGTTTAGTCCAATACAACTGATGTGTATCTCAAATCTAGGGCATGCCATTGCAGATAACAATAGTTTTTCCTTGTTTCCTGCATCCACTGCTTTTCTCTGTTTTCCTCAAATTCTTCATTTTGGAGTCTGTTAAGATCTTCAATAAGATTAGTTTTATTTGGTTTGTTGAGTAGTTTCTTTTTATTTCAGTGCCCCAATTCTATTATGTGACAAGTGGTTTCAGATAAGCACAATAAACATGAATTTGTACAAGCACAATAAAATGTCCCACTTTTTGGTATGTTTTGTACCATTATAAACATGAATTTTCAGTTTCATTGATTTTCTAAAGGTAATAGCCATAAAACCATACATATTCATGAAATTCCACAAACTAACGAAATGTTGTATTTAGAGTGTAGAATACATGTAATTTTTTTTTTTTTAAATTACAAAAAAACGGTCTTTTTCTTAATTTTACTCATACGTTGTTTCTTATGTTATAAAAGAGGAATGACTGTCCCCGGGTGGTTCTTTTGAATGAAAATTTATTTTTTCACCATGAAATTTTAGATATGTGTTCAAGATTTGAATTTTGAAGTGCTGTCAAATTTTCATATTTTTTGGACTTATATTTTTTTTTTAATTAATTATTTTGTAAAAATATTTTCAAATAAATGGCGTACAAATGTTTATGCCAATAAATTTTAAGATTTATATCAAAAATGAATTTTTTTTTCACAGGTAAGAAGAAGACTTCAATAAATAATAATTTTAATTTTTTCAAATTTTTTTGATATTTTTTGCTATTTTTCAAATTGGGTTGATTGTGTACGATCGATTGTCCTAAAATACCATATGTTAGAAAAATATAAAAAATAAATAGTAAAACATATTTTTAAAAAATAAAAATTATATTTTTAGAAAGCTAATAAAATTTTGTATTTTGTGTTAAAATTTTGTAATTTTATTCATTCATTAACCCTAATTATGTGGCACCTAAGTGGCACATTTTGGCATAAAATTATCCTCCAAATGGATTTGGCGCCAAAATGTGCCACATAGGTGCCACATAGGTGCCACAGTAGGGTTCGCAAGGGGGTTCGTGAACCCCCCTTCACCCGAACCCCAAACCTTAAATCCGCCGCCCAAAACTATATAAATATCTATATATAACTCTTTACGCCAAAAATATTTCAATTCGAGGGTTCACACAGTAAGGGGTGTTCATGAACCCCCATTCACGCGAACTACTTTCTACGCCCCACGTGGCAGTTCAGTGCGAAGGGGTTCACGCGAAACGGATGTTCGTGCGAACACCCTCGATTTCGATCCCGCCCAACTTCTTACTCGCGTTTTGGACATGAAGTGGGACACAACATCATGTGCTTTGACTAGCCGCATGGATTTGTTTTGGTTGAAAAATGCCTTTCTTCAAATGTGTTAGGTCTTCAATAAGTTTAGTTTTACCCTTGTTTTTGAGTAGTTTATTGAAAACAATTTCCAGATTTCTAATGGTATACCAAGGGATGGATTAACTGAAATCTATTTCAAATCTCATGATGCTAACATGGATCAATTAGGGTTGTGGGATAATGCCAAGGGGCATATGTATCAAGAAAGGACATCCAATGTCTAGTTGTGAAATTGTTAAGAGCTAATTCTTACCGTGTGCTATAGTCCTTAAGTAGCTTGTGTGTTATCTCCGTTGTGTCATGTTTCCAAATAAGGTGATATCCCTTCTTTTAAATTCATCATTTGAGGATCTTAGAGAGAAAATGAGCAAAGTACACCACAGTTTCGAAGTGTTGGGAATTACAGTAAATTGAAACTCTATTGTTGGCATCAAGTTGAAAGAGGTGGCATTGGGACAAAGTTTAGTCCAATGCAACTGATGTGTATCTCAAATCTAGGGCCCATTGCAGATAACAACAATTTTGCCTTGTTTCCCGACATCCACTACTTTTCTCTGTTTTCCTCAAATTCTTCATTTTGGAGTCAGTTAAGATCTTCAATAAGATTAGTTTTATCTGGTTTGTTGAGTAGTTTCTTTTTATTTCATGGTCCCCAATTCTATTATGTGACAAGTGGTTTCAGATAAGCATGGATCTGTTTTGGTTGAACAATGCCTTTCTTCAAATATGTTAGGTCTTCAATAAGTTTAGTTTTACCTTGTTTGTTGAGTAGTTTCTTTTTATTTCAGTGCCTCAATTGAAAATTCTATTTTGTGATGGGTGGCTTCAGATAAGCAAAGATCTGTTTTGGTTGGACAATGCCTTTCTTCAAATACATTACAAAAATGTTGATGTCTTTGCAAGAATTTGTTTGCTATCTTGGTTGCATCTCCTCATCTATAAATGGAGATCCAAAATTGTTAGAAAAACAACCAGTGTAGAGAGAAACAATCACAATGAAAGCAATATGAAATTAACAGGTCTAAAACACATACACAGATATTACGTGGAAAACCCGATATGTACTAGGAAAAAAACCATGGGCAAAGGTCTCTCAGTATTTTATTCAGCTTCAGTAGTGGACAAAGCTACCACCGACTGATGCTTAGAGACCCAGCTAACTGCACTTCCTGCTAAGGAGAAAAGAAAACCTATAGTAGACTTTCTCTTATCTTTGTCACCACCAAAATTGACATCCACAAAACCATTTACCTGAAGACTACTCCCACTGAAGCAAATAGTAGCATCGAAGTGCCTCCCAAATATCTAAGAATCCACTTCACAATCGTCTAATGATCATATCCGAGATTTTCCATGTAACGACTGACTAATCCCACTACTTGTGCAATGTCAAGTCTGGTGCACACCATGGCGAACATAAAACTTCCTACTACTGATGAGTATGGTACACAAGACATCTGAGTTTTGTGGAGTAGTTTATTTGAACTAAACATGAATACATGAAGACTTTCGTACATTTGCAGATTTTATATCATGAGTAGTATGCTTTTGTGGCCATTTTTTTGGCACTAAACATGAATACGTTTGCAAGTCAGCAAGGAACAATGCATTGTTTGATGACATACAAATGCAAAATAGTCAAAATCAATAAACTATATACAATTGAAATGCATGTGGAGTTCCAATGAGAACTACGTGTAAGATGTAAAATTTTGAGGATAAAAACTGCATATGTTGCTAAAGGAAAAGAATATTAGTTATATGGAAAAATATAGTACGTTCACATAGTCTACAAGGATGCAAATATGTACATAACAAAAGTACAAGTAATATTCATTTATTTTCTTAATAGTACTTTCAATCCACATAGCAAAGAGGGAGACAATAGTATGTCAGTGTAAAAAGAAATGCAACAGTTTTTTAATTCACTAAATGTAGTGGTTCATCTATATTCCTATACTTACAAAATCAATCACACCCCTTATCAACATCAACTACAAAAATAATAACTATCCCTCTAAATCAAATAACATATACCGTTCGATGTTCACATTGCATTGTACACATGTGATTGCTAGTATTAGAATATAATTAATAATTAGCATAGAAGAATGAAATAATCAGTGGTAGAATATAACGAATAAAATTGAGAGAAATAAGCAAGTATTAAATAGTATATTAAAAAGAGGGTGTGAAAAAGTCATGTACATCTCGTAACAAAATTCACATGAACGCTCTTACATGCAGTTCACTCTTGAAATGCGCAATCACAGGGCTTGAAAATGTAGTTCATAGTTGCAGCCATAGATAAAAATTCGATAGTATTTAAAATTTGCCTTTCCATTAGTGCTGATCAAAATCAATTATTTACTCTTTTGAACAATAAATAAAATAAATTATAAATGGGGGCATCTATTGACTTGTATGTCTTCGCATGAAAATAATTTAAATAGAGTGTCCGTTATTATTCATAGAATTTAGTAGAGATTGCAAGACCTCTACCTGTGTCGTAAGTGAAGCGATATAATCTATTGTTATTGTGAGCAAGGAGGACGTCTCCATTGAATTTCCACTTGGAATCAATTGTTGCAGCTATCTTGTATGTATTTTAACCAGCCCGCTATTTTTTTATGACATTTCAGGTTTGTTTCCCTTAGAACATAATAATTTATATAATGATAATGCCTGTACTCTTTTACCAAATCTGGGAGTGTTTATGAGCTGCTTCATATCGGTATGTCTCAATTTGGAATGCAGTCTCAAACGAGCTTGGTACATGGCCCTATGTGCTAATATTTTCTCCCAATTTCTTTGTCCCCAATTTTTTCTTAGAGTAGGCCTGTTTTTTCATCACTTGAGACAAATTGGACAAATTGGACGCCATATCTATATGGGTACTTGAACATGGGACATCTTCTTCTTCATCACCACGACTGCTCGTTGATTTTATGAGGTCATTCATAGTCCGAGAAGGCATTTGAGATAGACATCATGTTGGAAGCTCAAATATCTTATACAGTTCCACCTGGTCACAAAATTTTATGCAGTTAACAATGAAATAATCCTGTTAATTATACATCATCTCTGACTATTGAGATGATGTGGACTGTGACCAACGTGCGTCCCATTACCTCCACGTATAATTCTTTTTTTAATCTCTCTTCCCGCCATGGTGGATGTTGACACGGTCGAAGATGTGGAAGGTAAGGATTTCGAAGTACATGGATGTCAATACCGTTTTACCTAACTATCACGCATGTTAGCAACTGTGAAAATGGTCAACTGTTAATAAAAATTTTCATAAAATCTATTGCAGCGCAGTGGTAGAGCGCAAAAGAATATTTGACAACATGAATTTATTCAATATTATGGCCCCATAAAAGAATTCAAATTTAAAAGCAATAAAAAAGGAAGTTCTTGGTAAGCACAGTAGATTCTCATTATTGGAGATATTTGTGATACAATGTGCTCAGTCAATCTCTTCTCTCTCGACCAGTTACTTCTATGAACTAGCAACGACGTGAACCTTGAAGGGGTAGTGTAAGATGAGGTTGATTTTGAGGGACCAAAACATAAAAGGAGGAAGAGGGGTGTAGAAGAGGGGGTTAGAGGGAGGAGAAGCAATTGGGAGAGGATAATATTGGGTGGAACCATTTTGAGGAAGCTATCTTTCTTATGAGGAGGAACATATGTAACATGTGCATATTTTGTTAGTTGTCTGATTGAGAAAGGGGATATGGTGTATAAGGAATTATGAAAATATAGTCTAGAGATATCTTAGAAAAAAGGTGTGATCAATGAATAGTTCAAAGTAAAACTTGATTTTTTTGGTTCAATCTTGAAGTCAACATATGTTTAAAATTGCAACTTTATATTGAGGGTTCATTATGTTGTCGATTTCATGCTCATATATGATTATGGTTTCTCTTTAGATTTTAAGAATGCGATTAACGCTCATCCTCATAAACATTTGTATTTAGTGGCGTAATAGGTGTGGGATATGATAAAATAAGTAATGAGTATCATGATTCAACAAAAACGAAAACAATATCAACCTTATGAATTGCAGCAGTATTTCATTAATTTTAACACATATAGATGTTTCACTACAATAAGCCATTAACTTTCCCATAAATTGTATGGCACCATAAACCAACCATATACAATCAATGAAATGGAATATTTCGAAGAAAATGGAAAATGGGGCTTTCTATTGTTTTATTTTATATTTTGAATTGCTAACTTTTTTGGTCGATGATATTTAATATATTAGATAATCTGAAAAAATGAATGGAAAGTTGGAAATAAAACCATGCGAATTAAAATCTTGTGTGTCTCACACCTATTCGACAACTCGATTGTTCCCATCAAAATAAATTTTTATACGTGTTCCACCGCATCATCTCAATCTCGCCAGCATTATGTGAATGCAATTTTCTTTCAAGGGTCCAAAATATAAAAGAGGAAAATTACAATAAGTGACAAGGTTAAAAGCATTGGATTTTGGGTTTCTTATAATGTCTTCAATTTTATACAAATTTTCATTCGTGTTTTCTTTTAGATAATAAGATAGTGATTAGGGTTTCCCCGATCAACATTCCTATTGATGTATGGAATGAGTGTTGGGCATGATGAAATAAGTATTGAGTCACACGAGGCGAATATATCAAAAAAGGTAGTGAGCTTAAGAATAACATCAGGTCACATCTATGTTAAGTCATATGGAGGGCTCACCAATTGGTGCAATTAACTTGTACATCAATTGTTAGGCAATAACAACTAGTAAAAACAATACAAAAATATAATATTTGGAAAAGATATGGGAAAAATTGGATTTTCTATTATTATTTTTTATTTCTTATCCAAATGTAAGGTTCAACATTGTGTAAACATGTCTACAAGAGAATTTACAACAACATTCGATTAAATTCATCTATCATTTATGCTTTGATATAGGGTTTCTTATAGCTAATAAGATAGTGATAAGGGTTTCCTCATCAACATTCTTCTTGATCTACGTAGCAAGTGCGAGACATAATGAATTAAGTAGTGAGTAACAGAGATGACCATATCAAAAATAGTAGCAAGCTTAAGAATAACATCAGATTGCATCTATGTTAAGCCATATGGAGGGTTCACTTAGTCAATGCAATAAAATTGTCTAATAGTTGTATAAGGAATAAATAGCTAGCCCGAAGAGTACAAAAAGAAGGTTTGAGCCTATCTCTCACATATGTTCATGAGAGAGGCTACCAAAATCAACCCGGTGGCCCACGAAAAACAGTGGACAAGCCCCACCAATGTGTCGCAGCCGGGCTTTTGGAAACTTTTAGACCCCCACCAACTAAATTTACCCCATGCAAACATGCGTGAGGGTTAGGTATATTATAGGAAAATGAGCTTTATTAATGTTTTCTTTTGTTTTTTATTCTTTAAATTTTGTATATTTAATGATGCAATTCACTCTTGAAACAAAGAATAAAATATAGGGAAAATATATCACAATGCAAAAAGTCATCGATATTCAAGTCCTCAGTAAGTTAATGGCCGCATGAGACAAATGTGGCTTTTATTTTCCATTTTAAAGAGGGATTAATTTGAACTAATAAAACCATCAAAGTGTACCATGAAATGTAGGGATGGAAATGGGTTAGAAATAGGTTGCTTTCTTTCTTAATTTAAGATCTAATGTGTTTAGTCTATTGTTAAATAGTTCATGTTTTACAAATTATAGTCATGGTACAATTAGTTACTAAAAATATACAATCTATTAATAATATTCAAATTTAAATTAGAGTTCAAATGTGTACAAAAATGTTAAAACAATTCTAAAAATCTCAAACATCAATTCCAATGAAACAACTAAATCCATACCTAAAGAACTAAATCAATCGGATGTGGGTTTTATCAAGTTGACTTTATGAGCTTCATGTCCGATTTCTTGCCAAATTTTCTAATCATTTTTGTTATATTCTATTATTTGTAATGATGGTGTGTTCGATGATATATAACATGAATAAATGACTAACATCAAGATTTTAATGGTGTCATATAAATTCAAAATTACAAACGAATAAGAAACATTTAAAAATCCAATTAAATGAAAGGTCAATGTTATATAAGCTTTGAGTTATATATATTCAATTAAAAATTGAACGATTACTTTATTTAACTTAGTTTTTTATCGAAGTTATTATGGTAAGGTACATTTAACAACCAACCATGAATAACGTGTAATTTATCTTCCACAACATAAATTTAATAATACTATTATTACAAAGGAGTAAGCACCAGGATTTGCACATTACGTATCCCTACTTTTTGTTAACATGGGACCATCTATCAAGTTGTGGGACTTACATAATTGAGATGGACCTCCATATAAGTCTATTTACTCTACCTAATACTAGCACTAAACTACTCCTAAGGAAGGAAATACACCTAACTACTCCTAATCTACTGATTCCAAGGGATTAGGGAGAGACAGACTCATGGAAATAAAGAATTCCTACACTAAATAGGTGATAGCACCAAGAAAAGGGGTGGAATATCCTTCATGAGGGAGAATGGAAGTGAAAATACAACAAGGATGGCCAAATAGCTGTGACATAAAACCAAGCTCCATTAACCGCCAAATCTCCATGAAAACAACAACATTTACCCACACAAATGAGAGAAAACATGCACATAATAGAACAATAAATAAGAAAGGAGAGGCATGAGAATGCAAGAAAATAAGAAAGGGCTGAGAAGACACCAAAATACACCATTTTATTGCTCCATACATTTTCATAGTCCATTACATTTTTTAAATAGAGGCGCCATTACATCTACAACATTCATGTGAAGGCTTGAAGCTCAAAGAATTTGAGAAAACAAATTGGTAGAGTTTCCCCATGCCTGAATATCCTCCCTTTTAAAATGATAAGCTTTACAATATATATAGAAGAAGTGAGAAAGAGAGAGAGTTAAATATGAAATTAAATATCCCAACCACTTCTTCAACCACCTAGGACCAATCAGCATTGAAGTTTGTAGACCCAACATGGGCATCATTAAATTTGGAGAGCCTCTACTCCAACCTAACTCATTTTTGAAATTTTGCACCATTAAAGCACTTTAATGTAGAAAATAAATGCATTAATCATGTAGTACTCTTCAAGACCTTTTGACGATATAAAGTTTGCCTTATTTCATTACCCGGATCAAAATTTTGAGCATCGAAGTTTACACACATTAAAAAATGCGAATGCGTAAAAAGTTCCCCCGGGTCCGAAATTTGAACTTTACAAAAATGTTTCTGTGGCCTCAGATTTGTGCACTTTGAAAAAATGTTTTGGGTCCCAAGATTTGTGCACTTTCCAAAAAGTTCCGAGGCACCTAGATCTACAATTTAATAGCCCATTTTTCACATTTTTTCAACTTTCTTCATTGCTTTACTAACTCCTTAGATTTTTCTTGGGTTAGGGAGTTAGGGGAAAATGGAATGAAGTGCCCCAAATCCCTAAAGCTAATTTTCTCCCATTTTCAACCCAAAGTGGCTAAGTTTTGATCCTTTTTTGAAGCCTAGAAGAAGGGAAATTGCACCAAATGATCTCGAACTTCCCAAAATCACCGCAAATGCTTTCAAAAAACATGGAAATTGCCTAAAACTCAAGATTCTTCCATAAATCTCCATCAAGTGTCCAAGTTCACTTTCTCCCGAGCTGTCCATTTTAAAATGCAAGTGGGTAAAAATGGATAACAATTTAGCGACTCAGGATATATGTCTACTAGATGAGCAGATGATGGCCTTAAGCATCCATCAAATGGAGTCAGCCTGCAACCATGAAATCTGATCTAAAACTTTGAAATTCAACCCATGAATATACATTAAGCAATCAAACCTGAACTACTTTAATTGACCATCTCATCACAAAAATTTGAGTTTGATTTTATGAGAGTGGAAAATTGTTTGAATCTAGAATGCACTTGGAAATGTTATTAAAAATTATTTCCCATGAAAATTGTTTCAATCTAGAACTACCTCTTCTAATGAATTGTGTAAGAGTAACAAGCACCACAAAAGCTATGTACAAAATAGGAATATCATACTGCCCCAAGTGGAGCATACAGAGTGTGCATACACACTTCTTCTTCTACTAAAAGAAACCTACCTACTCTACTCTAACCAGAGAAATGGAAAATCTAAAACAACTCCACAATCGGCACGATGAGAAGTAGCTTCCCTATCTCATAATTTTCAGCCATGTGGATGATTTGGCACTAAGCACAGTTGTGTTTGAGAGTGAAAAATTGACTGCATGCTGATTTTCCACTCCACCATACATCAAGGTATCAACTAAGAATAAAATAAATACCTCTTTAACTACTTCTCATTCAGGTTCCAAGAGGCATGGTAAATGATCCTCGGTGCATTGAAGTTTTTCCTCATGCTTAAAGGAAAACATGACTAGTTTTGTCTTCTTCCTCGCTTCAATGAATCCAAGTACCTTATAATTGGGAAAGCACTGATCCACTAGATTTTTCCACTTCCTTGAATTCCAACTTTAATAAGGAAGACTTCTTAAGACTTTCACTCGAAAAAGTGACTAAGTATATGAATTGATTTTATTTTCTATGCTCATCTACAAAGAATTGATGTCCTCTTTGGGTGAATGGTATAAAAGAAGTGACATCTTCATGATCTTTTCCTTCCTCTTCATTTGGTGTGATACTTGGAATATTATAATCCTCTAATTTTGATTCAAGAAGATTGTTGTAAAATGTGGGCTTTCTCTTCGCACATTCTCTTCTATGGCAATAGGTTCCTATTGTTGAAGGATGAATGATGGGGCAGAAAATGTCATGATTTCCATGGGCTCCTCCTCATTAAAACACTCCTCTAATTTGGATAAAAATCAAGACCCTTGTTGTCCTTCTCGTGCCAAGGCTCCTTCCTTTCACATGATGACCTCTAAATCTGCAATTTTTTCATCATGTGTAGCTTTATCATCAAACATGAGGTCAGTGAGCTCAAACTCTCGCAAAATATTAGGTTTTGAGAGATGAGGAGGAGAGAAGTGTGAAATTTCTTGTACAACTGACTTATAATTTGAGACCTCTCGGATTTGTTCTTCTCCTCCATGTGCTCCTCATCGACTGGACTTAGAGTCTGGTTATTCTTCCATCTCCTCGACTGATCCAGTGAGTAGGTAAATGATCGATATTTTTTTGAAATAAAGTGCCATCAGTGACACTATACTTCAGAGCATACTAATTGTTGATCATCTTCTTCTAGCGCTGCTACAAAAACATGCCTTTTACCACCACCGCTTTTCAAATTTGACCTACTCTGAAGGCTTAACCATTAAGGGAATTCTTTCAATTCCAAATTTTAGAGCCCAATTTCTCACATTTCTCATCATGTATTCTCTATTCGGTTATCTTTCTTGTTTCCTTGGCTATTTTTCTAATTGTCATCTTCCAAAGATGAATTCGAGAGTGCAAAAGGAGGGGTGCGTTGGGTTTCAACCAATTTGCTATTTTTTGTGGTGGTGAGAGGGATAAAATTCTTGTTTCTTTGGAGAAGATGGTTTTGGAAGGAAAAAGTGAAGAATAATTGAGATGAGATGGAAGATTAAGGGATGAAGAAGTTAATTCAACACCAGGGCAAATATGCAAGAAACTAGATTCACAATCTGCATTGAAATGATAAAGCTTGGGAAGGAGAAAAAGAAGAACAAGGAGTCAGTAATTGACTTACCCATTGACAAGATCAGATTGTATCAAGCTCATAGGATTCAATCTCCTTGGTCCATTTTTCAATTTGGGGAAGCATTTCAATCATGAATCTAGCTTTTGTTATCGGCTATAATGTCTTGAAAAGGGCCTTCCCATGGACAAGGTGCCTTATACTAATTCTAATTTCTTTCATTTGATATGTTTCTCAGATCTAACCATATTAGCCTCCATTATTTGAATATTCTCTTAAAATTAGTTTTCTCCATGTAACTATCATGTACCACATGCATACCCTTTCTCTTGGTAAGCTCCATAGCCAAACTGATTTTGATATTACTCATAGGGGTAAGAATCATGGTTTTTAATTTGATCATAACACTAATTTGAAGGAGTTATGAAGTACATTAGAGGTGAATTGCATCTACGATGTATGTGTGAATTATATGATGGGAATCAAGTCATGATTGCACAATTTCATGAATGAAAGGAAAATTGAAGATATGGAAAGAAAAATCGATGGAAATGGATGGAGAGAAAATTTCGCAACTCAAAAATGGGTTATTATGGATCGTTGAGTCTCTGATGTGTTTTGTTTGTGCCTCCAATGGTCAAGATTACAACAAGAACACACTAACCTATTGAAAATGAAATTTGCTCTAGTTTTTGAACTGCACTCTCTAGCTAAAGATGTGAATTCAAATGTAGTCACATCGGGTGTGACATAAATATTATCACAAAAATAGAACCCTAGGATTTACACATTACGTATCCTTACTTTTCGCTAACATTGTGACCATATCTCAAGTTGTAGGACATGCATACTTGAGATGGAACTAAAGAGAAAGCTAGTTCCTCTACTCTAATCTTAGCACTAAACTAGTCCTAAGTAAGGAAATATAAATAAGTACTCCTAATCTACCAATTCGAAGGAACCAGGGAGAGAGAGAGCATGAAAATAAAGAAATCCCACACTAAATATGTTATAACACCATGAAAAGGGGCTGAAATATCCTTCTTGAGGGAGAATGGAAGTGGAAAAAAGACAAGGGAAGGCTAAACAACCGTGATGCAAAACCAAGCTCCATTCACCACCAAATATCCATTAAACACAACATTTACCTGCATATGAAAGAAAACATGCACAAAATAGAACAACAACAAAGGAGAGGCAAGAGAATGCAAGAAAAATGAGAAAGGGTTGAGAATACACCATTTTATTGCTCCATAAATTTGCATAGTCCATTACATTTTCTAAATAGAGGCACCATTATATCTACAACATTATATGAAGGCTTTAAGCTCAAGGAATTTGAGAAAACAAATTGGTAGAGTTTCCCCATGCCTAGAGTATCCCTTCTTTTTAAAATGAGAAGTTTTACGATATATATAAGAAGTGAGAATAAGATAGAGTTAAATCTGAAATAAAAATCCCAACCACTTATTCAACCACCCAGGACCAATCAACATTGAAGTTTGTAGACCCAACATGGGCATCATTAAATTTTGCGCAGAGAATGTACCAAAAATGGCCCCGAGATATTTTTTTGTAATTTCTCATCATTAAATGAATTTAATGTGTACAATAAATGTATTAATCATATAGTAATCTTCATTACCTTTATGAAGATATAAAGTTTTCCTTATTTCACATCGAGATCACAAGTTATGAGCATCCAAGTTTGCACATTAAAAACTATGAACGTGTAAAAAGTTCCCTAAGTCTGAAATTTGTACTTTGAAAACAGCCTGTGGCTCGAGATTTGTGCACTTTGCAAAAAAAATTGGGGTCCTAATATTTGTGCACTTTGCAAAACGCTCCAGTGCCCCAAGATTTTTTTGCACTTTGTAAAAAAGTTCCAAGGCACGAGATTTTCACTTTAATAGCCTATTTTTCACATTTTTTCAATTTTATCCATTTTTTCACTAACTCCTTAAATTTTTCTTAGGTTAGGGAGTTACAAAAAAGTAAAGAAGTGCCCCAAATCCAATTTTATCCCATTTTATCCATATTCAACCCAAAATTATCTAAGTTTTAATCCTTTTTTGAAACCTAGAAGAAGGAAAATCTCACTAAATGATCACAAACTTCCCAAAATTACTGCAAATGATCCAAAAACATGGAAATTACCTATAAACTCCATATTCTTCCATGAAGATCCGTCAAGTGTTTAAGTTCACTTTCTCCCGAGTTTTCCATTTTACCAAGGGGGTAAAAATGGATAACAAATACAATTTAGACTAATTTATTTTCACCCTACAACAAACAAACTCCCTCCTTTTGGTGTAAGAAGGGTACCCAATTCATTCAAGGAGTAGAGCCCGGATATCAATTTGAAACTAGTCTCCTCGTCAAGGAAGAAATACGATGCATTAACAACAATAATTCCATTGCCCATCTTCAAGGCAACAACGTAATCCTCGTCAATAGTACCTCTCTTCCGACACTAAAAATCCAAGCCACAAAGTTATTGGTATTTGCGTTGCATCGGGTGCCCATCATTTTATACTAAAAACCCACCATTACTCCTTTCGATGGTTACGAAGGATCTCAGAGAGATACTGCTATGAAAATATGAAACATAACTAAATCAAAAGACAGAAAACATTTTCTTTATCGCCGATGACTAGCACATATGATCCTATGATGTCATCTGATGAAACGATATCATACATGGCATCCCCAAGTGGATAGAAATAATCCAAGTAAATAGATCAAATCGTTGTCTGAGCCACTGATACACCTAAAATATGGACATCAACAATTACAATATGTTATTAGAGCCCTCGTGTTTTCTAATTGTAAAATGCCTTCGGTGTAAATATTAAATATAAGACATATATGTTAAGATTGAATATTTTACCACATTCATTTCATTAATCCTTATAAAAATACACATTAAAATAATATGGATAATTTAATGGAACGAATAAGAAAATTCATGGAAAAAAACAAAATTAACGAAAATGTCATAAGTTTATTAAAAACGTAGAGGAAAGCTTCTTAATGTAAAAATGTCTTTCGAGTAAATATAATTTTTAAATATTAAGAAAAACATTTTTTAGTTTCTCCCCGAATGAAAAAGGAATTGAAATATAACAAACACTCTGACCAATTATAAGTAGGTAGAAATGAAATAAATATTGACTATTGTAAAATTAAGGAAATTATTTTGTAAACTCTCGACCGCTCTTTTATTGATTTGGATGAGAAAAGGGAAGCCTTCATCTTTGAAAAATACATTAATATTATAAAAATTATTTAATAAGAATTATTTTTACAATCCATTTTAAAATTACAAATATAAGAAATAAAAAAATCACTTTTTTAATCAACAAATCTTATCTACTTAACAATCCATAAAAATCATAATTATGTTTAACCCCATGATATAATGTTCGATTATATATCATTTAACATATTTTATCTCTAAAATGTGTTCAACGGGAATAAGCCACTTGCATAATACCTACTAATATTTAACAATTCACTTTTCCATTCATTCGAGACCAATACAACAATATTTTGATTGCGAGATACTTATCCAATCATATTATAGTTTAGTAGCCCACAATTTTATTTAGATAAAGGTAATTGGAGTCAGCTTTAAAAGGAACGAAAAAAATCAACATTCATACTCAGATTTACTCGCACATTCTAAAGATTGGACAATCTTTAGATGTCACTAATAGGAAGCCATCACTTCTTTTCTCAAAAACCATAACCATGCTTTCCTTGGTCTTACGTAGATATGCCCTATTGACCCCACCATAGTGGTCCACAATATCGTAACCATTCTCGAGGCCAAACACGTAAAAAAAAGATAAGGAAAATGCACCTCGTATTGCTTCTTCTAGTCAAAGAAGAACTTCAGCACCTTCTTTTCATTTCCTTCATCTTACCCATTGATTATCATCGATGGATTTCTAACATTGTCCTTGTACACTAAGTGCAATAGGGGGCCTCTTGATTTGATAGATTTCTATGAACTCAACCTAGCTTACCCGAAAGATGACTTTCCTCCGCTCGGTATTGACTAACCGGTTGACCTTACCATTGGTAACGAGATGTTATCACTCATGGATGGCTTCTCAGGTTATAACCAAATCTTTCTTGCCCGCAGGATTAACACAAAACCGCATTCATCACCCTCTCGGGGACCTTTCTACTATCGAGTCATGCCTTTTGGCCTTAAAAACACTTGTGCCACATACCGCAGGAAGGCTATGACTTACATCCTCCATGACATCATGCATCGTATATTGGAAGATTACATGGATGATCTCCTGCAAAATATAAATGCCACTCCGAGCACCTCTCTCTGTCCTAAAACCATCTTTACTCGCCTCCTCATTAAATATTACATTTTCTTTGTCCCAAGAAGTGTGTTCATGCGGTTCTCTCGGGAAAGCTCCTGAGATTTATCATTTTCTTACGTGGTATAGAGGTTGACCCTGCTAAGGTCAAGGCCATTCTCAAAATGCCTCCGCCCACTAATCTATGGTAGCTCCATAGCTTACAAGGTAAATTCTATTTTTGTTGTTTCATTTCGCAACTCTTTGATCGGGTGTCAACCATTTCACCACGTTCTCAAAAAGGATGTTTCCTTTAAATGGGATGATGATTTCCATAAAGCTTTTGAAGCCTTGAAACAATACCTTCTTCAACCACCTATACTCATTCCACCTAAAGACGATCAACCATTCTACCTATACATCTCACCATCGATCACCTTAGTGGGCCATGCTCGCTCATCACGGTGAACAACACAGTGGAGCAAGTGCTTTATTACAAAAGGTGGGGTTTTAACAAATTTACTTACTTGATTTTCCTCTTCTTGAAAATTCTCGATAAGCACGCGGCTTACGCATAATCAAGTCAATGTGCGTGGAGTTGCGTCAGAGCTTCATGCAACAGTGTCCCACTCGAGATGGAATGGTCGGGCATCCCACATTGTGACATTTATGGTTGTTCTCTTCATGTGGTCAACAATGTTGAACGAAATCCCCCATCTTGTGTATTTGGGAACAACATCCTTCTGACTTCTCAAAGCGCTAAGCTTGAATTTTAGTCAATTTTAGGGGCAAGGTTGGCCTATTAAATGAGAAGTGTGTGTTGTTTCGCATGGGGCTTTACGAGGGGCCTCTGCATAGGTATTTGATTTCTTTATTACACATGTCTTGTTCGATTCTTTCTTCTTCTGAGGATCTTCTTGCATTGTCGAGGTTATAACCTTGTGCACTGAATCTAACATTCTTTTCTTGTATCTCGTGTTGGCATGCCTGCAACTTGGGCGCACAGCCTACTTTGTATCTTACGTAGCTTGGTTGATTACACGAAGTCCTCGCCAAAGAACATTAAATTGGACTCGGAGGAACTTCTAGTCCTTCTAGATTATCTCGCTCATGGGCGCTTGTTGAGGGCTCATAGGACGAAGCATTCTAGATCATGAAGGCTTGGGCGTGTGCAGCATGTAGACAAATGATAATCACGACTATGACACATTTTGTAATGCAAGCACCATTCGACTTTGTGTTAAGTTGTTCTCAAGCTGGAACAAGCACTCGGCTCGTGGTGTTGGGAGAGAGGTCATGGAGGAACAACCTACAAGGGTAGATGTGCATTAGGCTACCATCTATCATTCCCGATTGGGCGGTATCTTTGATTTCCATATTGATTCCGCCAGTGGCTGATTGCCTTCGCCATGTGCTTGATCGAATTGCCTTTATACGCTTGCGCTTGCTGCTTTTCTAATGATATGACCTTGTTTGATAAATTTCTGATCAAGGCCTTCATTTCTTCATTTTCCTTTTGTTGTGATGGAGAATAGGATGTACATGAAATGAAGACAGCAATTTGACTCCATAATATTAATCTAAACTACGATGATAGGTTTTTAAATAAAAATGTATTATTCTACTTAGTAAAAATGAGATATTAAGAAAAACATTTACCTTAAAACAAATATCATTGTATGTCCAAGAGTAGAAATGATAACATGAACATAGCTATCACTTTTCCTTTCCTCAAATAAAATAAAAATGAGCATGTCACTTTCTAACCACCGAACATCGATTGTAGGTAGCTTCAAACCCAACTGGTTTTTGATAATCTGGCCGTCAAGGAATGTAAGATTTGCATTGTGAAAATCTAGCTACAGCGATTCCAGGGCTTTGGTAAATCTAACTAACACGCCCGGCCCTTTTTCGCAGGAGACACGTATGTGAAATGTCCTCTCCACCACCTTGAAAATAGCCATCTACCATTTTAACAACAAAAACAATGTTTTAGATGTACAGCGAGTTTACTTAAAATAGATTGAAAACAAAAATCATCCATAACGACTGTATTGGGTGGGAATTGCAAAGAGGGAGCTTACTTGGAGAATTATTTTCCGGGCTGTTTTGGTGTGAGAAAGTGCATTGCCGATTTCAACATCAACATCTGTGATGACTGTATGAAAAGGCCCCGTTATGACATTAGATTCAAGTTCCGTGATCTCGCCCTCAATGTCCTTCACTTGCTTCTACAACTCCTGTACATAGTTGATTGCGTCCCCAACAATGGATGCCTTGTCCATCTATACAGAACACCCTTGCCCTATTTCAGGAAAAATAAACGTAACAACTCGAAAATCACCCAAATTGATAGGAAATCATAAAATACCTTGGTAATATTTGGAACAAGAGAGTGTACTTATCCTCTTTCACAAACCAAGAACAAGAGAGCGTACTTATCCTCTTTCACAAAGCAAAGTCTTGCAGTCGGAGGATCGAGTAGACTTATCCTCCTCTGAGGAAGATACATATATTACAGGATCATTGAGTTCTGGAGTCGGAAGAATATTGGTGGATGAAGGAAAATTGTGAGAGCTCCACAAGTCATCCATGCTAAAGCAGCTCCACCATTGATCCACAAATCCATGATCCTCCTATGATTCCATCACCCAGATTGGCTCCTTCGACGTCACCTAGAACTAGTCAATTGAAATCTACAAATTGGTGTTCTGAGCCTCCCATGTGAGTGAATTTCTGCTGCTACTATTCGCCTCCTTTTATATTCCATCCCACCTTTTAGCTTGAACGCATTGTAGCCTGCTCTGAAAGTCTTCAGCAAGTGCCAGGAATGTGCGGGATTTTAGTTATGTTTGAATTTTGAATCCAATTCATCCCGCCCATAGCTCTCCTGTCATTTCGTGTCAGCTATCAGGCTTGCTTTTTTTTGAAATTGGTGCGGGTCCCATCACTCATTTCCTAGAAACTACCTCCTTTCCAACGAGTATGGGTTATGGCTGGCATGGGAACATGGAAAGCACCACACCCATGTATAGGTGCATTTTCAGTGATGGGTAGCCACTGGCTGATGTATAGCTGTAAACACGCCTTTCAATGTAATTTAAATTAAATTAAACAAAGTACATTGCCAGGAATCGATCGGATCTGGATTTTCAAAAAAGTTCATATATATTGAATTTAAAAGTAAGAGTAACTGTTCAAAAATTACATTAAACGAAGTACATTTACAAGAATCAATCGGATCAAGATTTTCAAAAAAGCTCATATTGAATTTAAAAGTAAGAGTAGCTGCTCAAAATTTTGATTTCAGAAACCACAATACTAAAAACATTTAAATGCAATGATCTCTTCCTTCCTCCCTTTCTATGTTTTAATCCAAAAATATAGATCTAAATAAGTACCCAAAACAATTATATATTTGGTGAGAAAATAGAAAAAAATTGAGGCGGAAATAGTATGGACTTTAATTAAGAGCACTAATTCCCCCACAGAAACCATCCAAACTTGCGTGTGTTTCCATTGGGGTTCCAAAATAATGGTAACGAGGAGGAAGTGGAGGAAGAAATCGATGAATTAGATGTATTTATTGAGCATGAAGGAGATGAACGGTTTAAAACCCTTTCATCGACGTCCATGTACTACTGAAGTTGCAGCTGTTGATTTCATTTTTCCTTGTTAGAATCCCCCCTAGGGATTTCCCACAGTAAATAACACCTTTGGCATAAATATGGAGTGGTCAATTAATCATCATCATTTACTTGAAGGCCAGTTCTCTGCACAGACAACTAAACCTTACATAATTAAAAGTGACTGAAAAGTTTGAGAAAATAAGGAAAAAAGGGACTTTGCTAATATTTTGTTTATTTTTAAGACATTTCCCACACCTATTCGATGGGTCATGTCTTTCTCTGAGAATAAAATATATGTGTTCCAACTTATCATATGGGTTTCGCTCACATTAATTAAGATAGTACAATCTACGTGAGCTAAAATTTTAAAAATGGGTATAATCCAATAAGTTCCTGTGTTTGAAATACAACCACAATGCTTGCATTTGGTAGCACTTTGTATCCCCCCTTTTAGTTTTGAACTCAATTTCCTCCATTCCTATATATTCCATGCTTGTATTCAAGAAAAGGCCTGAGAATTTTGTGTATCTTGCATTGTATTGCTATTACGATCTTGCTAGGAATTGCATAGCCAAGCTCTGATCTCTTGTGCTATCTCTCTTCTACCTGCATTGCATCCGACTACCATCAAGCTGCCATTGCTCAAGCACCATCCTCCTACTATTTGTTCTTGCATTCCCAATCTCTTGGACTCACATGAACACTCAGAGAAAGAAAGGAACATACTGAGGGGATAGATACAAACACAACTAGATTTTCCAAAGCTCTTGCTTGTCCAGTTGGAATTGTGTGTTTGTTTTCCTTGTGTGTTGAATTGTCAATTTCATATCAAATAGAGTAGAAAATCATTCATATCAAATAGAATCATTCATATCAAATAGAGTAGAAAATCATTCATATCAAATAGAGTAGAGAATCATTCATTTCAATAATTTTTCCTTTTAACATTACTAGGGAAGTTGTGAGGAACAATAGCCCTTTCAGGGTCATGATTTGTTCTTCACCTCTGAGGTAGGGTTTGGAGGATTTTGATCAGATTAGGTTGTTTGATTTAGATTAGATTCATACATTTGCACAAGTAACCAACTACATCCGGTTGACTACTTGTCTTTAGTTTATTTATTAGATTAGAACACATTGCTTAAAGATTAGAAAAGAACAAAAAAATTTCCTTTGATAGATTAGTTTGCTTTTATTGCTTTGATCCAAAATATTGTGAAAACTCCAAAAACATAGATTAGATCTCTTTCAATAATTAGTTTTCTTATTAAAATCATTTTATTTCATTTTGTATGACCATCAATGGTCCACAACAAGAAAAGACATACAAGTTGTGATCCATTGGTCCCACAACCCAACGGGCCATAGAATTGATAACTGACATTGATACCAACTTACATTTGACAATCTTACGCACACCTACAACTTTTTCTAGAAGATAGAACAACTCAATACACTAAACATAGCTTGTTAATCAAGCCTACGATTATTGGACTACTCCCGCAATAGGGTTTGATTACGCACATGACCATCCAAGGGCCACAACCTCCATGAGTCTTTGGTTGTGATCCTCAGGTCCCATAACCCAAATGGGCCTACCATTCAGTTAGACATTGACACTAGTTTGCATACATTAGTATTCAGATCTTCACCACTTCCACTAGATATTATCGCACAACTTTCCTTACTAAACATAAGCATCGATCAAGCTAAGAATTTCTAGACTAGACTAGAAAATCACCCATAAATACCTGTGGCTTCATCATGCCTCTCATTCTTACTTCCATGACCTTGTCTAGAAATCTATACGAGGCACCCGCAGGTCATTTTCACGTGTGTTCAACAACCAACAAATAAAATCTCAAAAGCTCGACATTGATTGGAGTCTACGAGTGGCTATTATCTCAGACCAACCATCACACCACTTCAAGTTAGGAGAGCATTCTTTTCTTTAGACTCACAGATCCCGACATTACATGTTGAAGATATAAGATTTCCCAATTAGCTTGATCCCCATCACCACACTCACATTCACAATCATTCTACACCGTATCTCTTGCATGACCTCGGGAGGTCAGTGTGAAAGAAGGTCACGTGTTGATTTTCTATCGTCATACAAATTGGTGAACCCGACGTGAAGAGCTAGTCTCTAAACATTTCCACTTTCTTCATCCATCCTTTATTCTACGGGTATTCTTATACCCCCGAATATGTCGGGATATGATGAGTACGGTCAGCCCATCCCGGGTTTTGACATGTACCATTACCAATCAAGTATACCACAACAATCACCTTCACTTTCAACATGGGTGGACAAACCACTCATCCGCTCAAAACCCTCTACTTCAGGGAACCAATGTTGGTTCCTCTTACGTATTTATTGAGAACTTGACCAGTCACTCAGACCTATCCCCTCAACAATCAAGTTCAAATAACATGACTTTCACTGGTGAAGCAAGTTCATCTCCTCGGGTATTGTTTCAAAACCCATTAGCATGCAATCTGATCAACTCCCCATCTAGATGAGGAGTATTTAGCACGATATGCTAGGAGTGAACAACACTTCTAGAACATGAACCAATATTTCGATAGGTTAAGGACAAGGTGATGTCCTACTTCAAAACAATAACACTACCCCACCACCAACTGACAATACTACCAATGAGGGGTGGCAACATCATGAACAATTCATAGCAGGATACCATACTCCTCAACAACCTCCGAGGGTTCAAAAAAGGTACCTAAGAAAGGCCACCCCTCATCAATGGGTGATGTCATTTCAGCTTTGGTAGACAAAGTCAAAGAGTTAGAGCTTTCCCAAAATACACAGAATTCATACGCAGGGAAAGCATGAAACTCCTTCCTACCCATAAATTATGGGAAAATACCTACTACACATAAAATCCTCCAGTTTACATGAATACTCAAAACCTGGAGATCTTTACTTACGGGGATGGGCACCTTGGGTATGCCCCCAAGCCACGTATGGATATCTACAATAGGCACCAACCGCCAAAAGTGTGCATTCTCAAATGCCATACCAACCAAAAATGCAACATTCCCTGGCTTCATGCCTTCGATTCCATATCAAGGTAATCAACCCCCCTATGTACACATGTATTCTAAATCTCCACAGGGGGACATGTATACCTACCCGGTCCATATGGACAACCACAGGGGATGCCATACACCCCAAAAAATGTCTATGTTGTCCCATTTCAACAACCGATGCAGCCCCCACCTCCCCAACAAGGATCTTCAATGGTGGAAACATACGCAATGGGGACCTATTCTGAATATCTCAAGGAACCCCTAGACTTCTCCATTCGATAGTCATGCTCCCGAGACCCTTTCCTATCTTCCAAAGTTCAAAGGGAGGGATCCTAATGCCCACATCAAGGCTTATGCAATGGCCATTCGAGAGCTACTCCCATGGGATGACGCAATCATTTGTGAAAATTTTCCCTAAGACACTAGAAGGTATTGCTCTCAATTGGTACTATAGGATACCAGAGGCTTCAATACACTCATTCAAGAAACTCATATCAGAGTTTATCAAATATTTTGATATGAACAAGCTTTTGAGAATAAGAATCAGGGAATTCCTTCATATCAAGCAAGAACACAATGAGTCTGCAACCCACTTTATTCAAAGGTGGCGAAAAGTTCTCTACTCCTCTGCAAGCGCTCCAAATATGGATCAAATGGAAACTTTGATTTGTTCCTTCACTCTCTCAACAGAGAGACAAAGGAAGAGGTTCAAAATTTCCCACTAAGGAGCTATGAAGAGGTGCTAGAGGGTGCTCTTCGATTGACCAAGCAGGCCATTGACAGTGGTCATAAGACTTATGGAGAAAATGGGAAGTTAGTCACTCCCAATCAAAATAATCCCAGTTACTCCAACAACACAAACAATAATCAAGGACCAAAGATCCTTAATAAGAATCATGGAGCCACAACCGATGGTGTGACTGACCAGCCCAAAATCCTAATGTTGTTAATCCTACCAATACATGTGCTACAAATAACAACAACAATAATGGCAATAATCAGAGAAACAACAATTTCTCACCCTCGGTAAATGTTGTGGATTTTAATCATCCTCAACAACAACAACAACAACCTCAACAATAGAGACAAACACCAACCCCAAGCCCTAGTCAATACCTAGGGGGTATCCCAACCAATTCCAAAACCAAGGGCAAGGGTTCCAAAATTTTAATTATAACAATCAACAACCAAACAATAACCGTAGTTTCAGACCACAACAAGGAACAAACCAAAGGCCTCAGATTACGATCCCCGACTTATATTATATGTGGTTTCCATAGGGTTCATGGGCATGATGCAAGAACTTTCCATGATTGTAAATAAGTTTTTTGCAGCATTTTCCAGAGGACCAAAGATAGTTATTTGTTGACATGTTTTTGGAAACCCAACAACACCCACTCAAAATGCCTACATGGGACCAATATCTCCGCAGAACACACCACTAGGGGATCTTCAATGATCCTCTCCCCACACATCCAAAGGATGGTAGATTAGATCCCAATGGTTCAATAAAGGTATTGTAATAGGGACTCATGATCGTGAAGCCTCAACTTCATCAAACCCACATAGTGGCACCTCCTTTGGATGGTCACCAAAAAATGAAAATCATGGGATTGGTAGAGTTAGACGTCGAACCCCAAATTAACACTACCACAAGAACCAAGGATTATTCTTCACAACCAATCCCGATTTATCCGGTTATGTCAAAAATGTTCATGATACACTAAGCAAGCCAAGTAGGGGCTTATGATCTAATCAATGATCTAACCAAGACCTTTTCACACATTTCCTTCTTGGATCTACTAAAGAATTCCCCTACTCATCGAGCTTCTCTATTAGAAGCACTAGGTCTCGGCCATTTGATTAACGTTACCCTCCACCAGAGGCATAGATAAATCACATAGACTTTGATGTTAGTCCTCCAGGGCAGCCTAAGAGAGATATTGGGTTCATGTTTGACATCAACAAGATGCCCACGGATGCTTGAGATAGCTCATAGGGGTGACCCAACTTTGTTTTTCTACAAGTTTGGATTTACAATAACTATGTAAAGCATGCAATGATCGATGATGGGGCAATAGTTAACATAGTTCCCTTCTCTTTTCTTCAGAAGTTAGGGTATGGGGAGACCAATTGCTCCTCAACATGAAACACACTGAGAGGCTATGATAGCCTCAAGGAACATCGATCGAAACCATAGTATTACCGGTTACTCTTGGGCCCAAGATGGTACTAACTGAGTTTTATATTATAGACCGGAAACCAACTATAATATGATCCTTGGCCATCCTTGATCCACCGCATGAAGGAAATCCCCTCCACTCTATTCCAGGAGGTCATATTCCTACATTTAGGGAAAGTCTTTGTGGCACAAGGTGATCCAAAACCCTTTGATATACATTTGGCTAACTTAAAGAAGAGGCCAGGGGTCCACTCTAAATTTGAGCTTCCCACAAATCAGTTAAACAAACCTACAAGTGTGGTACCAAAAAAAAATAGTTCCTACAATGGAGTTAGAAGTCACGGGTTTGATCAAAGGCATTCCGGTGTCAAGGATGAAACCATTATTGTAGAGACATAATGTCACTAGGAACCACAAAAATATTTTTGAGCTATTAGAGAAGGATTTTCCTATTCTCCTCCCCTTTGATTCTATGGGTATGGGACATACCTTGGGACTCGGTTCCCTTCCAAAGATATGAGGTTTGCATGGTTGAGGTAACCGAGGTAAAGGGGGAAGGTACAAAGGATGACTCAACATCCATCTTTCCGAGTAGTTGTTGACTCTCCATTTTGATGGAGCCAAGTGTCATTTTGGCACCAAGGCAGGCGTGATCCTTACTTTTCACCCGAAGGAAGGATTCTACCTTTTTCTTTCAAGTTGAATTTCAAATGCACAAACAATGGGGCTGAATATGAGGCTCTCCTATTAGGTCTCATTATAGCTAAGAGAATGGGCATCCTCAATATTAGGGTGTTGGGTGATTCACAACTAGTCACAAATCAGATATCCAAAGTATATGAGACTAGAGATGAGCATCTACAACTTTACAACAATAGTGCTAGGTCTGAAAAAGGGTTTGATTTCATCTCAATTGAAGTAGTTCCACATGAACAAAACCTTCTCATAGATTCTATAAAACTTCTACTTCACGCTTCACCCCAAGTAGTGACTTGGAAGATACCAACTTCATGGTTTTAGTTCACGCAAACCCTTGATTCATAAAGCACCAATGACCCCAATGTTGACATACGTAGAAACCGAGAGTCAACCCGATTGTTCAGAGCACATGTTAATAGTGATGAATCAACTTTAAGTTATTTAAATGCTTTGGCAAAACTACATCTTACCTATCACGAGATAGACCTTTCCTTAATTTCATTCCTCTTCTTATTTTGGGAATCCCATGATCGAATCCTCCCCGAGAAGGGGTCTTGAGATTTACGAGGTAGAAGAAGAAGGGGATTTAGAGTTACCTCCAGCCCCACCTAAGTTTGAGGAGGGAAACACCTCCTTAATCGAGGGAAATGATTGATATAAATATTGGAACAGAGGAAGAACCAAATATTTTGAAACTAGGATCCTCCTTAACTCTAGAGGAGGTGGAAATACATACCCAATCCTCAAAGAACATCAAAAGGATTTCACATTTAGTTACAAAGAAATGATGGGAATTACACCACATATCACGGTGCACAATCTCATCACCAAACCGATGCAAAGCCGATTAAGAAAAAGTCAAGACCCATGAAGCCAAAAGTGGCCCTCATGGTGAAAGAAGAAGTAATGAAACTTCTCCAGTGGGATTCATCAAGCCAGTTGATTATTCACAATGGGTATCTAATATCATCCCCATTCTAAAAAAGAATGGAAAGATCCATATTTGCATAGACTTCTGGGACATTAACAAAGCTTTCCCCAAAGATGATTTCCCATTACCATCCATCGATGTTATTGTTGATGCAACAACTGGATTTGAATTGTTGTCTCTCATGGATGGGTTTTTGGGATATAATCAAATCAAAATCTCCAAGAGGATCAAGCCAAAACTACATTTATAACTCCTTGGGAACCTATTATTATGTTGTCATGCCATTCGGTCTTAAGAATGTTGGTGCCACATACCAATGAGAAATGACATACATATTCCATGACCTTATTCATAAGATTGTGGAATCCTACATGGATGACCTACTAGCCAAGGCCAGAAGCACTGCATCACCCAGGTGCTTCATATCATCCTTTCATGCTTAATCGAATACGACATCACATTAAATCTAGAGAAATGTGTATTCGCATAACAGAGGCAAGCTTCTAGGTTACATTATATCTTCACGAGGGATTGATGTCACCCAACCCAAAATCTGGGTTGTGTTAGAAATGGTTCCACCATCAAATGAGTCTGGTATTAGATATTTTCTTGGGAAACTCGGTGCAATCCAAGGTTCATCCCTAACTTGACCTTTTTATTCATCCAATCAACAATTTGTTGAAAAAGGATTATAGCATTGATTGGATGGAAGAATGCAACGAGGCCTTTGAGGTAGTTAAACGATTCTTTTTATCCCCTCCCATGCTAATGCCACCTAGATCAGATCACCCTTTGATCTTGTATTCATGAGCTACGATGTTTCACTAGCCTACATGTTGGCTCAAGAGGATGATGATAAATGAGAACATGTGTAGTTTATTTCATTAGTCATGTTGCTTGATTATGAGACACGTTACACACAAGAAAAAAAAGGAATGCCTTTCCATAGTCTTTGCAACAAAGCATTTAAGGCATTATATGTTGAATCAAGAAACAAGGGTTATTGTTAAGACATATCACTTGTGGACATTCCTCATGCAAGGATCCTTGTCTAAAAAGGTCAGGTATTTCATAACCTTAATGGGTGAAGTTTGAACTAACATTTGTAAATCAAAAATCCATTAAGGGACAAATCATTATAGACTGGTTGGTGAAAATCCATTGGATGGGGGTGATTTGGTAGATTTAGACTTTCCCGATGAGTGTGTGTACTTTTTCAAACCAGGCCCCCTATCTCTGTATGTCCTTGGTATACCGACATTGTCAATTTCATCATGGACCACACATACCTAGAAGGGGGAAACATCACAACAAAGAAGGTGATTACATGTCATTTCCACTAAGTACATTATTTTGGAACAAGTGCTCTACCACAGCCTTTGATGGAATGTTGTTAAGATGTGTTGATGCTGAAGAATCCAAAAATATTCTTTATGAGTCACATAGCGGAGTATGTGGAGGTCACTTTGGGCCATGCCACTGCCACTACTCGAAGATACATCGATGGGCTATTTCTGGCCCACTCTAGAACATGATGCTAGAGAGTTTGTGTGCAGATGTCACAAATGCCAAGAGTTCTCCCATGAGATCCACATACCGGCACAAGCTTTGCAACCAATCGCAACCCCATGGCCCTTTTCCACATGGGGCTTGATTTGATAGGGAAGTTTTCTCCCTCATCAATGGATGGCCATAACTTCATAATCATGGCCACATAAATACTTTACACCAGTGGGTAGAAGCCATGCCTCTTACCACCATACCTAGCTCTATGATCACTAAGTTCATCTTAAACCAGATCATTTGTAGGTATGGTGTCATCCCCACAAGTCATTATTTCAGATAATGGCACATCTTTCAAAAATGATGAGGTGCATGAGTATGTACAAAGTTCAAAATAAGTCATCACATGGCTTCTCTCTACTATCCTCAGGCTAATGGACAAGTTGAGGCTACAAATAAAATGTTAAAGGCCATCCTTCTCAAAACCATTAAGGAGAATAAATGAGATTGGCACCTAAAGCTTTTCCAGCCTTGTGGGCCTATCAACGTCAGTTAGAACACCAATGGGGGGAAACCCCTTTTTCTTTAGTGTTTGGTGTTGAGGTGGTTCTACCACTTGAAGTCAAAATACCTAGTCTCTATATTTCACTACACAGAGATCCTGGGAGAGGAGGGTTATCGAGAAGCATGACTCTCCCAATTAGAAAGTCTCGATGAGGCTAGACTTAACACCAAAAACAATGACACAATGTTTTTACGCTGACCGGATGGCTCGAAATACAATAAGAAGGTTTACGAATGTGAGATCTACGAAGGAGATTTGGTATTAAGACTCACATAACCGGATAGACAAAAAAAACAGGTGAGGGAAGGAAATTCAGACCTAGGTGGTTAGGTCCATATCGAGTAGTAGAAGACTACAAAAATGGGGCATTTCACCTGTGTACACTAGAGGGTGAGGAGTTTAGTGAATCCATGAACTCTCTTCACCTAAAGAGGTACTACACATGATCCACCAACATTTTCATATGTACATTACTACATCTGCATTGCATTTTCATCCACCAGTTCATTTTGTAAAATTTGTGATCAAGGGATTTATTCTTATAGAAACTCCTAAAAACTTCTTGAAAACATTGGAAAAACATTCAAATCATATCTCTTCAAATCTTCATAGTATCATCAATTATTTCTAAATCATTTCATCAGTTCAAGCAAGATAAGACAAAGTTTTGACCATGATCATACCAAGGCCTACATACTTGGTTCTTCTTATAGTTTCTTTCTAGGTTAGGTGTCTTTTTCCTATAGTCTATTCTAGAAGCTTCATGGTGTCACATCTATCCCATAAAAATATCTTTGGAAATAAGAACATACTAAACATTTTTCCTAGATAAGTAAGTCAAATGCAAATCCACAAAAAAATTTTTTTTACACATTTCTTTTCCCTACCAACCTTCGTGTTGAGCCTACATCTCTTACTAGTGATGTAGGGTTGGGAAAGGAGAGAAATTCCCTTACTCACCTATTCCTTGTCCATGGTGATGAGCCCATGCTTCCTCCTGTAGCATGGGGCAAGGAGTAGGGGGTCTCATTGATAAACTTGAAAGTTACAAATAATTCACTCAAATATTGTGAAATCATAAGTCAAAAAAAAGTGAGTTAGATGTCCAAAATTCCAAAAGAGCTTAAAACCCCAAACCCATATTTTTCAACCAAGTAGCCATCTATGGATCCAAGTCTAGATAAACTGCAAAGTAAATTCACATTCTAAACTATGAGGTAGCTTGAGTAGGATAGGTCAGAGTGTCCCAATTTGGTCCTATCAAACCATTTTCTTTCCCTCATCATTACCATTCAACAAATTTTCATAACTTGTGCCCTTCCTGGC